>OZ020615.1:23267225-23867225 GCA_963971575.1 Liopterus haemorrhoidalis | reverse complement strand
AAAAAATTCGGAGAGTACATATTTCAGTATGACATAAGAACCCACTAAGAAAGGATTTTTTCAAGTTCGACCCCTATCTGGTGAAAAGGAGTAAAATGTTTTTTCCCGGATTCCTCAATATCTCTTAGGACAGATGAGATATCGACTAGATTTTTTGTTACAAGGTTACCAATACACAAGTTTAAAAACAAACTGCGGATTTTATGCCAATGAGACCATCAATATACCGTAGCGAAGCACGGGTTTTCAGCTAGTATATATATAAAAGGCAGTGTCCTGACTGACTGACTGACTGACTGACTGACTGACTCACTCACTCATCACCGCCCAGCCCGAACCCCTGGGCCTAGAAACTTGAAATTCGGAGAGTATATTCCCTTCATGACGTAAGCACCCAATAAGAAGGGATTTTTTGAAATTCCACTCCTAAGGGATGAAAAGGGGTGAAATGTGATTTCACGAATTACTTAATATCTCTTAGGGCCGATGGGATATCGACTTAGTTTTTGCTTACAAGTATTACCCATACAAATGCCGAACCAATTTCGGGATTTTGCCCTAATCAACCCCTAAAGGGGCGAACCTACAATCGGGGTGGATTATACATCCCGTTGTATTTCCTGTGTTCATTTAGTTGCAAGATTACTTTTTGGCACATAGGTGTCATTTTAAAATATCTCGATATGGTATTGACAGTTTTTTGATATTTCACCCCTAAAGGGTGAACTGTGATTTTAAGGATTCTTTAATATCTCTTAGGACCAATAAGATATCGACTTGCTATTTGCTTACAAAGATTACCCATACAAATACCGAATCACCAATTTCAAGATTTTGTCCTAATCAACCCCTAAAGGTGGATCTACAATCGGGGTAAATTATACATCCCGTCGTATTCCCTGTGTTTATTGAGATATAAGGTTTCTTTTTGGCACATAGGCGTCTTTTTAAAATATCTCGAAATGATTTTGACAACTTTTTTAAATTTAACCCCTAAAGGGCGAAAAGGAGTGAAATGTGATTTCAAGAATTGTTTAATATTTTTTAACATCAATAAGACATCGACTTGGTTTTTGCTTACAAAAAATACCCTTGCAAATCCGAAAAACCAATTTTTTGATTTGGTCCTAATCAACCCCTTAAGGGGTGGATCTGCAATCGGGGTGAATTATACATCCCGCCGTATTTCCTGTGTTCGTTTAGTTGCAACATTACTTTTTGGCACATAGGTATCTTTTTAAAATATCTCGAAATAGTTTTGACATTTTTTTAAAATTACCCCCTAAAGAGTGAAAAGGGATGAATTGTGATTTCAAGGATTCCTTAATATCTCTTAGGACCAATAAGATATCGACTTGCATTTTGCTTACGAAGATTACCCATACAAATACCGAAAAACTTATTTCAGGATTTGGTCCTAATCAACCCCCAAAAGGATGGATCTACAATCAAGGTGAACTATACATCCCGTCGTATTTCCTGTGTTCGTTTAGTTGCAACATTAATTTTTGGCACGTAGATGTCTTTTTAAAATATCTCGAAATAGTATTGACAGTTCTGTTTTTTAATTTCACCCCTAAAGGGTGAAAAGGGGTGAATTGTGATTTCAAGGATTCCTTAATATCTCTTAGAACCAATAAGATATCGACTTGCTTTTTGCTTACAAAGATTACCCATACAAATACGGAAAAATATATTTCAGGATTTTTGTTCTAATCAACCCCTAAACGGTGGATCTACAATTGGGGTGAATTATACATCCCATCGTATTTCCTGTGTTTGTTGAGTTATAAGGTTTCTTTTTGGCACATAGGCGTATTTTTAAAATATCTCGAAATGTTTTGACAATTTTTTAAAATTTAACCCCTAAAGGGTAAAAAGGGGTAAAATGTGATTTCAAGGATTGTTTAACATTTTTTAGGACCAATAAGATATCTAACGGGTGTTTTTTTTAGAGGTATAGAACTTTAAATTGCAATAAAACAACGATGGATTATTCGATTGACATGAATTTTTTTTATTCGAAAGATAATCTTGTGGCATTACATTAAATCATACCAACAAGACGGCGCAACATGTCACACAGCTCGTGCCACAATCGATTTATTGAAAGACACGTTTGGTGACCGCCTAATTTCACGTTTTGGACCTGTGAATTGGCCTCCAAGATCTTGTGATTTAACACCGCTGGACTACTTTCTGTGGGGCTATGTAAAGTCATTGGTCTATGCGGATAAGCCACAAACGCTTGACCATTTGGAAGACAACATTCGCCGTGTTATTGCCGATATACGGCCACAAATGTTGGAAAAAGTCATCGAAAATTGGACGTCCAGATTGGACTACATCCGAGCCAGCCACGGTCATATGCCAGAAATCATATTTAAAATGTAATGCCACAAGATTATCTTTCGAATAAAAAAAAAATTCATGTCAATCGAATAATCCATCGTTGTTTTATTGCAATTTAAAGTTCTATACCTCTAAAAAAAACACCCATTACTTGGTTTTTGCTTACAAAAAAGTACCCATGCAAATACCGAAAAACCAATTTTTGGATTTTGTCCTAATCAACCCCTTAAGGGGTGGATCTACAATCGGGATGAATTATACATCCCGTCGAATTTTCTGTGTTCGTTTAGTTGCAACATTACTTTTTGGCACATAGGTGTTTTTCCTTAATATCTCGAAATGATTTTGACATTTTTTTTTAAATTTAACCCCTTAAGGGTGAAAAGGGGTGAAATGTGATTTCAGTAATTCCTTAATTCTTTTAGGACCAATAAGATATCGACTTGGTATTTGCTTACAAAAATTATCCATACAAATGCCGAAAAATTTATTTCAGGATTACGTCCAAATCAACCCCTAAAGGGTGATTCTACAAACGGGGTAGATTATACATCGCGTCGTATTTCCTGTGTCTATTTAAAATGCCTCGAAATGGTTTTAACAGTTTTTTACCCTTAACAAATATCACCCCTAAAGGGTGAATAGAGGGAATTGTGATTTCAAGGACGCCTTAATATCTTCTAGGATCAATCAGATATAGACTTGGTTTTTGCTTATAAAGATTACCCATACAAATGCCGAAAAACTTATTACAGGATTTTATCTTAATCAACCCCTAAAGGGGTGAATCTACGGTTTTCAGCTAGTATATATATAAAAGGGAGTGTCCTCACTGAATGACTGACTGACTCATCACCGCCCAGCCCGAGCCCCTAGGCCCAGAAACTTGAAATTTGGAGAGTATATTCCCTCCATGACGTAAGCACCCACTAAGAAGGGATTTTTCGAAATTCAACCCCTAAGGGGCGAAAAGGGCCGAAATTTGATTTCACGGATTCTTTAATATCTCTTCGGGTCGATGGGATATCGACTTAGTTTTTGCTTACAATGATTACCCATGCAAGTGTCGAAAAAGTTATTTCAGTATTTTGTCCTAATCAACCCCTAAAGGGGTGAATCTACAATCGGGGTGAATTATACATCCCGTCCTATTTCCTGTGTTTGTTGAGTTATAAGGTTTCTTATTGGCACATAGGTGTCTTTTTAAAATATCTCGAAACAGTTTTGACAGTTGTTTAAAATATCACCCCTAAAGGGTGAAAAGGGGTGACATGTGATTTCAAGGATTCCTTAATATTTCTTAGGACCAATAAGACATGGACTTGCTTTTGCTATTAAAGATTACCCATAAGTACCGAAAATACCGAATTACCACAAATACCGAAAAATCAATTTCAGGATTTTGTCCTAATCAACCCCTAAAGGGCTGAATATACAATCAGGGTGAATTATACATGCCGTCGTATTTCATGTGCTTGCTGAGTTATAAAATTTACAATCCTGAAATAAGTTTTTCGGTATTTGTATGGGTAATCTTTGTAAGCAAAAAGCGAGTCAATATCTTATTGGCCCTAAGAGATTTAAGGAATCCTTGAAATCATAATTCACCCCTTTTCACCTAATAGGGGTGAATTTTTAAAGAACTGTCAAAACCATTTCGAGATATTTTAAAAATACACCTATGTGCCATAAAGCAATGTTGCAACTAAACGAACACAGGAAATACGACGGGATGTATAATTCACCCCGATTGTAGATCCACCCCTTTAGGGGTTCATTTGGACAAAATCCTGAAATATGTTTTTCGGAATTGGTATGGGTAATCTTTCTAAGCAAAAAGCGAGTCAATATCTTATTAGCCCTAAGAAATTAAAGGAATCTTTGAAACCACAACTCACCCCATTTCACCCTTTAGGAATGAAATTTTAAAAAACTATCAAAATCTTTTCGAGCTATTTCAAAAAGACACCTATGTGCCAAAAAGTAATTCTGCAACTAAACGAACACAGGAAATACGACGGGATGTATAATTCACCCCGATTGTAGATTCACCCCTTTAGGGGTTCATTTGGACAAAATCCTGAAATATGTTTTTCGGAATTTGTATGGGTAATCTTTCTAAGCAAAAAGGAAGTCAATATCTTATTGGTTCTAAGAGGTATTAAGGAATCCTTGAAATCATAATTCACCCATTTTCACCTTATAGGGGTGAAATTTTAAAGAACTGTCAAACCCATTTCGAGATATTTTAAAAAGACACCTATGTGCCATAAAGTAATGTTGCAACTAAACGAATACAGGAAATACGACGGGATGTATAATTCACCACGATTTTAGATCCACCGCTTTAGGGGTTGATTAGGACAAAATCCTGAAATAAGTTTTTCGGTATTTGCATGGGTAGTATTTGTAAGCAAAAACCAAGTCGGTATCTAAGAGACATAAAAGAATCCTTAAAATCACAATTCACCCTGTTCATCTTTTTGGGGTGAAATTTAAAAAAATTGTCAAAACCATTTCAAAATATTTTATTAGTCTTAAGAGACATAAAAGAATCCTTAAAATCACAATTCACCCCTGTTCATCCTTTTGGGGTGAAATTTAAAAACTGTCAAAACCATTTCAAAATATTTTAAAAAGACACCAATGTGCCAAAAAGTAATGCTGCAACTAAACGAACACAGGAAATACGACGGTATATTTACCTCGATTTTAAATCCACCCCTTTAGGGGTTGATTAGACAAAAACCTGAAATAGGTTTTTCGGTATTTGCGTGGGTAATCTTTGTAAGCAAAGAGCACGTCGATATCTTATTGGTTCTAAGAGATATTAAGGAATCCTTAAAATCCTAATTCACCCCTTTTCACCTTATAGGGGTGAGATTTTAAAAAACTTTCAAACCCATTTCGAGATATTTTAAAAAGACACCTATGTGCCATAAAGTAATGTTGCAACTAAACGAACACAGGAAATACGACGGGATGTATAATTCACCCCGATTGTAGATCAACCCCTTTAGGGGTTGATTAGGACAAAATCCTGAAATAAGTTTTTCGGTATTTGTATGGGTAATCTTTGTAAGCAAAAAGCGAGTCAATATCTTATTGGCCCTAAGAGATATTAAGGAATCCTTAAAATCATAATTCACCCCTTTTCACCTTATAGGGGTGAGATTTTAAAAAACTGTCAAACCCATTTCGAGATATTTTAAAAAGACACCTATGTGCCAAAAAGTAATGTTGCAACTAAACGAACACAGGAAATGCGACGGGATGTATAATTCATCCCGTCGCATCCTGAAATATATTTTTCCGTATTTGTATGGGTAATCTTTGTAAGCAAAAAGCAAGTCGATATTTTATTGGTTCTAAGAGATATTAAGGAATCCTTGAAATCACAATTCACCCCTTTTCACCCTTTAGGGGTGAAATTAAAAAAAAGAACTGTCAATACTATTTCGAGATATTTTAAAAAGACATCTATGTGCCAAAAATTAATGTTGCAACTAAACGAACACAGGAAATGCGACGGGATGTATAATTCATCCCGTCGCATCCTGAAATATATTTTTCCGTATTTGTATGGGTAATCTTTGTAAGCAAAAAGCAAGTCGATATCGTATTGATTCTAAGATATATTAAGGAATCCTTGAAATCACAATTCACCCCTTTTCACCCTTTAGGGGTGAAATTAAAAAAAAGAACTGTCAATACTATTTCGAGATATTTTAAAAAGACATCTATGTGCCAAAAATTAATGTTGCAACTAAACGAACACAGGAAATACGACGGGATGTATAGTTCACCTTGATTGTAGATCCATCCCTTTGGGGGTTGATTAGGACCAAATCCTGAAATAAGTTTTTCGGTATTTGTATGGGTAATCTTCGTAAGCAAAATGCAAGTCGATATCTTATTGGTCCTAAGAGATATTAAGGAATCCTTGAAATCACAATTCATCGCTTTTCACTCTTTAGGGGGTAATTTTAAAAAAATGTCAAAACTATTTCGAGATATTTTAAAAACATACCTATGTGCCAAAAAGTAATGTTGCAACTAAACGAACACAGGAAATACGGCGGGATGTATAATTCACCCCGATTGCAGATCCACCCCTTAAGGGGTTGATTAGGACAAAATCAAAAAATTGGTTTTTCGGCATTTGCAAGGGTAGTTTTTGTAAGCAAAAACCAAGTCGATGTCTTATTGATGTTAAAAAATATTAAACAATTCTTGAAATCACATTTCACCCCCTTTCGCCCTTTAGGGGTTAAATTTAAAAAAGTTGTCAAAACCATTTCGAGATATTTTAAAAAGACGCCTATGTGCCAAAAAGAAACCTTATATCTCAATAAACACAGGGAATACGACGGGATGTATAATTTACCCCGATTGTAGATCCACCTTTAGGGGTTGATTAGGACAAAATCTTGAAATTGGTGATTCGGTATTTGTATGGGTAATCTTTGTAAGCAAATAGCAAGTCGATATCTTATTGAGTGAGTGAGTGATGAGTGAGTGAGTGAGTCAGTCAGTCAGTCAGTCAGTCAGTCAGTCAGTCAGTCAGTCAGTCAGTCAGTCAGTCAGTCAGTCAGTCTGTCAGTCAGGACACTGCCTTTTATATATATAGATAGACAGATGTAGGTAATTCAGTTCGTTTTAAGTGTAATTTTATTTGAGTTTACAACTAAGGGCCGGTTTTTGAAAGCTTAACCGAGTTTAACCATTTTGTTAAACTCGATTACAGTATAACAATCCTATACGTAACCATAGCAACTAACTAGCCTAACCAGCCATAATACTAAATATGTGGGGCAATATTTTTTTGCAGTAATTACCTCAGAATGAGCGATGTATTAAAATTCATTTATTGTCTGTTAATCTATGTACTAAAATCTTTTATCTACGACGATCAAATAATAGATGCATTATGTGTCGCAAAGTTACCACAAAGTCACAGCATCTCTATAATATAAGTTAGAATAATAATGTAATTTAAAAAAATAATTAATTTAATAATTATAATTTTACTATTGCTAAAAATGTGTATTATTGTCAGTATATCTATGACCGCTCTGTACATTGGAATTTAATATAAGTACATTTAAAATGCAAACCTGGTACGAGGTAATAATAATAATACTGTATTTTATATCACCAATTATATTCTGAACAAATATAATTTTGTTGCACAAAATTTTAATATAGCATTGAATACATCATTCCTCCCTCCACTCTGTTGATGTACTTTGAACATACTTTCTTACATACTGGTTAACAGTCCATATAAATACATAGTAGAAGAAAGTTGTTGCCACAGTTTGCAACAATGTGGTTGTCAACGATTTTGTGTCTTGTGCTCCTCTTCCTGTTTGCTCTATGGTTCTACAGATATATCACATTCAGGCCAAAAAACTTCCCGCCAGGTATTATTGTTTACATATAATAATTTTTATATATATTTCTAAGTTATTACAAAAATTATTATTACTTAGGTACCATATATGTAATAAGTAATTAGCAGAGACCGGACTCGCATATGCAATGACCAATTAAAAATTTAATAAATCAGCAACCATGAGTGTAATTGTAATTATTAAACTTAAAAGAGGTATCTATTTAATTAACATGTAGCATATATTTTTATTTAAAAAGTACATTCATGGATTGGTCATTTGGTCATTGCATATGCGAGTCTGGTCTCGAGTAATTAGCAATGTGCCGACGAACATAGGACATAATTCTATTTAATTGATTAACCAGTAACGTAGTAAAACATCGATATTAAATTTACTTTTCCATACTTTTTTCAATACATTTATTCATATTCTTCAAACTACCTATTAAGAACTAAGAAATCGTGTATTACTTGAAATAATTTACTGAGAAGTTAATTTTTATAAATAATTATTTTAGATGTATTCTTCAATAATAACTTAACTTCAAAAAGTAATTTAATAATAATAATAATAATAATAATACATCTTTATTTATGAAATGTAGTACATTTATCATAGCGTCACATAAATTAACTTAATCCTAAGATAAAGGAAACAAAGATATTAACACAGAAATATATTATCCCTATTTGGGAACTGGACTAAAAATCTATTGAATACACTTTCCATTTTGGGCTATTTTATACATATATTTATATTTAAATCCTTCTCAAACTCTTCTATATTATAGTATGCCTTTTTTATTAGGATATTTTTTAATGTTGATTTAAATTTTGTACTGGTTAGGCTTTTAATTTCCTCAGGCAACTTGTTAAATAATTTTATTCCAACTATATTTATTTGATTTCTAAATTTATATTTAGTAAAAGGCACCTTGATATCATGTTTCTTTCTAGTATTGTATCCATGAGTGTCACTATAAGTATGAAAGCTTGTGATGTTTTCTTTAATGTGCGTCAGTAAATTTAAAATATAGAGCGATGGGAGTGTCAATATCTCATGATTTATGAAAAGCTCCCTGCACGAGGTACTCCACTTAACTTTGCTTAAGATTCGAATAGATCGTTTCTGCAACCGAAACAATCTTAATGAATCTACAGAGTTGCCCCACAGAATAATGCCATATGCTAAGGTGGACTGTACATATGAGAAGTAGATTATTTTACAGGTCAAGTATACAAGTTACTTGACCTTGATCAATTGTAAAAGGGCAAAAAAGGTTTTTCCTCTAATACAGGATGATAAACGCAATCAAAGGCCTTGGACAGATCACATAGCGAAGCAGTTACAAATTCTCCTTCCTCGAGAGATCTAATGACCTCATTAATGAGATCCACTGCAGCCTTTGTTGTAGATAAACTGGGTCGAAAACCAAATTGGGACGGGGAAAAGATATTGTGGCGATTAGCAAATTTCAAAATTCGGTTATAGAGGACTTTTTCGACAATCTTTGAGATGATAGGCGTAAGGCTTATAGGTCTGAAATTTGACGGCTTATTAGCATCTCCCTTTTTGAAAACGGGTATAACTTTAGAGTATTTTAGGGGTAGGGGAAAGGTTCCCGATTCAAAGATGTGGTTAGTTATATTTACTAAAGGCTGCGTTATATGGTCTATTGATAATTTAATTAGGTTGGTAGTTAACCCGTAATGATCGGTAGTTTTAGAGTTTAGATTTTTAATTTAGATTTAGAGTTAGAATCTCTATTATTCCCTTTATTTCCCTAGTATCTGTGGGTTCAAGAAATAGACTATTACACACAGGTTCTGATTTAGCTTTTAACAAGTCCAAGGCAGTTACGTTTATATTATCTAACTGGTTCCAACAATTTTCGGCAGCATGAGCAAAAAAGTTGTTAAAATCATCGGCAGTTAGTTTTGTTGATGTGGTATTTGTAGATGACGTCCTACCCGTCTCATGTTTTATAATATTCCACATTGTTTTCGACTTATTATCAGAAGCTGAAATAAGGTTGCTATAGTATAATTTTTTAGCTTCTTTCAAATTCTTATTGTACTTTTTTTTATAGTTTATGTATAGTACACGAAAATTATTATTAGTTATGCTAAAGTCATACAGCAGCATCAAATATTCTTTCATTTTTTTTAGATTATTGTCATACCACGGAAGTTTATGTTTACTATTATTATTATACTGCTTGTACGGGAAGCAAGAATCTATTGCATTAAGAATTTCTTTGTTAAATTCATTAACTTTTTTATTAATGTCATTAATACTGTTAATATTTTCCCAGTTTATGTCATTCAAAATTTCCACGTAATTGTTAACGTTATTATTATTAAATGAGGGGTAACTATTTTTAATTGATTTTTTTACGTGCCGTTTTTCAGATTGAAATGAAAAAAGTACACCCCAGTGGTCTGAAAAATGGGTATTAATTACAGATACTCTATAATTTTCGTCATTTAAATTAGTAAAAATATTATCTAAACATCTTCCATTACCAAGGTAAGAGTATCTGGTAACATAAAAGTTTGTAATTTCTAAGTCAAACGTATTTATGATATCCTTAAGTCTACGTAAGGCATGGTCATTCTTTATAAAATTAACATTGTAGTCACCACAGCAAAATATATAGTAGTCAGGATATTTACTAGAAATGAACAATAAGATATCAGTTAACGTTTTTAGAAAAATTTCAAAATTGCCGTCGGGAGTTCTATAAATATTAACAATTACTGACTTATAATCTGGTATTTCTATAGCAGTTGCCTCACAGTGACATTCAACAGATTTTTCGTTGACAGTATTAATTACATTAAACCTAATTCCATTTTTGAGGTAGATTACAACACCTCCTCCTTGCTTGTTTTTTCTACAGTAATAATCAGTTAAAACAAATTCTCCTATCACTTTGTACAACAAAATTTCACATTCCGACATCCAGTGTTCTGAGATACAAAGGCACAACAAGTTGGTAAAGGTTTTACAAAATATTTCAATGGCTTCTTTTTTGTTTCTCAATGACTGGATGTTTAAGTGAAATAACTGATCGGAGTTGATAGTTTGTTTAGTTTTAACTTAGTATCACATATGAAACAATTTTGTGGTGATTTAGGTTTTCAATTAAAGAATAAAATTAACTCTGTTTTTAATAGAAATACAGATTATTTCATTTTGTTCCAAATTTATTCTGAAAACAATCCAGATTCTCTAAAATTATATTTTAATCAATTCCGATATTATTTTTGTAAAGGCCCCGTCAGTAGTTGTGAAATTGAGAGAACATTTTCTATCAGAGGTTATTAAAAAAAAAATTAGAACTGCACAAACTAGCTTTATTGGTCTTATTCCCCCAAACTGATCTAGGGTGAATTTTTAATTAAGCTTAAACCTGAAATTTAAAATCATTCATGTAACAATAATTTAATAAAATCATATTTTATTTTTATTGAAAATTATAAAAAGTTCTATTTTTCCCAGTGAATCAGTGGCGTAGCTAAGGAGCGGGGCGGTCCGCCAGCTACTTAGGGGTGGCAATAGGCGCCAGTAATGTATTTTTTTTTGTGAATCACTTTAAATTATTAGTATCAGGGGGGCGCCAAGGTTAAGGGCGTTTTACTTGAAATTTAGAAGTGAAGACCTTTTTTTGTGAATCACTTGAAATATAGAAGTGATAACCTTTTTTTGTTTTTTTAGGTCTTCACTTGAAATTGAACGGAATATTTGCGGTTGAGAGAACAAAATAGCTTGTGCTAAAATAGCTAGAGCTATTGTGACAAAATTAAGCGAAGAGCAAGTGTCCAAAGTCATGAATTTATTTTATTTATTTGTTTAAGTTTTAATCATAAAATACATTTTTATATAATACTGCACGACATTAAAATTAGAGCTGTACATTCGAAATTTAGAGTTGTACAAATAAACTAGAACTGCACAACAAAATAAACCCTATATTCTATATTTAAAAACATTCTTACTCTTAGTCGAAACAATTGAAAATGTAGGTAAAATGTGTGCATTTTAACCTGCAACTCTTAACAAAATTGATAAAAATAATTCATAACTTTCATAACATTTATTATTATTATTATAAATTTTGTTTTGTTTATTCATATTTAGCTTCGGTATTATTCGTTGGTATTGCCACAAGATACATTTATTACAAATATTTGCAATAAATTTTTTGAGTGAATATGTAGGTACATTTATATTAAATTCATAAACCTGATAAATTTAAATAACATTTATGCTAACAAAATTGGTTAAAAATTTTCTTCTTATTCTATGAGGTTAGTTTTTATACACACATTAATGAATTTTACGAATTAACTATAATGTTAATATGAAATTAAATAGATTAATATGAGGACTATTATATGCTCGAATGGTGTACCCATACGGCTTATTATGTCCGAGCCCTGAATTAGTTAAATTATGAATAAGGTTCACACTTCTAAATTTCAAGTGGTGATCTAAAAAAAAAGGTCCTCGTTTCGAAAATACAAAGAAATGACCTAAAAAAAGGTCCTCACTTCTAAAATACAAGTGACGACCTAAAAAAAAAAAAGATCCTAATCTCTATTTTCTAGTGTGTTTGTATGATTTTATTTTTATTTCCTTCCTTCTTAGGGGGGCCCGGGCCTCCGGGCCCCTCCCTTGTGTGCGCCACTATTTGTATCTATGTCACTAAAATTTTAAATTATCAATATGTTTTAGATATATTATCAAATATTACAATAATTACAATATTATAAAATATGTGTTAAGATCGTAATCTGTAAAATCACTGTCATCGTGATTTTATGTTTTCTGTCACCGTTACCGTCAGTGAAATATCACTCATCTCTAACCACCTATAGTGAACAGTCAAAATATAACATAATAGGTTCCGTGAAGTTCTATGTGATGATACTAATTGAAGTATATAGACACAATAATAAACAAACAATTCAATAAGTTCATTGGAGGCTGCAGAAGTATTTAATAATACGGAATAACAGTGATTAAATTATAAAGGTATAAATAAAACATATACTCGATAAGTTTCACCAGACCCGCAGTAAGGGGGGGCGGAGGGGGCGACGGCCCCTAGCGCACTAAGGAAAAGAGCGCTGACGAGCTTGACTAAGAGGCGCCACATTGCGAAGATGAGGACCTTTTTTTTGCTCATCACTTGGATTGTAGGAGGTGAGGATCTTTTTTTTTTTGCTCATCACTCGGATTTTGGGTGGTGAGGACCTTTTTTTTGCTCATCATTTGGATTTTGGGAGTTGAGGACCTTTTTTTTGCTCATCATTTAGATTTTGGGAGGTGAGAACCTTATTTTCGCTTATCACTTACATTTATTTGCCAAGGGCGCCAAAACACGGTTTTGCCCCTAGCGCAAGTTTTCCTTACTGCGTCTCTGAGTTTCACTAATTTTATTTTTATCTCATTTGATACTAACTTTATTTACCAAAACAGGCAGCGTCTTATATATCAACGTTTCTCAACCGGGAGGGCCATGAAGGCTTCGTTGGGGTCCGCGAAGTCATAGAAGATCAAAACATGAAAATATAATAAAAATGCAGTCAATCTTACAAGATATAAATTTTATTCATATTTATAAATACGAGTATCTTATATTTATATTCATACATACATTTCATAACATAAATAAAATAAATATTCTTTTTATTTTTATACATAATACGTATACTTATCTTGACAACTAATTTAAACTACAGGCTATTTCAATCGTTTAAGTTGTCAGTAGCAGAGCCGTAGTAACGGCCTGGCATCGAGGCAAGTGCCAGGGGCGCGAGGCCTAAATAGGAGCGCCATGGGCGTGTGTTTTACTTTGTTCTTGATCATCATTTGTAGTGCAAAAGCGAAGACTTTTTTTAGGTCATCACTTGTATTTTGGAAGTGAGGACTTTTTTTAGCTTGTACTTTCACTTGTCTATTAAAAGGGCGCAATTTTAAGTTAATTTAATTTATTTGCCAAGGGCGCCAAATACATTGCTACGGCTCTGGTAACTTTATAATGAGTAAATGGGCTTTTACTAAACAAAATGATCAAAAGCTTCATTCAATCGATAAAAAATGCTAGATTTGAAAATCTAGTTCCACTTAAACCAAAGAAACAGACTATAAGTAGACTATATCAAGGTCAAATCAATTGTTTGTGTCGGTTGATGGGTTTCTCTGACAAAAGTTCGCGTTGGAGATACTTATTTATTATACTTATAGTATTTTCAAGTTGTACTTTGAAATAGGTACGATTTGAAAGTGCAATATTTTTTATTATATATTTTTTTAATTGCTCTCCAAGCTACAGATAACTCAAGAGTAAGGACGCGAATGTGTTAAATTAAAATGGAAGACACTTAGAAAACTTGTGAATAAAAATACTTTACTTTCAATTTGTTATAGGGAATATAATCGTCATTTAAATATATCACAGTTTTTTGTCAACCGTAAAAGATATTAAAAAAATGTTTGAGTAAAAGTTGTTGAAAAGCTCTATCCAAAGATATACAATATGACATACGTTCCCATTTAAAAATTCGAAATTGTCCTTGATATCCTGTACTTTCGTTTTTTTTTCCGGAAAATTTCAATACTACCATTCAATTTTGTGGATAAATTTTATGACTGATCTCAGAAGATAAATATTCATATTTTATCATAAATTAAACCCTTTTCAAAAATTTGGTTCTGACTTGTAGATTTTTTGGTTATAAGATCGTTGGCGTCTCGGGTATAATGACTATGTACATCTTTATTATAAACAATATTTTTTTGTAAAGATCCTTCTAGACGACCTAGTAAAAGTTTAAAAATAAAGATCATACAGTATGTATGGCGCATACATTGAACGATTTTCTACTGAAAACCAGTTAAGTATACTAAGCATATCCTTAATAAGAGTGTACTTCACGGCCGGATTAAGGGAGGCCCGGGGCGGTTGATGTAAGGAGGGCCCGGGGCGGTTATGTAAGTGGAGACCCCACATTTTTAATATAACATATGTCTCTAAAATAGATTTTCAGCAAAATATAAAATAAGTGTCTAGTTTTTCACTTTCTTATACAAAGGACGCAATGTAAACCATACAATTATATTTTATTTTTTCAATTTTGTCACAATTTGATACATTATTTGTACACAAAAAATTATCTTAATACATTTCGAGAGTTAAAGTAATTCTGTTGCAAATGATATATAAAAGTAAAAAATTAAAAATATCTACATATAGAAAAATACACAATATAAACAAGAATATACTTAATATAATGTAATTAAGATTTATATTCAGGTAACTATTTTTCGGTTCTCAGAAGGGGCCAGCATATTTTCAGCAAAAATAATTCAAATATATTTTAAAATTATTAATTATAAAACTATAAATACAAACGGGGGGGGGGGGGGCAGGGTGGTCGCACAATCCGCCTACGAGCAAAATTTAAGCGTGTTACTTTTTCATCTCATATTGAGGTCATACATTAATTTAGGAGGGGAGTACTTGTATTCGAACAACAGCTTATCACCCATCGACTAACAGGATTGTACAAATATTCCACCGACAGCTCAAAGCTTCACTAAAAGCTCAAAATAGTCCCACTATAAGTACGTTTTTTTGCTAACAAATTCCTTCCACTGCCACCAGTGGCAACACAATTCACCGTTTTATTGCAGATATTTTTCCACCTTCTTCCCACTGTTGCTACGAGCTCGTGAGCTCGTAGCGTTTTTGGGAAGATAATTTTCACGCTAAAATATTGTTTTGGTTAATCTAAAAAGTTTGTTTGAAAGATTTTGATAACAACGAATCTGTAAAATTGCTTCAAATGTGAAGCCATTCATTCTAAAATGTGATTTGAAGTAGAGTGGATTCAAATAGAGAAGGATACATGACCGTTACAAAATTGCGCAAACAAGATAACGCCAGTGGCGGAGACAAATAAAATATTTTCAATTCAAATGAGACAATTAAATAATATTTTTTATTGAATTAGTTAAGGAACGATTTAAAAGCTATATATTAAAATATAAATAAAATGCTGTTTAATATAAATATGTCAGTCATAAATGACATAAATGAAGTCAAATTAATTATGAATAGAAAAATAAATATGCCGACCAGACGGGGAAAAATATATATCGCAGTAAAATTAATTTTATTATTAAATTAACAAAATAATAATATATTATAATAATAATCATTTATTTATTTAGCTTATACTGCTATAATTCGTCTCAATTTGTAATACGAAACTAGATCTGGTTACTTTGGTGACTGTTGTGGTGTAAACAGACTTTGGCGTATCCGTGTGAACTAATACTATGATAATATTATAAATGTATTGTCAATATACAACATAAAAAATGAACTTTCCCTGTTAGTTACGTATTACAAAATGAAACAGATAATATAAAGTTCAATACAATCATATAAAATTTGTCAAAAAAGAATACAAATTTTATAATTAACAAAACAAAAGCTTAATAATACATTTTTTTTTAAGTTAATAAAACAAAATCTAAATTAGTTTAACAACTGTCAGTCGCTATCTAAACAGTCGACCCCACTGACATTTCCATCATTCTCGTATGACGCATCTGAGTCCGAATCACCAGTGTTCACTGTAAATATAAATTCATCAAGTGAATTATCCATTAGATGATCCCTGTCTATAATTTGTTGCTCATATTTTTTAACATAGTTGCAAACGTTCTTCCACTGCTCTACAGACACAGATGCAAATTTCTCCCTCGTCAATTTTTGTTTTTCAATAATGTGAAAATCATGTACAATAGTGCGAACTGTTTGTTCTTCACCCTTGCGTACACTACTTCTTCGACTAACACGAGCTCTTTTTTTGTGTGGTGTGGCAAAAGAGGAAGAGTGGCCTAAAAGAAATTTTCAGATTAAAAAAACTGAATAAAAAAAAAACAATTATTAAATAATCACCTTCTTCTACACATTTTGCCTCTCTTTAAATTCGGTCATATGTACTCTTAGAGATGCCAGTTGCAGCAATCACTCGTTCCCGGAAATTTGTTACAGGAATTTTGAAGTTTTTCAGATTAGCTTCCTCCTTCTTGAACTGCATAACATTATTAATAATTTCGCGATTCTGGCTATGAAGCACACGTCCCACTAACTGCTTCTGCATTTTGTAAAACACTGTTTTTAAAATCAAAACATAAATTAATTTCATAAACTCAACTTATCTTACTGTTCTATTACCAGATATGTATTTTCTACTTACGTCGTCTTTCACTAACAAATAATTCGTATTAAAAAGTACGGTTTTGGATTGTAGATGTATTCTAATAATATAGATATTTTATATAAACACGTTGAAAGCTCCTAACTCATACAAGACTTCTACGGCTATGAGTAACAAAGCTAACACCCCTATTATAAGTAAATTAGACCCGTCCAGACCAAATATGGTATCTGCACAGTTTTATTGAATTTATTGAACACTATTTGAATCGACTCTAACTACATAATTTTAATTTTTGGAATACTGGAATTCATTACACATGCTAAAAAACAATTTTAATTAAAAAATTAAGATGCATATTTTCTTCGATTCTTTTATTAGTTAATTATTACACGTTTAACAGACTTGAAATAACCAATACTTACTTCTGAATTATATAATATAAAATACTACCATCCAATTTTTCTACATCGTAGTCTTTTCTAAGTCGATATAAGTTATTAATAGCAAATAATATGACAGCTCTTTGATTCAGTTTGAATAATTATTTTATGGTTATTGTGAATTATCAAAGTGACAGTTCCGCCCTTGAACGCTTCAAACGACAAACGATTCTTGATCGTTTTTTCTTTTTTGCCCACCTTCTTCTCGCTAAACTTTCGCAACTCGGTTGAAAGCAATAAAACGTACTTTTTGTGGCTAACAAATCTACCATTGGTGCTTTTAAGTATTAGAACTACCTTAAAAAGTGATGTAGAATGTAGTCCTGCAGAATTAGTTTATGGTACAACATTAAAATTACCTGGTCACTTCTTTACCACGCAACATTTTTCTGAAATATATGAATTATGATTTTTATATTTTTTTTGGTAACTTCAAGAAACTTCATACTTCATTGAAGCTACTTGATAACTGCTAAATATCAAAAACATTAGAGGGTATACAGCTTACCAAACTGTTACTGAGAGGCGGGGCGGTAATTTAATTTAGAATGTAAAAAATATAACTTTTTCTAGAAATACATCTCATATAATATGACGATATGAATTTTAATAGGCCTTACGCGAACACTTGACTTGGTATGTGACTGGGTGACCAGGTCTCAGGGTTTCACCCGGAGTCTCAAAGTTTCAACATCGTTTTTTCGGGCTCCGGGTTTTGTTATAAAATCTCCGAGTTACGCTAATTTTATCTAAAACTAGTGGGCGTACCGGTGCTTCGCTGCGGCATTTCACTACATAATTCCAAAAAAGTGGAAGTACAACAGTGGAAGATGACGATTATAAAGTTAAATATACATAACTTTTAACATATCTACATTTCGCAGTTCTGTTTACCGTGTGATAACTCCAATATTATTGATCTTTGATATATAATATATATAACGTTAGATATATTATAATTAGTATCAGGACACTAACCCCCGGGACATTAACCCCCCGTCAATAACCCCGGGATATTACCCCCATGTCAATAACCCCCCGTGCCATTAACTCCCTGGACAATAACCCCCGTGCCATTTACTCCGGACATTAACCCCCCGTCAACAACCACCGTGCCATTAACCCCCCGTACCAATAACCCCCGGGTTTCTAATTATGTAAACTATTCAATAAAGAGTGTTATTATTGAGAGGTATTATTGAGAGTTTATGCAATAGTGTAAATAATAATGCAATGGTACAACATTTAGTAAGATAGTTAAGTTAGAGAAATATCATATTAGTAATCACGAAAACTAATAATTGGTAAGAATTAGTGTAATTAAAAGTTAAGAATAACCAGTGGTCAACAAAAGTTGACAGACTTCTTCGTATCGAATATATGAAGTAAATAGTTCCCTTAAAAATAAATTTGTTAGTATTTATTTTAATATTATTTTATTTATATCTTAAATTAATTTGTTTTATACTTACGTAACTTGATAGTTGAGAAAAGAAAATTCGATTTTTATACATTAATTTGAAAAAATGTCTTCAACCTTGAATTTTTAAAACTCAAATAATATCGAAAAAAAGCCATCAACTCGAAATTGTAAACCAAAACATTATTAAAAATATTTAAATTCCATTTAAGGCTCAGAAAGAATACAATTTTCAATAAAAAATTCTCCATTGGGCCCCTATGAATTTTTGAAAATATTGATAAGGGCGTATCATTACATCCCTTAACTCACATTCACGCAAAAAAAACATTAATCAAAATCGTTAGAGCCATTTTTGAGAAAAATTGATTTTTGTAAGTTAACCTTAAAAAAGGTCTTCGACCTTGAATTTTCAAGAATCTAAAAATATTGAAAAAATGCCATTAACTCGAAATTGTAAACCAAAAAAATTATTTAAAATATTTAAATAGCATTTTACGCTTAAAAATGGCACAATTTTCAATTAAAAAATTCTACACTGGCACTGGCCCTTGTGGGTTTTTGAAAATATTGATAAGGTTTTATTATTAGTTTAGTAACTAACATATATTTTTTTATAGAACTAAAACTTTTGGCAAAATTGAAAAACTTCAATATTTTCACAATTAAAAAGAAAAACTTGAAAAAATAGAAAACACACGTGACCACAGTGCATATTACTTTCCGCCTTTCAGACATAGAAAATAAACTAACTACGATTCAATTGTCCAGTTTTCTAAAATGTGTTTTTCTCACAAAATTTTACATTTTATAATTAAAAATTACATTTGTTCAATTTTGTTCTAATTTCAAATGTTCAAATTTTAAATAAAAATAAACATTTAAAATATTAATCAATTGCCAGGGGGTTAATGGCCCGGGGGTTATTGGTACAGGGGGTTAATGTCACGGGGGTTGCTGACGGGGGGTTAATGTTCGGGGGTAAATGGGACGGGGGTTATTGTTCAGGGGGTTAATGGCACGGGGGTTATTGACATGGGGGGGTAATGTCCCGGGGTTATTGACGGGGGGTTAATATCACGGGGTTAGTGTCCCGGGGGTTAGTGTCCTAGAACCATTATAATTCTACCTGAAATGGTCTAATTTATTATTCTAAAATAATTGATACATCTCTATAAAACTCCGATATTATGCATTCACAAACTTTATAATACAAAAACTATTACGTTTAAAAACAGAAAATTGCCCAATACACGATATCGGTGCATGATAGGTATATGCTTTCGCGCACTTTTTTTTTAGAGCTGGTTAAGATTTTTATTTTTGTTTACATTGTATCAATATATCTCTTAAGATTTAGCCTATGTAATCAATTCAATTTGCACGGAGAGTGATAAATGATGATTTCCCCCCATAACGCCCCCTAGGGAGACACGGATAAAGTGGAACCCTCACTAAAACCTTGCTCGGATTATTTTACCCCCCTGTGTTCATAATAATGCTTTCTATTCTACTGTTTGAATATTTTACCATAATGTTATTCTATGAAACACTACTATAGAAAAAAAATGTCGTTATTTTGACTACGGAAATAATAAGTGTATATAGTATGAATTTTTGTGTAATAATTATTGTAAAACTTGTAATAAAATGTTTAGTGAATATATTATTTATCATAACCAAACATCATCAGGCTATGGGCATTGACGTCATATAATATAGACGCAGCACGCTCTATACCTTAACATTGTTTGTTATGAAGCCAAGACCCTGTGGAGACGAAAGGGGATTTGCCCCCAGGAGTCTAACAAGTTGCCTAACTTATATTTGTTTTGTTAAATTACCGCTAGGAGCAATCGTCATCATAGATGTTCTTTGATCGCCATTTTATGTTTACTATTGTTTTGTTGTTCGTTATTAACTCCAACAAGTATTTATAAATGTATTTCAAATACTAAAAAGTAAAGTTTAATTATAATCTACTTGCCCATCATTGGTTATAGATGTATATCTTTATAATATGTCAGATATTTTTTAATTTATCATTGAATAAATTGTATATCTGCCCACATCAAATTTAGAAATTAACAGAATAGGGGATACGCATAAAATTTGTATTTCCTTAAAACTACATTATTTTGATATGTTAATGTTAGTTATGTCACCTAACAAAACAAAAATCACATTTTAATTAACATTATAGCCAAATTTTTTAATTAAAATATTGTAAATTTGAAATATTCCGAGCACGGGGCGAAGGTTGCCGAGTAGAAACGACTGAGTATGACGTCAAACGATAGGGTTTTCACATCACAGATACAGACAGCTACAACATAATCTTCACACGTGTGTGTATTGTATTGTTCGAGAGTTTTGTATTTGTTTTTAAACAATTTTTCACGTATTTACTATTAAAATGGCAGATAAAGATTTTGTTAGGGCTCAGAGTGATAATTTACCCAACATTGATGCATTTATGCACACAACATAAAGTTTACTTTTTTCTGAAATATCGGTTTTATTTCGCCTCATAGTTTTCAGCCACAAATTTCGCCTTTTCTGTTGTTTTTCGCCATTAGGTAATGATATAAATAGTTTTTTTGGATTTCTAGTTGAACTAATAGACCATATTAGTAACTACGTCACAAATTGGAATTCAGTGCTGCCGTCTCGCGGTTGGATTCCTTTTATTTGAATTTTCTATAATATAAAGTATCTGGACTGTATATATTATTATATATTTATCAAAAATATATATTTTATGCTCCAAAATTGAAAATATTTATAAAATTAAGGTAACAAAAGTAATGTCCCATGTATTTTAAACTTCAAAAGGAATCAGCTCTCAGATGGCAGCACATGTATGTGACGACACACTAATATGGTCCATTGTGCACATCGGTACTGAACAATATTTTCGATAATGTTTCGAAGTATTGGGGCCTGGATATTCCATATTTTAATATAAAATTTAATTCGGTAAACATGTATAAATTGTTTTTATAGAATTAAACTTTATTTTAATTAAAATCACTCTCCTTTACATAACCTATAAAAGTTACACAAACAAATAATTCACAACAGACTATGTTCGCTGCATAAACAACCGTTCGCTGGATTGGCTAGTAGTCTCATGCGTCAGTTAGAAATGATTATGACGTCACACGTCGTTTTCGCGCGCTACATACATTTTTGATTTTTTAAAGCCTTCAAATTAAAAAAAAAAAAATTAAAAACTGTTTTTTATGTTTATATACAACAAGAGGAATATAATAAAAAAATAAAAAAAAATCATGCCTATCCCCTATTGTCCACTTACATTAAAAAAATTAAGGTCTACTAGATTTTAAATGTATGTAGGTAATTTAAAAACCTATATATTTGGCTAATTGCCTAAGTATCAAAGACCATAAACGTGAAATAAAAAAAAAATACTATTTTTTTCATAATTATCTTAAAAATATACTAATAAATTAAGCTTAATTTAATACTACTATTATTTATGAAATTTATTTTATTAAAATTTGCAGTTGACTGTTTTAAAAAACATGTTATTACTTTCAATTCTTATCAGCAAAGCATGGTTTACGTCATTGGATGTATGCAACACGCACAACTCCTCGGTACATCTTCCCGCTCCCCGCCTAAGAGGGTGTTGGCTTCAAAACACGCCGTCCTCGTTCTGTCTCTATATTATTACTACCTCATTGGCTATGGGCCTCAGAAAAGTTCAAGTATTCTATAGTGTAACAAAAAGTACGTTTTGAGGTTAAAAACACGTGATCCGGTGTCGCGGTTAAATAAAAGAAAATGAATCAAAATATTAGAAATACATACAATATTGATCCACTAAGTAATAATAACTATGAAACGTGGAAATTCCCTATAACCACATTACTTATTGAAAGAAATGTGGAAGAGATGATAGAAACTGAGTTTGAAGAAGAAAATTACAAAGTCGAAAGTGAAAGGAAAGCAGCTAGTGATAAAGATAATAAATATAAGTCTCTAATAGTACAATGTATAGAAAATTCGCAAATCAATTTAATAAGATATAAAAAGACTGCGTATGCTATGTGGCAAAGTTTGCAAAGGATGTATGGACAAAGGAATTTAGCAGGCCAATTAATAGGAATGGGTTATAGAGATAACTAAAAAGGAGTTTAGCAGGCCAATTAATAGGAATGGGTTATAGAGATAACTAAAAAGGAGTTTAGCAGGCCAATTATATTTAAAGAAGAATCTCATGTCCATGAAAATGAACGAGGTAGAAAAATTTTTTTGGTTTAATTTTTTTGGTTTAATTTTGAAAATTGTAAATCTAGTTCAACACCTATTGATCCAAGATTAAAATGCAATATTTCTGAAACTTCAGAAACAAATAGATGCACAGAATTACCTATAAGAGAATTGATAGGTTGTTTAATGTATGTAATGATTGGTTCCAGACCAGATTTAAGTTATGCTATTAATTATTTTAGCCGATATCAAGACAAGCCATCCGATGAAATATGGGGTCATTTAAAAAGAGTTTAGAGGTATCTGAAAGGGACTATGAATATGAAACTTCTTTATAGAAAAAATATAAATAAAGACCCGTTATATTTATATGTAGATTCTGATTGGGGTGCAGATATGTGTGATCAAAAATCTGTAACGGGATATGTTGTTAAAATATTTGGCAATACTGTATTGTGGGTAACAAGGAATCAAAATTGTATAGCATTATCGACAACCGAGCGAGGCTGAACTTATTGCCTTATGTAGTTCAGTAGTAGACGGATTGTGGTTTAGAAAACTTTTATTAGATTTTGGCATTAATGTTGATAATTTCACAATATTTGAGGATAATCAATCTTGTGTTTCAATAATTAAAAATCCTGAAAACAACCGCAGAGTCAAACACATTGATTTAAAATACAGTTTTGCCTTATATCAAATCTGCCAACCTGACAACTAGTAAGGAAAAGCAGCAAATCCAAACCAATAAATACAGAAAACAACAAATCGCTAGTGAGTTTTTTTCTTTATATCAGACTAAACCGTATAAATCCATAATAAAATAACATCCTTTTATCTAAAACTTAAAAATCACATCACTCATAACCTTACAATAGATATAACACAAATTCCATAAATCTCTATTAAACTAATTAAACTACTACTGACATCTCTGTTTAAATAGCACAAAAAATAAATAAAATAAAAATCAAATATGGAAACAAACCAAAATGTGATGTGGCAAGACACAGGTCCACCTGCCGGACCAAACAGGAATAAACCATATGAAAACGAAACAAGCCCGCTAAATCTAAACAAGTCGACCGTACAAAATAATATTAAAACATTTGCAAATATTACTAAACAAAATACAAACAATGAAATATTTCCTAAAAAAGAACAAGCCATAATCATGAATGCCGTAGAAGGGCTTCAAATAATAGAATACATACAAGCTATAGGCAAATACGTATCTCCAAAAAATATATTATTCGCATCAAAAATTTCGTACAACCGTATATGTATCTACCTTAAATCAACAGAAATTGTAGATGAATTCATAAATAAACACCGTACCATCCAGATAAATGATATAACAGTATCTACTCGAAGATTAATCACGCCCGCAAAAAGAATAATAATCGCAAACGTATGCCCATCTATTCCTCATAAAAAAATAGAACTGGAACTCCAACAAGCAGGACTCACACTAATATCAGCCATGACCTTCATAAGAGCAGGATTCCAGGGAGAAGAATATAACCATATTTTAAGTTTCCGGAGACAAGTATACATATCACCAAAAGAAGATCAACAAATTCCAGAAACAATTGTGTTGGACCACGAAAGTACATCATATAGAATATTTATTACGGAAGACTTACCACCATGCACAGTTTGCAAGAAATTTGGACATAAAACTGAAAATTGCAAGTACAATGCAACCCAAAATATATCACAAACTCAAATATTTACAGAAATACCCCTACAAAATGATCAAACAAAGTTACAAAATACAGAAAACAACGTAGCATCTATACAAAATCATGCAGACAAAACAAAAATAAACACAATAAATGTATCAGAAAATAATATTGAAAATCCACAACAAAACGATCCCAAATTAAACATAGATATAAATCCATCAACGGCACAAAAAAGGCCTCTTTCAGGATTATCAGATTCAGAAGGAAATGAAGCAGAGGATAAAATTAAAAATAAAGAGATCGAAAATCAAAATACAAATATGCAGAAAACAGCAAAACATCAAGCGAAAATAGACCTTACAAGAAAACCAGCAAAACGGAGATCAATAAGCCCCAACCTAAAAATACAAATAAAAGAGATAATTACAAACACAAAGGAAGAAATAGAGAACAACCCAGGAAAATACATACTAGACTCAGAACTTTTTACAGACCTAATAGAAAATGCTCTTGGGTCAAATGACCCAATAACCATTGCGCGAGACTATACAGACGATATAAAAAATTTAATAAAAATGATGAAAAAATTGAACAACATAATTGAACATAGACCTACAAAAAATCGTTTCGCAAAATTAATCACAAAACTCGAAAATCAACAAAAAGCAGAAGAACAAGAAAACACCGACAGCAATGAAGACGAATAAATAGTAACCCCAATTAAATTAAATAATTAGTAATAATAATTAAAATAATACACAAATCAATAAAAAAATAATAATAATTAAAATTTAAAATGTCTATAATTCAATGGAATTGCAATGGGTATTTTTCTCATTTAGCGGAACTCCAACTTATCATAAAAACTAAAAACCCAGACTATCTTTGTATACAGGAATCAAGATTACGCCCCCATCAGTTACTAAATTTATCAGAATACACAGTATTCAGAAAAGACCGACAAAATCCCATAAACGCAAGCGGAGGAGTACTCATATTAGCTAAAAATACAACGCAAAATTTGGAAATAATATTAAACACGAATTTAGAAGCAATAGCAATAACTACCTACATGCCAAAAAAGATCACAATATGTAACGTATATTTTCCGCCTAATAGTAATATAAACCAACATGACATAGAGACACTTGTAGGACAACTACCGCAGCCCTTCATATTAACAGGAGACTTTAACGCTCACAATATTTTATGGGGACCAAACATACACACCAACCGTATGGGTAGACAAATAGAAAAAATGCTCGAGGATGATCTAATTTTACTGAATGACAACTCTCCAACTCATCTCTGCTCAAGAACAGGGAATTTCTCAGCTATTGATTTAACTATTTGCAGTCCTGTAATAGCCTCGGACTTATTATGGGAAACCCTTCCAAACATGTCAAACGGCGGACATTTTCCGATACAAATAAAATTTCCAGAAACAACAGAAAATGAACCAAGACATAATATGACAAAATGGAACCTTAAAACTGCAAACTGGGAAACTTTTAAAGAAAAAGCAGATATAAAGTGTGATAACTATGAAAATATCAACGATGTAAATTTATTAGTAGGAATATTGGTTAATCATATAAATAACGCAGCACAATCAGCAATGAAACAAAAAACCTATCAAAATAGTAAAAAAACTGTACCATGGTGGAATGAGGATTGCAAAATAGCAATAAAAAATATGAAAAAGGCTTTATATAAATATAAAAAAAATAAAACTGTGGAAAATTTTATAGAATTTAAACATAAAAGAGCAGTTTCACGAAGAATAATAAAAATTAGCAAAACAACATCTTGGCAAAATTATGTAGAAAAACTTAATCCAAACACTCCTCCACAAGAAATTTGGGATAAAATAAGAAAACTGAAAGGTCAAAGAACATCGAAACACACAAAAATCCTCTTTAAAGATAATGTAGAAATAACTACACCAACAGAAATTGCAAATTCTTTAGCAGATACGTTTGAGTATAACTCAAGTAGCGATCATTATGACCCGACATTCAAACTAATAAAAGATAATGTGGAAAAAGAAAAATTAAATATCAACAACAAAAACGAAGATGCAATTAACTGTCCAATCACGAAAAGTGAACTGGCATACACTTTAAACAACCTTAAAAACGGCAGCAGTCCAGGACCGGATGGAATCCCTTATGAAATTATTAAAAACTTACCTCCAAACACAATAAACTTCCTACTCAAAATTTACAATAAAATATGGCTTCAAAATACCTACCCCGAATTATGGAGTGAAACAATGGTAATTCCTATATTAAAGCCAAATAAAAATAAAACTGACCCACAAAATTATCGGCCTATAACTTTATCCAATACTCTGAGTAAAATCTTACAAAAAATAATTAACAGAAGACTATTATGGTATCTAGAATCTAAAAATATAATAAATAAAGCCCAAAGCGGATTCAGAAACAACAGATCAACAACAGACCAACTATTTTCCTTGAACACCGAAATAGAATACGCTTTTCACAATAATCAACACCTAATAGCCGTATTTATGGACATAAATAAAGCATATGACACAGCGTGGAGACGAAACATACTAAGAAATATGAAAGAATACGGGCTAGACGGAAATATAATACATTATGTGAACAATTTCCTAACAGACAGAAAATTTAAAGTGCTGATTAATAATTGTATTTCAGAAACAAGATTTCTAGAAAACGGACTTCCACAAGGCGAGATAATAAGCCCCACGCTATTCATAATAGCGATAAATAAAATTGTAAACTATATCCCAAAACTTGTAAAAATTGCTTTATTCGCAGATGACTTAGTGATATATTTCAAAAATATAAATACAAAAAATATCAAAAGAAAACTTCAAGAAACAATAAATAATTTACAAAATTGGACAAAAATAACTGGATTTAACTTTTCAACAGTAAAGACAAAAGCCATGCACTTCTCAAAAAGTCGAAAATATCAATACGATCCAGAACTTAAAATAAACAATAGAGAAATAGAATATGTCAATAGTATAAAATTTTTAGGACTGATTTTTGAAAAAAGATTAACGTGGAACAAGCACATAGATAACCTTAAAAAAGAATGCCTTCACAGACTGAATATACTAAAAACAATAGCAAATCACAATTGGGGAGCACATAGAGATACAATGATAAATATCTATAAAACGGTGATAAGATCAAAACTGGATTACGGGTGTATTATATATGGACAAGCCGCCAAAACAAACCTAAAAAAACTAGATACAATCCATAATCAAGCGATGAGACTAGCAACGGGAGCTTTTAGAACTAGTCCGGTTATAAGTATACTAAATGAGGCAGGAGAACCAAATCTACATAACAGGAGAAAAAGACTTATAATATCCTACACAATAGCAGTAGCAAAAAACCCATATAATTTTGAACCCATTTGAACCAAAAACAATTCACAACATTACAAAATAAAATAAATAGTCTATTAAACACATCAAATACTCCCTATCAGTCCATATTTCAAATACAATATCACAACACACCTCCTTGGCAATACCATCCACCTGATATTAACCTTAGTCTGACCAAATATATAAAGAAAAACACTCCTTCTGACGTCTACCAAAACAAATTCAAAGAAATTCAAGAAGAACACCAAGCGTATATTTTCTACTACACAGACGCATCAAAATTTTCAAATAAAACCGGAGCAGCAATAATACATGAGAACGAAAAATATTTATATCACCTACCAGAACAAATAAGTATTCTCTCTGCAGAAGCCTTCAGCATTAAAAAAGCATTGGAATTAATCAAAGAAGAGGGAAATATTATATCCAACTATATAATATGTACCGATTCACTCAGTTTCCTGGAAAACCTACAAGATCCTTTTAATAAAAACATGCAGATAAAAGAAATACAAGAAATGCTACACCATATCAAACAAGAGATGGGAAAAAGAATAAAATTTATCTGGATACCGTCTCATTCAGGAATAGAAGGAAATGAAGAAGCCGACAGAGCAGCCAAACAAGCCACAGAAGAGTTGAATCTTACAAACATGAAGATTTCCCCGGAAGACCTAAAAAGCCACCTACAAAGAATATTAGAAAAAGCGTCACAAGAAGAATGGAGAAACACTACCCATAATCACCTGCGAAACATAAAAGAAGAAACAAGAAGATGGACAACACAAGAAAATAGAAGACAACAAATAGGACTTACTAGGCTCAGAATAGGACACACAAATCTCACTCACAAATATATAATAGAAAAAACCGAACCTGCAAAATGTAACACATGTAACACCCAGTTAAACGTACAACATATCATAATCGATTGTCAAAAATACATCACACACCGCAGAACACACAATATTTCAAATAATTTAAAAGACGCATTGTCAGACAACCACACACACCGTACAAATCTCATCCATTACCTAACCGACACAGAGTTATTAAACAAAATATAAAATCAAAATTAATTTCACAAATTTATTATACAGAACTATAGATATAAGATTATAGATATAACATACATTATAGAATTAGAAATAACTATGTAACAAACTATAACTATAAACTATGTAAATGCACAAATGACCCAACGGTCGAAGTGCCTTGATTTAAATAAAAAAAAAAAAAAATACAGTTTTGTTTCTGACAATATTAAAAGAGGTTTGATAGTTGTAAAATATATTGAAAGTAAAAAACAACAAGCCGATATATTAACAAAAGGTTTGTTGAGTTCACAATTTACTGTAAATTGTAAATCTCTAGGTTTAGATATCTAGGGAGGGTAATATTAACTTTAATTGAATTGTAAATATATTTAAGAAATGAAATGAAAATAGAAAGGCATTAAGGGAGGCTGTTGAAAATAATGCTTTTTAGTCTACTGTTTGAATATTTTCCCATAATGTTATTCTATGCAACACTACTATAGAAAACAAAAATGTCGTTATTTTGACTACGGAAACAATAAGTATATAGTATGAATTTTTGTTTAATAATTATTGTAAAACTTGTAATAAAATGTTTGCTAGAAAGTGAATATTATTTATCATAGCCAAACATCGGAGACAATCGGTCCATCCGTTTGGCGTTGCATAAAGAACAAACAAACAAACATAAATTGTTTTTAGGTTTTTGTAGGTATGACCAAAAAACCCTTATACCGTCATTTTGTCGTCTGTCTGTCTGTCTGTCTGTCTGTCTGTCTGTTTGTCTGTCTGTCTGTCTGTTCGGTAAAAATTGTAGCCAAATGGCTAAACCTAGAGAGTTGAAATTTGACATGCTTATACAACTTTTTGACCCGCACATACGAAAAATACTAAAACATCTAAAAAACATATCCCCCTAAAAATATAAACAAATATGTGCTCATCGAAAATAATTTATTTTTGCAAAATAAATTATTTTGAAGCGATTTTTGCCAAAATTGTGCAAAAAAAATTTGTCCCACACCCTGAAAAAATTCTAAGTAATGTACATTGGTGTGAAACGGAATAGTACAACACGAATTTTTATATCGCATTTTTTGTGTTTTTAACTAAAATATGTTAAATATTTAATTCGGTATGTAACACACCAGATTAGTAGCTCTAGTAGCGTACTTGGCTTTGTCGTACGCTTAATAATGTAACTTAATTTGCAAACTACATTTCGAATCCTGTTAATTTTATTTTTTCTGTTTTTTTTTGCATTTTTATTTTGTTTAAATTATTTTGTCAAAATTCTTGTTATATTTTGGTAAATGTTGCATTTAATTTTTAAAAGCGTAAATTTAATAAGCAGTGGGAAGTGTTGAAATTATAATTTAATTCTGATTGACGAAATCAGAGGGCGGGGCTTATGATTTAAGTAACCAATGGAAGCCATAGGCGCAATTTTCAAAATCTTATAGAACCTTGCTATATAAAAAAATTACTGCACATATTTAGAAACTTAAATAATGGTATTAGGCATTCGAATTAAAATACATAAAAAAATATTTTCACATAACATTTGTTTTGGCATCCCAAATAATCATCATTCAGTTACTAAATACCTGCAAAACCCATAAATGTGTGAAAATTCACACTTCACATCAATTTTTAATATATAAAACATAGTTACGTTTCACATAAGCATAGCAAATTTCGCGCATAGTTCCAGCGTATATCTAATTCTTTCTATTTCCGATCACGCCAACGGTTAAAGCCGACTATCCGGATATATTGAGAAGTGACATTACCTATAGAGGCGCTGTTTTCACTTATAAAATGGCGATTGGAATAGGATTTTTGACATTTGCCATTTGATACAAAAGAATTGACATTGCAGTTAATTTTCTGTTGCGATTTTAAAGACATTTTATTAAAGTTTTCTTCATTTTAACAAAATCCTATTCCGTTAAATTCCAAAATATCCGCTAGTTGTCACTTCAGTTATTGTCAGTTCTTAATAGAGCCTGCAGCAGTCGCCGACTGTTTGACTGTTCTATGTCGCCAACAGCTGCACTATCTGCAACTGTCAGCCGGTAGTGCGAGTCAGACAATAGCGAGTGCCGGTTGACAGTTAACAGTCGATGGACGTTGTTAATGTTTTAGGAAATGAAAGCAAAATTGAATAAAACATGTATGACATGTCAGGAATTTGATGATTACCTATCAAAAAAAAAAATTACCTGTCGGCCTTGGTAGCGTAGAGGTAGCGCTCCTACTTCACGAGCCAAAGGTCCCGGGTTCGAATCCTGGTTAGGGCATGGATGTTTGTAAGCCACAATGTAATTGGGACATTTAGTCCTGTTCTGAGGTTTTTTTAAAAAAAAAAGATGAGCAGAAAGAGTTACTGAAATGTTCTCAAACCAATAAGAAATATAATTTCTACTTTAGTTCCTCTGTTTCATTTTATTTATATTTTATTATTATAAGCATTTTGACTGATTATACATATAAAGAGTTCCTATTTTAGTTATTTCAAGAATGATTAATGTGTATTTAATTTATATTATATTTTTTTAAAATATGTATACATATACATATGTATTTTTTGTTTTGATTGTTGGAATAAAAAACCTGTATATCCGTAATTTTTGTTTTTTTCAATCTCAGGGTTTACCTAAAAACTGAAAACTATATGGTCATCCTATATGTGAGCCATATTGACAGAAAATATGTCATGTCAATATGCCTACGTAAATAGATCAATATTTCTTTATCTATCGATTAATCATACAACATCTAGATTTCTATTGTGTAAACCAGTTTGCAATTCTTACATTATTATTCTGCACCTACTACTGTTTTGTAGGGTATATTGGACACTGATTTAATTCATTGTCGTTTCGCAACAGGTGAACGTTTACCCGTAAACTTTGAGTTTTTCGGTCTTAGTACGCTCGATAATTCGCGTTCCATGCGGGTAATTTTGACACAATAGATAATGTGAACAAATTAAAAAATTTAGCAGACACGTACTCAGACGTCATCGACAATCAAACAAAATTCGTTCAGAGATACTTCAAGTTCATAGTTAACATTCCCTTTACGCCCCTAAATATTGAGCAGAAAAAATATTTCTTCTATCTTAACTTATATTTATATATATTTTTGATATAAAGTAAAAATTAAGTGAAAATTTCAAAATTTTTGTTTTAGGGTACTCCCTCGTAACTCCTTTAACCGACTTACCTTTGGGTTATTATTCAAAAAGTAGGTAAAAAATCAACGGGTTTTTAAAAAAAAATCCTCACTCATTTTGGTCTCACTTCCGGAGGTGCTATTATTTTCATATCCACTCTCACTTGAGTTATTGGAACACAAAAAAAATCAGTTTTTGATAAAACACAAAGTACATAAACGGTATAAAAAAAGCTACAAAATATCACATAAATACACAAAAACAGAAGATGACAATAACTTAAAAATTGCAGATATTTATACACGACCGGTAAATGAAGAACAAAAATAAATAGTCAAGCATTTATTTTTTTGTACCTGAACGTACGGGATACGGCTTGTTGCGTTCGGGCGATATAGCGGACGTATCACGTACATTCGTATGGGTAGGGCGGTTAACACTCATCCAGTTGAAAAAATGCACGGCACAAAAAGTATTTGTTTTATTATTATAAACTATTTTTGTCATATACATTTTTACTGCCAAGTCAATAATAAGGGAGATATTTCAAAAGTTTAGTTTTAAGCTGCCCCTTCGTAACACCCCAAATATTCCTCCAATTGAAAGAATGCATTGAACAAAAAAGCTCGAATTCTAGTTTTACTCTATCATCGTACCGAATTATGTGAAAATATGTCCAACCGTTTTTGTGTGAATTTCAGACTGTCTGTCGGTCGGACAGACATACAGACAAAAATTGTTTTTTTTTGCGGATATCGTCATATATTCGTCTGCAACGTGCAGATAGCAAATCTGAGGCTGAAAAATAAGGCTACAATATAGCTAACATTTATAGATTTTATTAATAGTCTAATAAAGTTACGAAAATGGAGTCCAAAGGGAAGAGACTGTTGAAGTTTTTTCATGCATTTTCACATTATTCCGTTTCGTTTTCATTTACGTTTTAAAATTAAAATAAATAACACACGTTTTTATTTCGTTTTTGTTTTGAGATTTACGAGCTTACTACGTTTTATCAGAGCCGGCGGAAGCGGGCATCAAGGTATGCGGTGCATGCGGGAGCCGTTGCGAGGGGGGCGCTGACGTGAGACTCAAAAGGGCGCCAAAAGCCAAATGAATGTAAAAGTAATTTAGTGAAATGTAATTTTAGAAATGAGGACCTTTTTTTCTTTTTTAGGTCTTCACTTGACATTTAGAAGTGAGGACCTTTTTGTTTTTGGTCTTCACTTGAAATTTAAAATTGTGGATCTTTTTTTTGGGCTTCACTTAAATTTTAGAAATGACGATTTTTTTTGTTTTAGGTCTTCATTTGAAATTTAGAAGTGAGAACCTTTTTTTTAGGTCTTCATTTGAAATTTAGAAGGAAAGACCTTTTTTTCATTTGGTCTTCATTTGATATGCTTGCAAAAAGCTAGTTACGCCCAGGGGCGCTCAATTAAATCGTGCCTACAGGCGCCACAGACCCTCGCGCCGGCACTGCGTTTTATTATTGTGTTTTGATTTAAAATACAAAATAACAAGTATGTACATTCTTTAAAACTTTCCATGTTATAAAATATAAATAATAAATGTATAATGAGTTTAATATTGTCTGGTTTGTGTCATGGCGCTTTTTTATATAATCTCTATAGCTCCCAGTGCCGCACCCAGGGGGGTAAACCGGAGAACCGCCCCCTCCCCCCAAGTAAGAAGAAAATATAAACACACTAGAAAATTTTATTACCACCGTCCTAGGTAAATATATGTACCTGTTTAAAAATAGTAATATTCAATTCAAAATATCAAAACAACCACAGTGTTTCAGGCAGAAATTATACGCTACTGAACACACCAAAAGCATGGAAAATAGTAGTTTGATAGTTTATTGCAACAATAAAGACAGATAAGAAACCCGGACGTTCCAGTGATTCAAATGGACATTAAAGAGAGTTTTTAGTGTACGTAATTTCATATGGAGGCTGGAATGATTGTTGCATCTAGTGGTGTATTGGGGCGGGGGCGCAAGGGGTCAGGGCCCCCACAATTTTTAGTTTAGGCGGAGACCACCCCCGAAGTATTTACTCCAGGTATTTAAAAAATCGACCGGCTGAAATCGCTAGAAATCACTCGTCTAAAACCACCCTTCCATTAATTACTTCTTACAATGAAATGCGTAACTCGCGCACATTACTGTTATCGCGCGAAACCCGGGAATTCTAGAATTATATATTGCGTGTTTACATATCTACGTACGGTCAGTGCGAATAGCTGTATGCCGAACGCCGATTTGTTATGATTGTTTTTGCTTCATCTTGGGGTTGGTGCTTGTGGCGTATCAGGCGCTTGTTTTCTTTTAACTCCACATATTTTAGAAATTTAAATAAGTAAAAAATGTAAACAGCAAACAATACTTTCTTTTTTAATAAAAAGAGCTATAATTGTACCGGAAAACAATTATAAAAAGTGTATTAACATTAACATCCCAAGTGAAAATATTGATAGTATCGAATCTAAAGCGGACCTTACACTATCAATAATAATGTCAGTATTAAAAAATACTGACGAAATCTAGATTTCTCGAAATACAGCCATCAGTATCGTAGGTAGTGGGGGGAACTGTCAGTTTTACTGATAGCCATTCGCAGTGTATCAGTATTACTGTCTTATTGTAATACTGATACACCGATCTGATCATAGTATTGACCTTCAGTTTTTAGTTTTTAGTTGTTGTTTGTCTCGTGTCAAGTTAGTAATAGTTTCAATCGATTTAATATTTCAAGAGAATTATAAAATTAAGTTTATTAAATAAAATAGCATTACAACTAGTTAACAAGATTGTGGTTTAAGTATCGAAATACAATTCCATAAACTTAAACTACCTAATGTATATATTGTTTTAACATTGATTACAAACTAGTACTACTAACATAGTATTAACAAATCATAGGGAAAAAAACAGTAGAAAACCTATATGACATAAGAACATTATGATGTGTAAATTACAGAAATAAATTAATTAAGAACATTAGAATATGACAATATAAATAAGTTTATAATTCGTATAAAATGATAATAGGACAGCTAAAGTAAAATGTGTTTGGTGAGTTTATGCTTATACCTTTTGAATGGTAGTTCACTTCTTTCATAATTTCCTATTTTCTGTGTCAGGGGGCTATTGTTTTCAAGACATTTTGAAAAGAAGGTAACAGTGATTCTGTAGATTACGTCTTTGATGTATTCTATTTTAAGTTCTTCGTGAATTTCTGTTACTCTTCTGTGTCTTGGATAATTTAGTAGTTTTTTGTAGTTTGAGTTTGATACGTAGCTCCAGACTGGACAGGCGTAAGTCAAAGATGGTCTGATAATTGATTTATATAGAAGAATTTTGTTCTGAAGGGATAATCTTGAATTTCTGTTTAATAAACGAAAAAGTGAGGTTATAGTTGCAGTAGATTTATGGCATATTTGATTACAGTGATGTGTGAAATTTAGTTTTTGATCCATGTGGAGCCCTAGGTATTTCACTTTGGAAGACCATTCTATGATTTCTCCATTTACTTTAATATTATTTTTTAGGATGGGTCGTCTTTTAGTGAATAATATTGCCTCAGTTTTGGTTTCGTTGATTTTTATTTTCCATCTCTTCATGAATTTTATGATTTTTTCTACGGCCAGTAGTCGATTCTATATTGTGTCTGTTCTCCATGATTGGGTAAAAATCGCTGTATCGTCGGCAAAAAAGAGTACTGGACATTTTGCAGTCCTGGGAAGTCGTTAATATATACGCAAAATAATATAGGCCCTAGTATAGATCCTTGGGGGACACCTGCTGTTATTTTTCTTTCAGTTGAGTTTGAGTCGCCAACTGTAGTTTGAAAGCTTTGATCCTGTATGTAAGAATTTAGTAAGTGAACAAAATTAGGTGGAAACTCTAATTTTAAAAGTTTATAAATAATCACAGTATCAAACGCTTTCTCTATGTCCAAAGTCACCATTCTCGTGTGTTTGTTTAGATTAAATCCATAAGTGATATTATCTACTAACCTTGCTAATTGTTCTGTCGTTGAGTGTCCTTGTCGAAAACCTAACTGTTCTGGGATTATTATATTGCTAACATTTAGATGTTTGTTAATTCTTTTTAAGTAGATTTTCTCAGCAATTTTACTCATCGACTTAGCAAACTGATAGGTCTGTAGCTGGAAGGAAGGTCTGAAGGTTTATTTGGCTTTTTAATTGATATTATTTTGGAATGTTTCCAGTTTGAAGGGAAATAGGATAGGGTCATGGTTGATTGATTATGCGAGTCAGTAGAATTATGGCTTTAATAGGAAATTCCTTAAGTAGTCGAGTTGTTATGCTATCATATCCTGGAGATTTTCTGTTTCTGAGTTTCTATATGATGGTTTTGATTTCTTCGGGGGATGTAATATCTACTTCTTGTGTTTCTACAGGGTTGCTCTTAAGGAATTTCTTGACTTCATCGCAGACTTGTTTTGTAAAAGTAATGCCTCCTAGGTCCACGTTCTGCCTGTGTACATTTTCATATTGGTCAGCAAGAACATTGGCCTTGTCTAAGTTTGAAAAACGGTATGCACCGTTGGTTTGTATTGGTGGAATAGGTTTGGTTTTCTTCGGTAGGGTTTTGCTGATTTTCCATAAGTTCCCGTTTTGTGGTTTCAAGGTTGAAAGGAATTTATTCCAGTTGTCGTTTCGAATTTTGGTGATTTCTAATTTTACAATATTTTCTAATTGATTGTATATTCTCCTGAACAAGTTATTTCTGGTTTTCTGATATTTCTTTCTAAAAAAATTTTTTAATCTAATTAGCAATATATTACTATTCGGTAGTTCTAAGTGGTTAGGATTTATTTTACATTTTGGAATATTGTTACTTGCTGATGTAAGTATGGCGGATGTTAGTGATTCCAACATTGAGTTGATATCTCCGGTGGTTTTAATAGGAGCACTGTGACGTATGTTGTCCTCAACTTCTGTTCTAAATTCATCCCAGTTAGCTTTGATATACTGGTATACTAGAAGTTTGGAGTTTTGTTGAGGTAGGTTTCCAATTTCCATGATACGGGGTTATGGTCCGAACTTAGAATAGTTTTTGTAATGGGGCATGATATATTAAGATTTCTTGTTGTGACTGCAATGCCCAATACACTAGGTCGTCCTCGTCCATTTGAAGGGTAGTACGTAGGTTCTTCTGGAGCAATGATCTTTATACTAGGATTATGTTGCGTAAGATTATGTAACAAGTTTCCATTTCTGTTGTTTCTGTGACAATTCCATGAGACATGTTTGCAGTTCAGGTCTCCGATAATTATGGTTTTGTTGCTTATGGTTAGCATGTCAGTTATGTCGTTGGTGGTAATACGAGTCCCTGGTGATATGTATAGAGATACAACATGAATTGGGCCTGCATTTGTGAAGACTTTTACACAAATAGCATCTATTTCTGGTCTGATGTTTCTGAGTGGGTATTCTTCATGTCTTATGCCTTCTTGATGAATAATGCAGCATCACCACCGTCTCTATCTCTGTCTTTACGATACACTGAGTATCCCTTAATTTTTAGTCTACAGTTTGGATCTAGGTGAGTCTCAGTGACAGTTGCAACGTCTCTCTTACTTGAGTGTAATTCGTATTGGAGCCCTAAATATTTGTTGTTAACAGAACGAGCGTTCCAGTTCATAACTTTGATGTATTTTTTGTTACAATACATTTTACCCAAACATGGAGACCGCGAAATCGATCAGAATCATCATCTTGCTGAGTCCATCTGGAGCTGCGTTCATCCTAGACATAAGGGTTTTTATGTTTCTAACGATACTTGTTAAATCAAAATTTTGCATTACTGTTTTGATTAAATTGATAATGTCAACTAGTCCAGTGCTAGAGTTGTCAGTAATATTAATTACCTGGTTAACAAAACGGTTTGGCCATATTGGCACGTTTATATTTTCAGGTTCTTGTCTAGAGTTTGACATTTGTCTTAAAGGTGCGAGTGAAGGTATGGTTTGTGTGGGGTTGCTGGAAGGTCTTGTTGGGTTTGTGGATCTGCCTGGACGTCTGTAATTAATTACTGGCCTCTTCGGGCATTGTATGTAGCTAGCTGTATGGTTTCCTCCGCAAGTACCGCATTTTGGAGATTTTTCCTTATTGTTACAGCTTTCCGTCGAGTGCTGTTCCCCACAGGTAACACATCGTTGTATTTTTATGCAGTTTTGTGCAATGTGACCGAAAGATTGGCACCTGTAGCATTGCGTTACACCGTTTCTTTTCATCTTTTCCCACTGAATGATGCAATAGCATATTCTTCTATGCTGTATTATGGTCTTAAAATCTGTTCCTTTTTAAAATTTTACCATGAAAAGGGGATAGGCATGAACTATTTTATTGTTCTCTTTCTTGGTGATTTGTGCCACACTTAGTACTGGTAGATGTTTTTCTGTCAGATCAGCTTTAATTTCGTCAGTGGTGATATTTGGGGGTAGGTTTCTTATTATTAATATTAGCTCTCTTTCAGTGCAAGGCGTTTTGGTCGTATATTCTATCTTCGCTTCATTTAATTCTTTCCTAACATAATTGTAATCTAGTACATTTTTGGTCAAGATTACTATCCTTTGTCCTTTGTATTTTAAGTCCAGTTCTTCGTTTAGAAGCTTCTGCAGGCTGGCGATTGTACTTGCATGATCTTTGAAGTAGCTGTACCTAATAATGGGGAGTATTCTTATTCTCTTAATCTGAGGGTTGCCGTTATTTACATCCTCGGTGATATTTTCCTCTTCATCGCTAAGGCTGTCGTAAGAGTTATTAACTGGGATATTATACTGATACCGTACGTTAGTATTTTTGGTGTTGATCCTTAAGTCCTCGTCCGCAGTTCTTTTCTTCGATGGATTGGATTCTTGGATCTTTGGGTTAGCAGTAGATGTAGAGGGGATGGATTGGGGATCCACCCCTACTATTTTTGACATATTCTAGACTTACTTGGCAAATGTTAAATTCACATGTATTAAAATATATCACCAATATTCTATCACAAATTTTAACTCGGTTTGATGCAAGAATTAACTTAATTATTGCCTGCATCAGCACAATGTCATTCACTAAACTCGTTTGGATTGATGTGTTCACTATGATAGTTCTCACAAGACTGAATCGATTTAATATCGTTGGTATCGTATCAATGAATTTAATAGATGATTTTACTATACACGATGTTGTGGATGATGATGAAATTGAAGTTGAAACGTTAGAACGTCTGCTGCTACAAACCTTTATTGAAACGTATGAGTCAGTGCCACAGCTCTGGGATGCTCATCGGCCTGACTACATGAACAAAGTGAAGCGGAATGAAGGACTTTTAAAACTGTTAGAAGTATATAAAAAAATAAGACCAAATGCAAAAACGGATTATAGGAAAGAGTTGAAGAAAATCGAATATTCTAACGAATCAGGAGCAAGTGCCGACGATATTTACTATCCAACATCCTGGGTTTTTTATGCACTAAAATTTCTTGGTTACACTGAACGTCCACTTAACCTAACTGAGTCACAAAATTTAACACAGGTAGTTAGATGGGTTGCTACTAAATTCTCAAGAGAGTTGTAGGTGTTTGCATCCATCCGAAAGTAATTGTGGTAGTCATTTGGATCGGTGAGAAGAATTTGTTTTAATAAATTAATATGAGTATATTCTGTACGTTTTTTAAGCCACTCCTTCATCCATCGTTTTCGATTTACGAATCGCTTTGTACCAAAATTCAACACTAAAGCCAAAGAAGCTTTTTGCTTATTACTCTTCATAAGAATAATATGCACTTGTTTGATGTTCTCCAGATAACTTCTACTGGTTACTGACTAAAATACTGTCAGTAGTAATGATAGTGTAAGGTAATTTTTTACACCTGGCAAAAATACTAGTAGTCAGAGCCGCAGTAAGGGGGGGAGCGAAGGGGGCGACGGCCCTTAGCGCACTCTGGAAAAGGGCGCTGACGGGCTTGCTAAGGACCTTTTTTTTTGTCGTCACTTGGATTTTGGGAGGTGAGGACCTTTTTTTTTGCTCATCACTTAAATTTTGAGAGGTAAAAACCTTGTTTTTATTTACCAAGGGCGCCAAAACACGGCTCTGTCCCTAGCGCAAGTTTTCCTTACTGCGGCTCTGCTAGTAGTGTCATTATTATTGAAAGTGTAAGGTCCGCTTGAATCTGAACCTACTTGCTCATTAAATATTGAAAATGAACACTCGTCAGACAAAAATAACGGTGAATGTTCATCTTCCTGGCCAAATGTTTGGACAGTACATATGTGGAAAGAACAGAAAAAAATCTATCCATGGATTATAGCATTTTACATTAAAATATTCCTCCGGCCAGTACTGCCTACGGTTTATTTTGAACTTCCTTGCGTGAGTGGGATAGACCTCCCTCACTTTTTCATTTAGCACTACACCAGTGGTTGCATCGGGACCACTTATCAGTTCTTCAAGATAAGACTCACGCAGCACAAATCAGACACCTAAGTAAAGCCCAAAAGTACTGCATTGGCCATCCATGCTCACCGTCAAAATCACAAATTTAAGTATGATGATATTAAGAGTTTAGATAAAGAAAAGTAAACACAAAAAATACTGATCTCAGACATGCTACACATTTAAGTATCAAGATCAAAATATGTATTATAAATATAAAAACTGATATACGACAGTTAAATCGAATTTATAAAATCTTACTATAAAAACGTGGCTAGATATATTTAAAAAAAATTGAGTCAAGTGTGAATTTTCACACATTTCAGGGTTTTGTAGGTATTTAATAAGTGTAAGAAGTCAACAGAATGCTGGATGCCTAAGACAATTTTTTTTCTATAGTCACATTAAAATTAACAGATTTTTGATAATCATTTTTGTTCGATATTTGAGTACTAAGAGCTTCCATTTAATTTCATTGAACTAAATTTAAATAATTTAGGAATATTACATCATAGGAAAATGTAAATTAAAAAATCCTAGCGATTTTTTCTGCATTTACTTCGTACCCAAGTCTTCATTAAATTAATAAGAAATGTATTGATAAATGGCTTCTATAGCGGGTTCATATTAAATATACGTTCTCTATAAAGATTTAAATTCATTTTATTATTCGCCCACTCACAAATTTACAGAAAATAATAAATATATTTTGATTTAAATTTAACTAAATAACAACTTTGGTTATAAAGTGACACAGTGTCTATTGTCTGCGAACGCTCAATAAACGCGTAATGTATAGAACATAGCATATTATTTTTGAAGATCGGCATAAAACAATTATCCCGTATAACTATTATCACATTGTTAAACTACAAAAGAACTAGGGTTCATGTTTACAACCACGTTGTAAACAGCCAACGGTCAGTGGCGCATACATACGTTTAAGTACTAACTATAAATAAATATATTTGTTTTTGTTAATCCTTTAAGTAAGATGCGTAATGTGAAATACTTATCCCTACGGCTATAGGTTGACACGCCTAGTTATATCACTTCTATTGTAATTTTATGAGTTCCCTAACTTTTATTATTTTATTGCGATATTCAAAACTAATTTGGTGCGGACTATAACTTAAGTTACATTGGCGGAGGCAACGACACAAAAAATCGATATTTTTGATTTGATATTATTATAATTTGATCAAAAATTCCTATTGAAGTATTCCGGTTCCCATCAATGTACATTATGGATTTTTTTTTAGATTTTTAGTTCAACCCCTTTGAAAGAAGGGTTCGGGATACATTTTTTTTACATTTTTGGCGAAAATCATAAATAATAAAAATTGGTTTTTCAAAAATAAAATCTTCGCATTAAGAGATTTTATTTGATACCCCACTCATAATTTTAAAAAATATTTATTTTTTCATTATAATATACCTAGTCCTGCCATAAATATTGATACAAGGTATTTAACTAAAAAAAATTAAACTATTGGTTTGATTTGAAAATTTTTTGCACAATTTATTACTGATATAATGAACTACAAACTACAAAAAAAAAATATTCAAAATGGCCGCCATTTGCCTGAATACACTGCCGAAGTCTGTTAAGCCATTCATCGATCGCTGTACGGACGACATCCATAGGAAAATTGTCCACAGCTTCTACCAGTGCCTGCTTCAATGACTCCAGATTATGGTGACGTCTTGTACAGACCTTGCCCTCTAAAACTGACCACAATTTGTAGTCGAGTGGATTAAGGTCTGGGCTGGCTGACGGCCAATGGTCACTACTAATAAATTCGGGTACATGATTTTCAAGCCACTGTTGAGTAGTTTTGGCCTTATGTGCAGGTGCAGAGTCCTGTTGGAATATCCATGGTCTATTTTGGAACATAGTTTGGTTTAGGGGCTCCACTACATTTGTTAAAATGTCCCGCTGATAATTTCTCGCCGCTGTTTTAACGCCCTTTTCACAAAAATGTAAAGAAGTGACGCCGTCATAGGACACTCCCCACCAAACCATCACTGAGGCAAGATAATGACCTCGTTCGATCCTTGGCACCAGTTCGCGGGCTTCCTTGGATGACCGTGCATAAACTCTATCATTTTGCTTATTGAAAGTTTTCTCCACAGTAAAATTTTTTTCATCTGTAAAGAGGATTTCTTTGTAACGCTCTTTACCGTACAACGATAACAGGCGTTTTGATTTTTGTTTCCTATTTTCTTTTAATGCAACGATAAGGCGTTGTCCTGTTTGTCGTTTGAAAGCCCCAAGACCCAAGTCTTGTTTGATAATACGACTCATGGTTCTCGGCCTAATATCCATTTCCCGAGCCATGATTTTTTGTTTTCGGTTAATTCTTGACCTAACAGCGTTAATAACCTGTGGCGTACGAGCCAAGCGATGCCGGCCGGATCTTTTACGGTCACTTACTCCTCCCGTATCCAAAAACAACTTAACAGTACGATACACAAAAACACGCGTAATATTTAAAGGTTTTAGTAACTCAAAAATACGAGCTCTTTCAATTTCGCACTTATGAAGTGCAATGACAGCAATACGGTTCTCTTTGTCTGTCCACTCCATCGTAACGGCTCAAACTAGACTGGAATGTTTTGGCGCGTTTTTAGTATACATGTCAACAGTCAGTAATGCCAACATAACTGCTGCGTTCAGTTTGTACTTTTATCAATTACATTTATCATTTACATTTGTATCAATATTTATGGCAGGACTAGGTATTTGTTTACATTTACCTGGGGATTTGTTTTTTTGAACTCAGTACTTTTACAATATGTAGGTCAAAGAATTGTATAAGCATACCAAATTTCAACTTTCTCTGTTAAGCTGTTTGGCTACAATTTCTACCGCACAGACAGACGAACAGACAGACGCACGAGTGACGTTATAAGGTTTTTTTAGTGGTCATACCTACAAAACTCTAAAAATGGTTGTCAAGATTTAGTGTTCGAACAAATCAATAAATATTATGTCACAGCCGGCTTTAATATCTCTTTGTAGCATTTTGTTTATGTGGAATTTTCGGACGATTTCGATAAAAACAGATGTAAAACTATTTTTTATTTACAGTGAATAGCTTAACAATCACTGAATAAATATTTTTGTGGACTCAAGATTTTATCACTTATTTTGAAATTTAGCAAAAACAATTACGTTTATAATTTTATTGACTCAGTTGAAGGTCGTGTTGTTTGCAAAATTTTAATTGTATGGTTTACATAATCATAGTTATAAACTGTTGAACATATTGTTAATTTTAAATTACATATTATAAGTGATAAAACATTATACAGTGCCGGATTTTGCAAATAAATGTCTAATTAAAAACATATTTACAGGTCAGTGATATCCAAACTTGTTTAACTTGCGCACCCCTAGCTAGCCCATATCTTTAAAATATACACCTTATATTAGAAGAATCTTTTTAATTTATAACTTACAAAAATTGCTAACAGAACTATGTATTTTTTTTACATTTATATGCAGGTAAAATTACGTTCACAGCTGTAAAATTAAGACAATAAGCTATGCGTTGTTCACTGTTGATTTTCACTAACAAGTTTGTCATATAGTAACGCAAGCGACCGTTCACAGCTCTGAATTTGATAGATTATGCGTTGTCGATTATCGACTGTTTTCCAAACTTCTAGTTAGTGCGTTGTTTTAACGAGACAGACATATAAACACACATTAGCTATCACACTTTACATAACTTAAAAAGTACTGTCGCACAAATTTCAACAAATTTCGGCAATCGTGAAACGAAAAAGTATTGCTGTAGTTGTGGTTATAATTTTGTAATTAAAATTTAGTAAAAAATTACGATCTCACTGATGGTGGGTTCGTAAAAAGTCACATAAATGCATTTATTCCATCGTAGTTGGTTTGAAAAAAACATAGATGTCATAACATTCGTTACGCATTAATTTTCAGATCTGTCAACGCTGTCTTAAACGTTAAAATTGTCGACTAAATTTATCCACAACGCACATTGAATAATCGATTGATTTTAGAGCTGTGGACGCAGCTTTATAGTAAATAATTAACAATGACGTTGCAAGGAGAATGGGAGCAGAGGTCCCGCAATAGTAGGTGGGCATTAGGCTGCTCGTCCTTTGGATGCGTTTTCATCCGATCCGATCCGAACAGATTTCGGACGACAAGACAGCTCGTCCTATGGATGCGTTTTCATCCGATCCGGTCCAATCCGAACAATTTCGCATATCGTCCCCTGGACGCGGAATGCGTCAGATGCGACGCGTTTGGAGAATTCATTTGTTCCAACAAGCTCTGAAAACAAGTTGTGCAATGGATAACCTTATTTTTTTGGAGAACTCTTATTTAGTTAGACGCCGACTTCAAAGAAGGGGAAAATAATGCTGGATTAATCACATATTAGAGAAAAGAAATATTATTGGAGAATATCATCATCTATATGAGGATTTAAAAATAAACGAAAAAAAATTTTTTTTTGATTATCACAGATTGAATCAAGACACTTTCCGTTATATTTTGGATGCTATCAGTCCAACAATAAGGAAAATTTCTAATTTTCGTGAAACTATTTCTCAAGAAGAACGTCTTAGTATGACTTTAAGGTAAATTATACAATAGTCGCAATTATTATGTAACAATTTCTTTCCACTCTCTTCTTTGGACATCCCTCATGTAATATTTTTTATTTTCATGCCCCATAAAACCTTTCTTTCAATTATCAAAATAATAAACTTTTCGACGGCCATGATAGGTAAATAGTAGGCCATGATAAATATGTCTGAAATTCCCCTCGTTCGCATGTAAAATCCCATCAGAATGGGATCGTTGGCACGTCGACAGTGTTCGTACGAAATCTGTCCGATAACTTTGCATCCACTGGACGACCTTCAATTTATTTTGCTGTGATGGGATCGGTGGCAGTTTTTCGTCCGAAATCTATTCTGATCGGATCGGACGAAAACGCATCCAAATGACGCGCTTCAATTCATTTTGCTGTGAAGGGATCGTTCGCAGCTTGTCGTCCGAAATCTGATCGGATCGGATCGGATCGGATCAGATCGGTTGAAAACGCGTCCAAAGGACGAGCAACCTTACAGGTGGGAAATGCGAATCTTTTTAAAGATTCGTTCAGTATAGAATGACGCTCTAAAAAGATTCGTTCTTTTGAACGAATCGTTGGCGTACAACAAATCTAGTGTTTACTGTCTACGTCACGCTGTACCTGGCTTTGTTTTTGCATAGTTGTGTACTGGGAGCAGAGAACAGTATACATACTTCTGTAGTCGCTAGTAGTTTGTGAACGGCGAACGTGTCAGTACACGTAGTACGTGAACGTGTCACGTACACGTACACACATTGTACTGCGCAGTGTATCGAGTCTGCTGTTTAGCTTTAAGCTCGTGCCATGTTCTAAGTTCGCCCATCCAGACTGAGCCTACGTACCAGATTACAGACATAGATGTATGTTTGTTCCACACTATACACTGCATAGCCACTAGCCTGAGCTCTGTGCCCGACGCTCGTTCGGTTCCATTCCATATCGAGCCACACTCGCCACTCGCTAGCATTGGTACGTGAGTTCGCGTACTGAAGATTCGTTCGCTGCTTATTAAAAGATTCGGTCGTATCAATTCATTACAACGATTCGTTCCATTAGAACGAAGCGTTCGCGAACGACACATCTCTAGTGGGCCTGTAATAAACGCCATCATGGTGATTTGCATTAAAAAAATGTTTTTTGTGGGGTGTTTTATTTACTTTTCAAATAGACGCAGTCTTCCTGTTTTGTCACGGTTCTGATAAATGTTTTCATAATACAACCTAATAATAAAAAGAACAATATACAAAAGGCTTTTTTCACATTTTTTGCAAAAATCGTGTTAAAATAGTCAACGCGTCGATTTAAGAAAACGAGCCGCGAAGCGACGAGTTTTCTAATCGACAAGTGGTGCAAAAAGCCGTATGTAACGAGTTTTTTATACTGTTTTTTCTATTTTGTTTTTTTTTTCGACTTAAAATAATAAATTTTCATTATATAATTAAACAACATCCCCGATCAGCGAATTTGTTTCGTGAATGTAACGGTTTAGTACAGGAAATGAAGCTCAAAAAATGACAAAACCTCGCAATTTTTTCGTCCAGCATCGATTTGGATAAAAATTTGGAATTAGGCTCATTTCACCCTCTAGTTCATTTTCTACATTGTGCCGTTGTACGCTTTTTGTTTTTTAAGGGTGAAAACTACCCCTAATTGTAAAAAATTATAAAATAACATTTTAAACCTTAATATGGGTAAAATTTGGTTTGGATTAGCTAAATATGGATCGTTTTATGCTTTAGAATACAATTTCATAATGTTTCAATCCTTAAAAATCAACCCTTGTTGGAGCTTAATGTAAAAAAAAGTATTTATCTTAAAAAATGATTTCATCTTTCAGACACATGAGCAGATGTTTCTTCTTCTTTGTCTTTCAGTTTGAATGGAAAAAGTGGAACATGTAACGTAAATACTGGTTATGTGGATTATTACGCTCCGAACCGTGCTATTCGAATGTTTCGAAAAAAAATTTATTGGTTTTTTAAACATAGCTCCTTCATTTTTAGTGATAGAAAGTTTTTTCAAAAACGATTTTGTAGGGCTTTTCAAGAGCTATAAGACTAAGTAAATTAAATTCCTTAAGATCCCTTAGTTTTTAAATGGGGTGAGTTTGAAGGGTTCGAATAAGGTGGTGTTCGCTTGTAAATAGAGGTTTTAAACGGCTATATCTCGCCAAATATTCACTGTACATAAAATATATGCACAGGGAAATTTAAGTCATTAAAAAAGCTACAATTTAGTGCTCTATCATTTTTTCGTATCTCCAGTAATTTCGGAGATATTTTGAAGAAAAGGGTGAAAAATACGAAATCGCAAAAAATCGTTTTTTCTTTAAACTCCAATTTTTGTAAAATTAGGCATTTTAAATTGGTCAAACTTCTTGGGTGTACTGAAAATACATATAACTTATATTTCTTCACACGACAACTTTGTTTTTAAAAAGATTTATTTTTAATATTACAAAGTATGTCTTATTTCTAAGGAAGCTGAATCTAAACTGTTTTACAAAAATACAAAATGTGAATATGTTACATTACAAAATTACCTACTCTAGCATATTATCTAATTACTTAATACTAAGAATGGTTAGGGGTGTCATGTTAACGTTTAGTCAGCGAGAATCGCTACGGTAACTCCTCCCCCCTTGGAACGAGGCTCCTCCTGGAAGTTCGATGTCTTCTTGACCTTGTTTTGGGCTTGACTCGATTGTATGTCCTTGTGAATTTTGATTTTTGTTTTTCTGGATTTTCTTTTTGATCCACTTCGTGATGATCGAACAGGTAATGATTAGGATTCCGATATAAAGAATCAATGTCCATAGGCTCGGCATGTTGCGGATGATTTTGGAATTTTGGTGAATTGGTATGGCAGGATTCGATGGTAGTTCTTCCAATTTTAGAGTTTTTAGTTGAATGGTAAAGTTCGAAAATCTTGGTTTTTGTAGTTGGAGATTCACCTTGTTTAAGATCAGTGGCGTCCCATAACTTTTGTTGTTATAAGTTATTTCTTGCTGATTTAGGAATAATTTACACCGATCGTTTTTTATCAAAAATATTCCTTTTAGCGTTCTTGTTTCTGTTTGTTGTAAACATTTTATGATGATGTTTTCTTCATTCGGGAATACTCCTAAATACTGATCTATTTTGGATATGTAGTCTAACTTGTTTTCTTCGATGGTTAATTTCGTATATTGGCAATACTTTGGGTCTCCTTGCAGCAATATTTGTTCTTCGCATTTAGATTTGTAATTTGTCTGTAGATGACGGCGACATTGGAACACTTTATTACCTTTAGTACATATGTCGTTTAGAGGTATTATGTTATTTTTATTTTTCAAAAGATATTTGATATCTGGTATTATTGTAACAAATTCTGACTCGTGTTTTGTAGGCACGGGTCGTAAATAATACAAATCATAATTTTGTTCAAAGTCTATTGGAAGTGATAGAAAGTATATTATCTGGTCGCTTTCAATTTTGCAATTAATTTTTATGATAGATTCGAAGTCCAATATATTTTCATAAGTTAGATCAAAAGGTAACTGGTTTTTATAAAATTTTGAAATTTTTTGTAACTCGTCAAAGAGTTCCGTAGTTTTTATGATGCTTGGGTGAAGGGTTTGCAATTTGCAAAAGGTTATAGAATTTTCTACATCTTGAAGAACATTCAAGATTGCGTTATAGAGAATTATTAACTGGTTATATAAGTCTTTTGCGAATAAAATGTCTGTCTGTTGTATTCTATCATTGACTATGCCGTTTAATTGATTTATTCTTGTTTTTAATAATCTTTCGTTATGTTGAATATTCTGAACGGATGAGTTGAAATTTTCGATAATTTTTTCGTTAATACTGTATTGGAATTTAAGTTGTTCTTGTATGTTAGTTACTTTACCTTTTAATTGGTTTATAATTTTATCATATCTTTTGCCATCTTCGGCGTCTAAGTTACCGGATATAGATTTTACTATTGATCCCAATCCGTCAATAAATCCGCGTTTATTCCTAATTTTAGGATGTATTTTTATGTTGTTAATTTTTTCCTGTGTGGATTTTTGTAAAAATTCAACAATTTTGCCGTAATTATCAATTTCTTTTCTCGTATAGAGAGTGCTGTTAAAAATTCCGTTTTTTAAACTTTGGTATTGTTCTTTTAAATTTTCATTTTCTTCGTATAATGGTTCTAGATTGAAGTAATGCACGAAAGTGTGTTCTGTTTTTTCTAGTTTAGCTGGGCCCAAATTTATAGGTAGAACTCCGAGATTATTAGAAATATCTTTTAAGATTGCTCCTTGTCCCAATGCGAACAGCCTGGAAGATTTTTAAATTTGTAAGTTTTTTGTTTAGGTCTTTTTATGTTAGATAGGTGGATTTTAGTTTGCGTGTTACCATGTCTCGTTTTAATTTTGCCGGTTTTACGCGCTTTATTAATTTCTATTAATTTTTCTGGGGTATATTTATTTTTTGTTTTAGATTGTTTTTGCTTATTTTTTATAAGTACTTGTTCAGGGATTTCCGGGGTTTCTTCGCGATTTTTATTTTCAGTCTCTATTACTTTTTCTTTATGTTTTTGTAATTTATCATTTATTTCTTGATACAAAATTTTAAGTTTATTTTTGTGGTTAATTATATAGTTGTTAAGTAATTGTTTTTCTAGGTCTATACCGAAAGGGGATTCTAGGTCTAAATTTCCGTAAATTATGTCGAAGGGTTTTAATTTTGTTGTACTGTGGATCGAGTTATTATAGGCTAGTACGGCGTAGTTAACTTTCGTATCTATTGTTTCATTTTTAAATTCTTCTTGATTGTTCAGAAGTCTGACATGTTCAATCAAGGTAGAATGGAACCTTTCTATTAATCCGTTTGATTCCGGATGTTGTGAGCTTACGAAATGAATTTGGATTTTATGCAGTTCTAATAGTTCTCTAACTAATGAATTTTTAAACTCGATACCGTTATCAGAAATTATTTGTATTGGTATGCCATGATGCGTGAAGTGATTTATTAAATTACGAACAATTTCGATGCCTTGAATAGAGTCTAGCTTATATGCATGTGCGAATTTTGAAAAGGAGTCTATTACTGTTAGGAATTTTTGTTTATCAAGACTGATACTATCAATGTGTATTATTTCAAAGGGTTTAACTGCAGTGGGGGTGACATTAAATTTTAAATTTAGGGGGTTCCTATTATATTTTGTGACTTGACAAATTTGACAACTATTAATAAATGTTTGTATCGATTTTCTCTGTTTGGGCCAATAATAATTTTGCTTAATTCTCTGTTCCGTTTCGTCTATTCCGCGATGATTTGTTTTGCCTTCGTGGAAACCGCGTATTATTTGAATTATTTCGTCCTCATCTGATACGTCCGTTAAATAATTTGTGCATTTTATCATGGAGATATTAGAATTTTTGAAATAGGTTTGTAATACAACACTAAATTTTTCGTAAAGTTCATTCTCGAAATAAATATGATATTTGACCTTAGGGGCAATATATTCTTTTATAAAGTCAATGATTTCTCTTTCATAGTTAAATTTGGAAAATTGTACTAGAAATCTCTGCTTATTGTTATGTATTTTAATAATTTTTAATTTGCTAGGGCTATGTTCAACTTCGGAAACGATAATTTGGTTTTTTCCTACATTAACTGCACAATTGACAATAGGGATGCCTACTATAGGATTTTCTCTATTTGAATGCACCGTCACATCGCTATCACTTGGCGTATCATCATCATTATTGTCTTTTTGTGATTTGTCACCTACTTCTACAACTAATGATTCAATATCGTCTTGGGTGTTATTAGTATTATCGTTAGTTCCGATCTGTCTGTTAAAATTGTCCATAAATTTATGAAAGTGCTCCATATTATCGGTATCATTTGCGTTTAGTTCATAATTTGGGGGTTGCGCTTCGGGAATTTTGAAAACTGATATAAGTATATCGGTATTATTGAAGATATACTGTAGCATTAGCTTGACTTCTTTCCAGTCTAGATTATCAAGACCAGAGGCGAGTCTCGGGATACTTAAATTTTTTATTTTATTTTTAGTGCAGAATTTTTTCAAATTTAATAGTGTATAAAATACGTCTTGTTTTGTGGGTTTATTAAAGTACCTTTCTTTTGTAATTAAGTATAAGAGAAAACGGTTTCTATCCTTTAAGTATACTAGGTTATGAAGCTTTGGATTTTGTCTATTTAATTTATCAATGTTTTTAAATTTGTCTCTAAATTGTTTCGCGATACCGTTTGACATTTGTAAGTCTTTACTTACGCAGTGCGCTAGGTTACTGTCAAAAGAGGCGTCAAAGAGATCTCCTTCTACTTCTAAAATGTTGTTACAGTTAGAACTAATTTTTTGTTTCGTGTCTAAAAAGTTTTTATAAATATCAAGGGGTGAATCATTTTCTAAATTTTGGGGTAAATTTTGAGTTTTGTTTTCTAAATTTTGGGGTATTCGACTAAGGGCATCGGCGTTGGTATTTAGTTTTCCTTTTTTATAAATAATCTCATAGGTGAACTCTTCCAGTTTTAATCGCCAACGGATTAATTTTTGGCTGCATTGTTTTAAAGAAAAAAGCCATTGGAGAGGTCTATGGTCGGTGTAAATTTTGAACTTTCGTCCAAAGAGATACGGACGGAAGTACTGTGTCGCCCACACAATTGCAAGGAGTTCTTTCTCGATTGTGGAATAGTTTATCTCTGAGTCGTTCAGAGTTCTGCTGGCGTACGCAACTGGCAGGTCATTGCCTAAGCTGCCTTGCGATAAAACGGCTCCGATTGCAAGGTTACTCGCGTCACATGTTAGATTAAATTCCTTATCAAAATCGGGATACTGTAATAAGGGCTCGTTGATCAACAGGTTTTTGCAGGTTTCAAAACATTGTCTATAGTCAGTGTCATTTATGTCTATGATCGCGTCCTTTTTTAAACATTTAGTCAGGGGTTTTGTGATTTTGGCGAAATCTTTTATGAATTTTCGATAATAGCCTAATAGTCCAAGGAAACCTTTAATTTGTTTAGTTGTTTTTGGGATAGGATAATTTTGAATTGCCGAAATTTTATCAGGGTTGGGTCGAACAGCTTCAGGGGTTACGATGTGCCCTAGATAAGCGACTTCTTTTTGCAAGAACTCAGACTTATCCAACTGAATTTTAAAATTTGAATTTCTAAGACGGTCAAATACTAATTTTAAGTTATTTATGTGTTCTTGTAAACTGGTGCTAAAAATGATTATGTCGTCTAGGTAAACGAGGCATTTTTCATTTGTTAGACCGCGCAGGATATTATCCATTACACGTTGGAAGGTGGCAGGCGCGTTTTTTAGCCCGAAGGGCATACGCAGAAATTCGTAATGTCCTTCTTCAGTGTTAAAAGCAGTTTTCGCGATGTCATTTTCGTCCATTTCGATCTGGTGAAAACCAGACGCCAGGTCAAGGGTAGTAAAGTACTGGCAACGTCCAAGTTTGTCAAGTAAGTCCGTGATGTTTGGCAAAGGGTATTTGTCTCCGATTGTCTTGTCGTTTAGCTTGCGATAATCGATAACGATTCTCCATTTTTTCTTACCAGACGCATCTAGTTTCTTGGGCACAACCCAGATAGGGGAAGACCATGGAGAATTGGAGGGTCTAATTATATTTTCATCAAGCATTTTTTGAATTTGGGACCTAACTTCCTGCCTATGAATATTTGGGTACCTATATGATTTTGTATAGATTGGCAGTTCATCTTGTATTTTTATAGTATGTTTTATCTGATTGGTGAAAGATAATTTTTGGTTTTCTAAATAGAATATGTCTGAATATTCTTTTATTAATTTTTCGATAGCTACCTTCTCTTCGTTATTCATGTGATCAGTTCTAAATTTTGAATAATCGAGTTGAAATTTATTGACATGTGAGAAATTTACGTTTGGACTCTTATATGTGTCGTAATTTTCAAGTTTTTCTACAATTATCGGGTTTTTAAATTCAAAAGCTACTTCATTGTCTGATTTGTTAATTATTGTACATAATGCGTGAGAATTTTTTGCAATGGTTACACATTCCGGTATTATTAAATTTTTAGTTTTTATTTGAGGAACCAAGACTGTACCGTCTCGTTCGGTGACTTTAATTTTGATAATTTTTTCTGAATTAGGTTCTACTATTTTTTTTATTGTTGTGGACAGATTGTTTAAGTTAGAGTTCGCTTTGAAATTGTGATATTGAATTTTTATTTTAGAATTTGGTGTAATTAATAGGTCTTTATTAGTGTCTATTATGATTTTTAATTTTTTTAAATTGTCCATACCTAATAACATGTCAAATTGATCGTGGAATTTAAACAGGTGATATTTAAGTTGTGAATTATTTTTACAATTAAATATTTTTGAGATGGGCACTTGCGTGCTATAAAGTTCGGTAGATGTACCATGAGCAGAGGTAATCTGAAATGGATCTTTAGTAATAAAATTTTTATAATATTTTTGTGCAATGTTAGGTATTATAAAGGATTTCGTACTGCCGGTGTCTATTAATATTTTTAAATTATTTTCGGGAACTACGATAAAGGGTAGCTTGCTTTGGTTATTTGCTAAATTCATTAAATCAAAATGTCGGGAGTATCGGGGTCCGAGGCTGCTTCGTCTAAAAAATAGTTTTCGGCTTCGTTTCCTAAATCTAATGGGTTTTCAAAATTGTTTTCAACAATTTCTTGGTAATTTTGATCTTGATCAATTTGATCATTGTTTTCATAATGATTTATTTCGGTTTCATCTATGTTGTAGAGTTCTTCCGCGATATATTTCGGAAAATATGGCCTAATTTGCGCGGACGGGTTTCTAAATTGATTTGATGGACCGGGTCTAGGTTGATTAAATTGTGTATTTCGAGTTGTAATACTCATCGGTGTAGGTTTTGGATATTGTTGATTATTTTGGTTATTTGTAAAAGTTCTAGTGGTGGGTGCTACGTTTCTTTGCGCATTAAAAGGTTGATTATTAGGTTTTACAACGGTTTTGTAAAAGAAAATTGATTGTTGCGCGGGACGCTTGTTAACTGGAGTGGTTTTACGTTATTAGTTTTGTAATTTTGTGTTTGAGGCTTTGTATTAAATTTTTGCGAGTCAATTTTAAAGTATTTCGGGTTATTTTGAAATTGGAAATCATTTGTTAGCATATTTAATGCGGAATTCAAGTCACTTGGACTTTTAGCTCGCATTAATTGGCCTATTGGTTCTCTTAATCCTCTGAGTAAGATTCTCAGTGCGTAATTTCTAAAATATGCCGATAATATTCGCGCTTCGACAATATCTGTACTGTTTGTCGTAATGTATGATATTTGGAGGTTTAAAACGTGTTGTAATTTATTATAAAAGTCGAAAACGTTCTCGTTTGGACTTTGTTTTAGCTCGGTCATTTCTATGTTGAGCGTGTAAGAATCGCGTTTGTCCGCGTATGTATTAATTAGGGCTAACTTTAAATCGTGCCAGGTTGTAATTATACAACCAGATATATTGATGGCGGCTTCGCCTTTAATTTTTGACAAGATGCTACTCATGAGGTACTCATTTTGAAAGTCCTCAGGGTCTCTTGTATTATAGAATTTATTTACAAGTTTCTCGCATATTTCTATAAAACGAGGTAACAATTCTCTATGCCCGTGAAAATCAGGTATCATCTGAATATACTCTTTTTTGAGTGTATGGAGGGCAGGGGCATTACTAGGGTTTGTAGCCAGGTTTACTGGTGCTACTAGATTTGTATTATTTACTGCCATGTTTAATCGGCTTTGTTTAATATAAATATTATTAGTGAGCGATTCACTTAAATTTTGAATACGATCCTCTGGATCGGAGTCAGATTCAGATATTTTAATAACCTTAGATGAGTCAAGACCTCTAAATTCCATATGGTACTTACAGTAATGTGAGTGTCCACTTCATGTCCTGTAAGGTCCTTCTTTGGGTGGTCGATTGACTCAGGGCTCAACGTTCCTTCGATTGATATTCGGTCAGCTCGGAGGGATGTGATGAGCGTGAAGTTGCTTCTTTCGATGGTGATGCTTGTTCACTATGTGCACTAACGCGAACACACTTCGAAAGTCAAGTTTATTTATTTTTTTTAAATGTTCGATACCAATTAATCACTGGTGTGAAAACAAATTATGTACGTTAATTTGTTTTGGTATTCCTACCACGACTGCGCCACTTATATTTCTTCACACGACAACTTTGTTTTAAAAAGATTTATTTTTAATATTACAAAGTATGTCTTATTTCTAAGGAAGCTGAATCTAAACTGTTTTACAAAAATACAAAATGTGAATATGTTACATTACAAAATTACCTATTCTAGCATATTATCTAATTACTTAATACTAAGAATGGTTAGGGGTGTCATGTTAACGTTTAGTCAGCGAGAATCGCTACGGTAACTTATATAAAGAGAACCACAGAAGGGTGAGGATCAATTTTAATTAGGGGGGTAAATAGGGGGTTGTTTTCACTGATTTTTTCGTAGAAAAAAGTAGGTTCCGACCTTATTTTGATCATAAGTCGCTTAATTTTTATGCTAGAGACTTTTTTTTTTTGTTTGAAAGGTCTAATCAAATACTTTAAAAAAGATTCAATGAGTTTTCCTCGAAAAATGCAAATTTTTCCTGTTATTTGACTTTGAATCTTTCAAATTATGCATTTGGCGAAAAAAAGTTAGAAAAATAATAAAAAAAAAAGGATTTTGTTTGTTTTTTTAAAAGCTACAATTTTGATTTCTACAGTTTTTTTGATAAAATGCATATTTTTCGAGTTATTCGCAAAAAACTTTTTAAAAACATCGATTTTTTCGTCGAAAAACTGTTGCTTTCAACCGCGAATAACTCAAAAAATATTAGTTTTACGAAGAAAACATAAAGAACATTTTTTTCTTAGAATTACTTTTCCCATCGATTCCTATAGTTAAAATGTAGTAAAAAATTTCCACCCCCGAGATGGGGTGGCAACCACCCCCAAGGTTTTAGCGTACACCGGCATGATGTAGAAAATGATCCTTGGGCTATTCCCTACCTTCTGTGAAAATTTCACGTAATTCCATGCTGGACGAAAAAATTGCGAGCCAAAATGCTTCATTTCCTGTACTAGTTGGCCGAACTGGTTTTGTATTTTTTAATATAGCTGTATTTTATGTAAATATTGTAAATTTCGTAAAATTTGCAGGTTATTGTACCAATTTTACCAATTTTATGAAATAAAATAGTTTTTATGCGTTAAAACAGTTTAACAATAGAAGCTATTGTTAAACTGTTTCTTGTGACTTTTTACTTTGAGAGATTAGCAGTACTACTCGTCTACGGCGTGTCATTGATAACCTCAAATATTTTAAAATGTTTATTTAATACAATTTGTAAGTATTTCTGTGTCAGATAATTATTTTAGAATATTAATATTATCGGTCTCATTTTGTAATATAAGCTGTTTACTTTTGTAAGAACAAATTAAGAAGAAATTTTGTTTTCAATAGTTTGCACCATTGAAACTGTATGTCATGTTGGTATTTGAAAATTATAAAAAATGTCACTTTCTTAATAATTATCAGAACCAATAAATCTAAAGTCGGTTTTACAGCGTAATGAATATTTTTTATTGACATTTAAAGTCCGTATTACACTATAAAAGTAACCAAAATAACTAGATCTGGTTTGTCCTTACAAAAGCGAATAGCTTATACGAACCTAGATCTGGTTACTTTGGTGACTGTTATGGTGTACATAGACTTTTGTGGAACCATGTAACCTTGTAAATCTAGCTTTTAAATTTTTGATTAAGTTTCACTATACTGAGGTTATATTCACTCAAATACTATATGTCAGATACCAAACTGACATGTCAAAATTGTGATCGACATGTCTAATATTTTGAATATACAGCTTTGGACTAATGTATGGAGCACCCTACGTTTCACTGAATTTTGCGATTATTACAGGAAAAATAGTAAATAAAATAATACATACAGCTTTTAACAACAAAAATTATTAATATTTTGCGATACCTCCTCGTGCTTTAATTACCGCACGTACCCTTTTACGAATACTGCCCAAAAGTTTTTTACGTAAGTTATATGTTCAAACCAAAGATTTGTGTTTTTAAAAACTATTTATTTTAATTTCAAGTACAATTTACTATGATTTTTGTTAAGTAAGATATATTTATTTTACATTTAATCTGATAAAAATACATGGCTTATATATCAGTGGAAAGATGATATCTGCGTCTGGTCTTGGTCAGCAGTTTGTTGTCCTTTCCGGTGGGAACGTATATGTAACTCCTCCATTTTTAGAAGATTGTACGGGGGCCGGGGAGAGGATCTTCCGGTGTCGTCCCGTCCTGTTGTCGGAGAAGTGTGGCCTTCCTATTTCTCATGTAATATGAAACATATAAAATTCCAGTTAATACAATTATTATATAAATGATCAATGTCCATATGTTGATTCCGTCATATTGTAATTTTGGCACATTGATATCTAAAAGTTTTTGATTTTGAATGTGTAATGCACTTTTTATTATTTTCAAGTCCTTTAAATTTAATTTATTTAAAGTTAATGGTTATGAATTGAAAAATTAGTTTGAGTCACTATTCAAATAAACATTTACTCTGGGTAATTTGATTTCTTTAAATTTATTGTCACTGTCTTTGAAATCACTAATTTTGAATGTTTTGATATTAATCTCACAGTCACTTTTTAGGTCTAAAATATAAGTTCCTTTTATTAAAATATTTTCTTTGTTTCCGCTGCAACTTTGGGTAGCAACCTCTTCTTCAGGTGAAATGATGAGCCAATTGTTATGTTCTAGTTTTTGAATATCTAGCTGGTCGATTTTGACTTTGATTCCAAGGCAATTGCTAACATTTGTGAATATTATATCATCTGAACTTCACAAGGGTTGTTATTGGATTTGACACTTATTGGGCTTGCTTGTTTGCATATGAATTTGTTTTTTACAACTTCTTGACATTTAGCATCGAAAAATATATAATTATCATCATTCAAGATGAGGTACTCTGATTGAGGTATTATTAATTGATATGATTGATTGATAGGAGTTGGTATTGGGTAAAGATGGTAGTAACTATAATTTTTCTTATCTACAATGGGTATTTCTATTATGAACGTTATTTGACTTCTCTTGTAGTAGCTTTTAATCTCTAAGATTTTCTCGAAAAGTAAAATATTTTCCAATTTTGGTTCAAGGGATAATTTTCCTTTAGTTAAGTGATTTTTAAAATATTTTTTATCTCATTTAATAGGTCTTTAGGCTCAACAAATGAATTATGAAATGTATTCAATTTCGAAAAAATAATAGCTGTTTCTATTTTTTCAAAAGTATCATAAATAATTTGTAATGTTCAAATTAATTGTTGAATAATAGTATGAATTAGGAAATAATCATATGTTCCTATGTTAACTAGTTTTGTTGATCTTATAACTTGTTCAATTTGCATCATTCTCTTTTCGAGTATCAGCTGATTGTGGTTCAAACTTTGAATGTTTTCTGAAAAATATTTAATTGAATTTTGAAGAAGGGTAATTTGATCTTTAATGATCGTTTTTAATTTTGTTTGATTATCGGAAAGTAATGTTATTGATATATCGTATCTTTTGGCATCATTAATATCTAAGTTGCCAGTTAATGTTTTTATTACTGTTCCTAGGCCGTTTATTAATCCTCTCATAGATCTTTTATCCGTAGGGTTTAGTTGGTTAATCTGTGTTTTTATTTTATATTCCAAGGTGTCTAATAATTGCACGGAAGTGTGAAATTCGTGTATGAAATTGTCGTATTGAATATCTTTATTGAATGCATTTCTGAGTCGTTTTGATTTTATTGTTAACTAGCTGAGCACCCGTGCTTCGCTACGGTATGTTGACGATCTCATTTGTGTCATTAGTGTAAAATACTCAGATTGTTTATAAACATGTGTATGGGTAACATTTGTAAGCAAAAACCTAGTCGATATCTCATTTGTCCTAAGAGATATTGATGAATCCGTGAAAAAACATTTTACTCTCTTTCACCACATAGAGATCGAACTTCAAAAAATCCTTTCTTAGTGAGTTCTTACGTCAAAATGAGTAAAAAATAAATTGTAAAAATTTTTAATTATTTTAAAAAGACATATATATGCCAAAAAGGAATGTGTATAACTCAACAAACGAAGGAAATACGAAGGGTTCTATATCCTGAAGGCAGAGCCACCCTTTTAGGGTTTGGTTAGGGTAAAATTTTAAAATAAGTTTAAGTTTAACTAAGTATGGGTAACTTTTGTAAGCAAAAACCAAGTCAATATCTCAATAGTCCTAAGAGATATTGAGGAATTCGTGAAATCACATTTCTGCCCTTTTCACCCCCTTAGGGATCGAATTTTGAAAAATTCCATATTAGTGGGTGTTACGTCATGGGGGGAATATATTTCCCGAATTTCATGTCTGTATGTCAAGGGACGTTCTATCGAATATGAAAATACCTATTAACCCCGTTAGGGATGAAATTTAAAAAAATTGTCAAAACTCTTACTAAATATTTTAAAAAGAAAGCTATGTAGGTTTCTATTTAATAGAAGCCTATGTAAGGTCTCTATAATTCACTCCGAATGTAGATTCATGCCTTTAGGGGTTGATTAGTGCAAAATCCTGAATTTCTGTTGCTAATATTTCCATGGGTAACCTTTGTAAGCAAAAACCAAGTCGATATATGATTGGATCTAAGAGATATTGAGGAATTCCTGAAATCATATTTCACCCTCTTTTTGCCTCCTTAGAAGTCTACTTTCGAAAATTCCCTTCTTAGTGGAATATATTTTGCGAATTTCATGTATCTATGTCCAAAAAACGTTCTATCGAATAAAAAGTACCCAAAAGGGTGAAATTTTAAAAAACTGTCAAAATTATTTCGAGGTATTTTAAAAAAAACATCTATGTGCCAAAAAGAAATGTTATGACTCAACAAACACAGGAAATACGACGGGATGTATAATTTACCCCGAATTTAGATTCACTCCTTTAGGGGTTGATTAGGATAAAATACTGAAATAAGTTTTTGACATTTGTATAGGTAATCTTTATAAGCAAAAATCAAATCGCTCATAACTTATTGGTCCTAAGAAATATTAAGGAACCCTTTTCACCCTTAAGGGGTGTAATCTTAAAACACTGTCAATATTATTTCGAGATATTTTAAAACACTTATGTGCCAAAAAGAAATTTTATAACTCGACAAATACAGGAAATACGACGGGATGTATAATTCAGCCCGCTTGTAGATTCACCCCTTTAGGGGTTGATTAGGACAAAATCCTGAAATAAGTTTTTCGGCATTTGTATGGGTAATCTTTGTAAGCAAAAACCTAGTCGGTATCTTATTGGTCCTAAGAGATATTAAGGAATCCTTGAATTAACATTTCACCCCTTTTCACCCTTTAGGGATGTAATTTTAAAAAACTGTCAATACCGTTTCGAGATATTTTAAAAAAACATCTATGTGCCAAAAAGAAATGTTATGACTCAACAAATACAGGAAATACGACGGAACGTATAATTTACCCCGAATGTAGATTCACTTCTTTAGGGGTTGATTAGGATAAAATACTGAAATAAGTTTTTGACATTTGTATAGGTAATCTTTATAAGCAAAAATCAAATCGCTCATAACTTATTGGTCCTAAGAAATATTAAGGAATCCTTGAAATCACATTTCACCCTTTACGGATGCAATTTTAAAAAATTGTCAAAACCATTTCGAGATATTTTAAAAAAACAACCATCAGGCAAAAAAAAGATACCTATGTGCAAAAAATAAATTTTATAACTCAACAAACACATGAAATACGACGGGATGTATAATTCACCCCGTTTGTAGATTCACCTCTTTAGGGGTTGATTAGGACAAAATCCTGAAATAAGTTTTTCGGCATTTGTATCAGTAATTATTGTAAGAAAAAACTAAGTCGATATCTTATTGGTCCTAAGAGATATAGAAAATCCTTGAATTCACATTGCACCCCTTTTCTCCTTTAAGGGCTGCAATTTTAAAACACTGTCAATACTATTTCGAAATATTTTAAAAAGACACTTATGTGCCAAAAAGAAATTTTATAACTCAACAATCTCAGGAAATACGACGGCATGTATAATTCACCCCAATTGTATAATCACCCCTTTAGAGTTGATTAGGATAAAAACCTGAAATAAGCTTTTCGGTATTCGTATGAATAATCTTTGTATGCAAAAACCAAGTCGGTATCTTATTGGTCCTAAGAGATATTAAAGAATCCTTGAAATCACATGTCACCCCTTTACACCCTTTAGGGGTGAAATTTTAAAAAACTGTGAAAACCATTTCGAGATATTGTAAAAAGACACCTATTTGCCAAAAAGAAACCTTACAACTCAACAAACACAGGAAATACGACGGGATGTATAATTCACCCCTTTTGTAGAGTCACCCCTTTAGGGGTTGATTAGGACAAAATCTTGAAATAAGTTTTTCGGCATTTGTATGGATAATCTTTGTAAGCAAAAACTAAGTTGATATCCCCTCGACCCGAAGAGATATAAATGAATCCGTGAAATCGCAATTCACCCCTTTTCGCCCCTTAGGGGTTGAATTTCGAAAAATACCTTCTTAGTGGGTGCTTACGTCATGGAGGGAATATACTCTCCAAATTTCAAGTTTCTAGGCCCAGGGGTTGGGGCTGAGCGGTGATGAGTCGGTCAGTCATACACTTGCTTTTATATATATATAGATGAACTAGCTGAAAACCTGTGCTTCGCTACGGTATATTGATGGTCTCATTGGCATAAAATCCGCAGTTTGTTTTTAAACTTGTGCATGGGTAACCTTTGTAACAAAAAATCTAGTCGATATCTCATCTGTCCTAAGAGATATTGAGGAACCCGTGAAAAAACATTTTACTCCTTTTCACCAGATAGGGGTCGAACTTGAAAAAATCCTTTCTTAGTGGGTTCTTACTTCATACTGAAAAATGTACTCTCCGAATTTTTTATTTTTAACAAAAAAAAACTAATCTACCCTTTAGGAGTGAAATAAAACTGTCAAACTGGGAAAACATATATGCAAAAATTATAACTCAACAACCGCTGGAAATACAAAGAGTTCTATAATTCACCCCGAATGTAGATTCACCCCTTTAGGGGTTGATTAAGATAAAATCCTGAAATACATTTTTCGGCATTTGTATGGGTAATCTTTATAAGCAAAAACCAAGTCTATATCTTATTGATCCTAGAAGATATTAAGGCGTCCTTGAAATCACAATTCCCTCTTTTCACCCTTTAGGGGTGATATTTGTTAAAGGTAACAAACTGTTAAAACCATTTCGAGACATTTTAAAACGACACAGGAAATACGACGCGATGTATAATCTACCCCGTTTGTAGAATCACCCCTTTAGGGGTTGATTAGGACGTAATCCTGAAATAAGTTTTTCGGCATTTGTATGGATAATTTTTGTAAGCAAACACCAAGTCGATATCTTATTGGTCCTAAAAGAATTAAGGAATTACTGAAATCAAATTTCACCCCTTTTCACCCTTAAGAGGTGTAATTAAAAAAAAAATGTCAAAATCATTTCGAGATATTAAAAAAAAACAAACACCTATGTGCCAAAAAGTAATGTTGCAACTAAACGAACAAAGGAAATGCGACGGGATGTATAATTCATCCCGATTGTAGATCCACCCCTTAAGGGGTTGATTAGGACAAAATCCAAAAATTGGTTTTTCGGTATTTGCATGGGTAGTTTTTGTAAGCAAAAACCAAGTAGATATCTTATTGGTCCTAAAAAATATTAAACAATCCTTGAAATCACATTTAACCCTTTTTTACCCTTTAGGGGTTAAATTTAAAAAAAAATGTTAAAACATTTCGAGATATTTTAAAAATACGCCTATGTGCCAAAAAGAAACCTTATAACTCAACAAACACAGGGAATACGACGGGATGTATAATTCACCCCAATTGTAGATCCACCGTTAAGTGGTTGATTAGGACAAAAATCCTGAAATATATTTTTCCGTATTTGTATGGGTAATCTTTGTAAGCAAAAAGCAAGTCGATATCTTATTGGTCCTAAGAGATATTAAGGCATCCTTGAAATCACAATTCACCCCTTTTCACCCTTTAGGGGTGAAATTTAAAAAAAACTGTCAATACTATTTCGAGATATTTTAAAAAGACATCTATGTGCCAAAAATTAATGTTGCAACTAAACGAACACCGGAAATACGACGGGATGTATAATTCACCCCGATTGCAGATCCACCCCTTAAGGGGTTGATTAGGACAAAATCAAAAAATTGGTTTTTCGGTATTTGGAAGGGTAGTTTTTGTAAGCAAAAACCAAGTCGATGTCTTATTGGTGTTAAAAAATATTAAACAATCCTTGAATAACATTTCACCCCTTTTCGCGCTTTAGGGGTTAAGTTTAAAAAAGTTGTCAAAACCATTTCGAGATATTTTAAAAAGACGCCTATGTGCCAAAAAGAAACCTTATATCTCAATAAACACAGCGAATACGACGGGATGTATAATTCACCCCGATTGTAGATCCACCTTTAGGGGTTGATTAGGACAAAATCCTGAAATATATTTTTCGGTATTTGTATGGGTAACCTTTGTAATCAAAAAGTAAGTCAATATCTTATTGGCCCTAAGAGATTTAAGGAAACCTTGAAATCACAATTCACCCCTTTTCACCCTTTAGGGGTGAAATTTTAAAAAACTACCAAAAACTTTTCGGGATATTTTAAAAAGACACCTATGTGCTAAATAGTAGTGTTGCAACTAAACGAACACAGGAAATACAACGGAATGTATAACTCACCCCGATTGTAGATCCACCCCTTTAGGGGTTGATTAGGACAAATTCCTGAAATAAGTTTTTCGGTAATTGTATGGATAATCTTTGCAAGCAAACTGTAAGTCCATATCTTATTGGTCCTAAGAGATATTAAGGAATCCTTGAAATCACAATTCACCCCTTTTCAACCCTTAGGGGTGGAATTTTAAAAAACTGTCAAACCCATCTCGAGATATTTTAAAAGGACACCTATGTGCCGAAAAGTAATGTTGCAACGAAACGAACACAGGAATTACGACGGGATGTATAATTCACCCCGATTGTAGATCCACCCCTTTAGGGGTTGATTAAGACAAAAACCTGAAATATGTTTTTCGGTATTTGTATAGGTAATCTTTGTAAGCAAAAAGCAAGTCGATATCTTATTGGTTCTAAGAGATATTAAGGAATACTTGAAATCATAATTCACCCCTTTTCACCCTATAGGGGTGAAATTTTAAAAAACTACCAAAACCTTTTCGAGATATTTTAAAATGACACCTATGTGCCAAAAAGTAATCTTGCAACTAAACGAACACAGGAAATACAACGGGATGTATAATCCACCCCGATTTTAGGTTCACCCCTTTAGGGGTTGATTAGGGCAAAATCCCGAAGTTGGTTTTTCGGCATTTGTATGGGTAATACTTGTAAGCAAAAACTAAGTCGATATCCCATCGGCCCTAAGAGATATTAAGTAATTCGTTAAATCACATTTCACCCCTTTTCATCCCTTAGGAGTGGAATTTCAAAAAATCCCTTCTTAGTGGGTGCTTACGTCATGAAGGGAATATACTCTCCGAATTTCTAGGCCCAGGGGTTCGGGCTGGGCAGTGATGAGTGAGTCAGTCAGTCAGTCAGTCAGTCAGTCAGGACACTGCCTTTTATATATATGGATAGATAGATTAAATTCGTCAATTGTCTTACTAAAGTCAATTTTGTTATTTGCATCGCCTAATCGTAACGGTAGTAGTCCAGGGTTTGAGTTTAGGTCATGGAATAAACAATTTACTCCAATGATGAGGGTGAAGAATCTGTAACAATATTACGCTTTCTTAGTTCTTTGATATGAATAATTTCTGTTTTATTTTTGGGTTTGTTTATAACTTCAACTTTATTGTGTTCTAATAATTTAGTTATTTCAAACGGGCCTAAAAATTTGTTAAGTTTTTTATTTCTTTCATTGGGATATTTCTTAACAACGATTTGTCCTATTTTGAGTTGTTTATTTACGTCACTAGTTGTGTTGTGTTTTGTTACGACTTGTTGTTTCGTGATTTCTAGTTTTTCTTTGACTTTCTCGTAAACGTGATTTAATTTTTCTTTATGATTATTGGCATAATCTGAATAGAAGTTTTCAGGGATAAAGATTTCGTTAGGGTTTCTTGAACGTGTGTGTCCGAAAATTAATTCAAATGGGGTGTATGAAGTTGCGCTATGAATAGAATTGTTGTAACTTATTATTGCGTATTCCATTACGTTGTCTACTTCGTCGGAGTGAGTTTCTTTTAATATTCTTAAATGTTCAATTATCGTGGAATGAAAACGTTCAACAATACTATTGGACTCATGATGTTGTGGGGTCGTGAAATGAACTTTAATTTTGTGGAGTTTTAAAATGTCTTTTACTGTTTCATTATTGAATTGTTTTCCGTTATTGATTATAAAATTTTCTGGAATGCCAAATGAGCTGAAATATTTTATTAGAGCACTACTGATGTGTATGGCTGTTTTGCCTTGAATCTGAATAGCTTGAGCGAATTTTGTGAATGAATCAACTAATATGTTAAATACAATTTTCCGTTATATGTAAAAACGTCTATATGGACTATTTGAAATGGTTTTGATGCGGTCTCAGTTAGCATTAAAGGGGAATAAGGTTTTTGTCTAGAATACTTTGCACGTTGACATGTGTTACAGGAATTTATATAATTTGATACTGTGTTTTTCATGTTTTTCCAAAAATAGTTTTGCGCTAAATAATTTAATGTTTCGTTTATACCTCTATGATTTTGTTTTCCTTCATGATGGTTTCTAAAGCGTCAATAGTGATACGAGACAAAGCATCAGCATTTGAATTGAGTTTACCTTTTTTATAAATAATCTGATAATCAAATTCCTCCAAACGTAATCACCATCGAACCAACTTGCTGTTCGGTTCTTTTAGGTTGAATAAGCAAACTAGAAATCTGTGGTCAGTATAGATAATGAATTTTCTGCCGAATAAATACGGTCTGAAATATTTACACGCCCAAACAATGCCTAAAAGTTCTCTTTCGATCGTACTATATTTCTGTTCCGATTCGTTCAGTGTTCTTGAAGCGAACGCGATTGGTTTGTCTGAACCTACTTGTCCTTGCGAGAGGACTGCACCTAAAGCAATATTTGAGGCATCTGTTGTCAATATAAAGGGTTTTGTGAAGTCCGGATATTGCAATATCGGAGCATTCATTAATAAATTTTTACAATCATCAAATGATTTTATAAAGTTTTGGTCATGAACAATTTTGAAATTCTTTTTTAAACATGTTGTTAGGAGTTTCGTGATTTGAGCAAAATTTGGAACTAATTTTCTGTAGTAACCGATAAGTCCTAGAAAGCTTTGAATTTCCTTTCTAGTTTTTGGAATGGGAAATTTTTTAATAACTTGTCCTAGGTAATTAACTTCTTTGCGAAGGAATTCGCATTTGTCTAGTTGCACTTTAAAATTCGATTGTCTAAGTCTGTCAAATACGTTTCTAAGTCTGTCGATATGTTCTTGTAAGGATGTACTGTAAATAACTGTATCGTCAAGATAAACTAAACATGTTTCGCTTTGTAATCCGCGAAGTACATTACTCTTTGGAAGGTCGCAGGGGCTGTTTTTAATCCAAAAGGGAGTATTTTGAATTCATAATGTCCGCTTTCTGTCGAAAATGCTGTTTTTTGAATATCGTCTGTATCCATTTCAATTTGATGGAAACCGTTAGCCAAGTCAAGTGTTGTGAAATACTGACTCTTACCTAATTTGTCTAAAATGGTTGTAATATTCGGTAAAGGGTACTTGTCGCCTATTGTCTTTTTGTTAATTTTCCTATAGTCAATTACGAGTCTCCATTTTTTCCTACCCGTCGCGTCAAATTTATTGGGAACGACCCAAATGGGACTAGACCATGGTGACGTTGAAGGCTATCATACAGCCTTCAACGTTCTAACATTTTGTTTATCTGTGTTTTTACTTCATTTCTGTGAATTTCGAGATATCTATATGTTTTCGTAAATATGGCTGTCTCATTCGTCAGTCTAATTTTGTGTTTAATCTTATTAGAAGTGGAAAGGTTGTACGGGTATCGGACATAAATAAAAACAAATATCTACAGCTGACCAGTTTCGGAATAGTTTTAGTTTATTTTTAGTTTCGAAATGTAGCAGCTCTGATGAAGGAATAAACTATTCCGAAACTGGTCAGCTGTAGATAGTTGTTTTTATTTATGTCCGATACCCGTACAACCTTTCCACTTCTATTCATTACGGACACGACCATCTCCACTTTAATCTTATTAGTAAAAGAAAGGGGTACGTATTCACTATAGAAAATGTCTCTAAATTCGTAACATAAGTTTCGAATTGTTTTTTTCTCTTCCGGGTTACAATGTTCTATTCTTATATTTTTTAAATTTGATTTAAGAATTGAACCATGGGATTTATCTAAAATTGTTTCATTTGATATTTCGGTTTCATCATGAAAGTTAATTTCGCTTACATCCAAAGGTTCTAATCTTAGTGGTATGTCGAAAATTATTTCTACGGGTTTTTCATTTGGGTTAATTAATGAAGTATAGGCAAAATAAATTTTTACATTTACTAATGCACTGGGACATTCTATATTTTTGTCGAATTTTTTATACTCTAGGATACCTAATCCTTCGTTGTGATTAACGGGGATTTTCACGATTTGTTCCGTTCTAGCTGGAATAATAACTCTATAGTTTTTAATTGGGGGATTATTTTTAAAATAATTTTCACTTTTGCAAATTAGTGGTATTTTTGCAAATGGAGTCGAGATAATTTTATTTTTCAAGTCGACTGTCGCTTGTAATTGTTTCAACAAATCTATACCAATTAATCCGTTGTATTTATCACTGAAATTGAATAAGTAAAATTTGTGATTATCTGAAACGTTAAATATTTTAAAAATGGGGATTTCTATAACTTCATCGTGAAAGCTTATGTTGTGTGCTGTCTGTATGTTAAACGTTTCTTTGAAAATACATTTTTTGTAAAATCTGTAAGCTAAATTGGGGTTTATTAGACTACGTGTGCTACCTGTGTCTATAAGAAATTTTGCATTTAATGATGGTATGTAGATAAAGGGTAATTTGGTTTTTATATACTTGGGGAGAATTATGTTTTCTCTATGGATTTGCTGTCCTGGAGAAAATTTACAGTGTTGTCATAAATATCTGATTCATTGTTAGTATTTGGTTCATTGTAATTTTCATTATTAGACTCATATTGATTATAATAGTCATTATAAGGTTGTTCAAAATTTTGGGAAGAATATTGTCCGTTAAAATTTTCGTAGTTTTCGTAATAGGGGTTTTCGTTTTGTTGATAGTTAAAATCATTTTCAATTGGGTTTTCAAAATTATTTACGTCTTGTAAAAATAATTCTTGATGTGTGAATGTAGGTCTGTTATTTAATTTAGATAAAGTAGAACGGTCTACTTCCATTGGCTCTGGTTTAAAGGGTGTATTATTTTGATTTTGAAAGGGTTGATTCCTTGACGCGTTATTTATGTATTGTTGGTGATTGCGTTTAATAACACTAGGTCTTTGCTGGAAGAACGGGTACTTTTGCTTGGGAAAATTGTTGTTAGGTCTCCATTGCATTTGGGGGTTGAATCTATTGAAATTTTGAGCAAATGGTTGAGTTTGGGATAAAGTTGGAAAATTAGGTCTTTGATAATTGTGTGTGTTAAAATTAGAAGTGGAAGGTTGAGAGTATTGGGGTTGGTATTGTGGTCTTGCACGATTATGTGGACCTGTTGGTGTTATTCTTTGAGCCGGTTTAAAAGTTCTATTTGTGTTTAGGGTGTTACTTAAATATTGGCTATAAAAGAAATTTTCTTCTTCTATTACGACTGACATAGCTTTTTCAAGGGTGTCTGGATGTCTTAGACGCACGTTTGTCTGTAAATAACCTGTTAAATTTCTAATAAATGTTTTTAAGGCTAGGTCTTCGTAATTTCTAATTTGTAATAGTTTATCCGGTTGCGGTGTATTTAAACTATTTACCTTTGAAATAATTAAACTTCTAGCGTCTTGAGTTCTCATTCCGAAATTGTAAGGGCTTTCATTTTTATTTGATTCAAGAACAATCAAATCCTGAACCAGGCAATTGATGTTTCGTTGATCTCCGAAACTTAGAATTAATACAGATTTTATTTCTGCCCAAGTTCGTAATTCAATGCGCGAGCCTATGACACTCAACGCTCTGCCAGATAATTTTGAAATTATCGCTGTCAGCATAAAAAAATTTAACACTAGATCATTTGTGTTAAAGTTATTAATTAAACTTTCGCAATTTTCAATAAAAATGCCTAATGTATGAGGGTTACCGTCATACGATGGGATTGTGTCTACAAATAATTTTAATAATTGATAGTTAGTAGCCATATCGTCTGTTTTATTTTCGTTAATATTAGTATGGCTTAACAAATTAACTATATGTTCTAGTTCATCAATTTCTTGCATTAATGATTTGGAATTATCTTATCAAATATTTTATTTTTATAATTTGTGTTATAGTTATTTGATTGGGTATTGGGATAGTTTCTGAATGATAAAAATTATATTTTTCTTACTTGGTCAAAGTTGTTTTCATAGCTGGTGGGTTCGCTAGACGATTTTTGTTCTGGCTTCCCTTGGAGATGTCGGCGATGCTGTCCTCCATCTCTGTTGCTGGATTCGGCGATGTTTGTCCTCTTCCAATGTTGCACTCGAAATTTGCACAGTTTTTTGACACTTAATTATCTTTAGTCTTTGAACTAGAGTTTTTGTCACTGTTCACGAAGCATTTAAATACAGCGGAATCACTTTTTGTCGATATCATATGAACAAATCCTACAAGACTGCGCCAGTTATATGTTCAAACCAAAGATTTGTGTTTTTAAAAACTATTTATTTTAATTTCAAGTACAATTTACTATGATTTTTGTGTAAGATATATTTATTTTATATTTAATCTAATGTCTAATACGTGTTAAAACAGAGTTGTAACTGATAAAAATACATGGTTTATATATCAGTGGAAAGGTGATATCTGCGTCTGGTCTTGGTCAGCAGTTTGTTGTCCTTTCCTGTGGGAACGTATATGTAATTCGTACATTGGATTGTACATTGAACCATTCGTCCACAATAATTTTCTTCAATTCTTATTTTGATTTGCATTTGTAAAGATACACCTTGTTTATCAGAATCGACCATAAATTTTCATTTTCCGATAAATCTGGTGACTGGGGGGCCAAGCAAAAAGTGGCACATTGTTTTTGGAAAACCATTCATTTGTTGCTTTGGCTTTGTGACAGGGGGCATTATTTTGTTGAAAAACATATTCTGGATTGTCTTCATCAAATAATTTTAATATTGATGGCTCCAAAACTCCATTAAGTTTGGCAATATAACGAGCAGAATAATCTCTCGCACAAAACGATTTTGCCTAAGCCACTGGCGGACATGCACCCCCAGATCATGATGCTACCACCACCAAATTTGACCATAGGGATGATGCCGTCAAGATGAAAAGCTTCACCTGGCCTACATCTTACAAAGATGGCTCCAGGTTGTCCGAAAAGCTGATGCACAAAAGAAAAAAACAAACCGGAATTTCGTAAATTTATAGTAAATTAAATTTTATATTGTTAGTGCAATAATTGCTTAGAAATTTATTTCTCTGTTAAATTCGCAAGTATATTAAACCATTTCAATGCTTATTTCTATCATTATCAGATCAAGTGATTTTCGCTCATTCATCACGTGTCCAATTTAAATATGTTTTGGCCCACCCAAGGCGAAGTTTTTTGTGTCGCTCGTTCAACAGTTGTTTTCGGCGAGCTCTTCTTCCATGCAAATAAGATTCCACTAGATGTCTTCTAATTGTTCTAGAAGAAACCTTAACTTCTCTATGCTCCCACAGATCTCCAGCCAGCTCTTTTGAGGATATTGAGCGTTTACGAAGAGCACTTCTCTTTATAAAACGATCATATCTGAAAGTGTGCAACCGTTTTCTTCCAGTTCCGCCTAAACCAAAGGAACAGACTTTACCACACTAAGATGATATTTTAAATATACAACTTAAAAAATGATGTTTCCCTCTTAGTTTCGTATTACCAAATTAGACAGATTATATTAAGAAAATTCAAAAAGCAAGTTTGTTGTTTTGCATTTGTCAAATTACTGTTGTGTTGTGTTATCACAGAAATTGTTTTATTATACATTGTTGCTATGGTGACCGCAGTTTACAATAATCCCTAGATTGTATTCCGATATTTATTATAAATGAAATTTTAAAAGTTTCTAGTAAATAAGTGATGTAAAGTATAAAAAATAGTATATTATGCTGGTTTTATACAACGTATTGTCACACTTGTTATTTTGGAGCACTCCAAACAACTCGTGTGACAATACATCGTCTTATAAAACTCGTATAATATACTATAGTGTCATAATGAAACTCATTATAACACTAAATTCAGTTTCATAATGACTCTCTTATAAATGCAAAATTTAAAAAAAATGTTCCTTAAATTGCATCTTAAGATCTTTCTTTTGATATCACACAATATTTTTTTTTAAATAGTTATTTTTTAAACGATTCATAAAATTCTATATTTTCCGAAAAACAAATTTGATCAAAGATTGTGGTTGAACTATTCCGGTTCCTATCAGTGTACATTGTTGAGAATTTTTTACACCAGTGTTTCTCAAACTTTTTGGTCCACGACCCCCCCTTTTGCACTTAAAAATTTCAAAGGACCCCCGAAGAATGGGTATGCGTAGAGAAACATCCCGATCGGTGGAGGGGGGTTAATTTAAATTCAAAAGGAGTTCATTTCTTTTGTTTAATTGCATTGAAACTCATATTTTTGATTACTAGCAGATTTATTTTTAGTATCAATAAAAATTAATAACTTATCTTTGGTACATCTTTGAACAAAATATTCTATGTAATAGTATATGTTTCGACATTAACTTAACTAATTGAGTTTACTAAACATGTTTTAAATTTAATTTAATGTGATGGGTTCAGTGCAGGTCTCATACCGATTTCTATGTTGCTTAGACGAGAGCTGCTTTGTTTTAATGTTGGTCATTACTGAAAATGCCATGTCGCATAAATAAGTGGATGCAAATGGTAAGAGAACTGCCATTGCTAATTCAGCGAGTAGTGGATACTATGTTTTCACACTAGGCCAAAAAGAATGAATTCAATGTTTGCTTACTAAACTCGGTTTTAAGTTACGTCCCGTAAAAAAAATATTTAAAAAAATTAAATGTGTAGGTTTATCTATGCATTAAAAGATTTCATTTAATACCCTACTAAATTCTTCTTTTTTTTTCTTTGAATACGTTTATATTTGTTCATATTTTAGAACTCTCAATAGTTTCCTAAATGCGGGTCAAAGAGTGAATAGGCAAACCAAATTTAAACTTTTCTAGTGTCCACAATTTCTGTGTGAAGTCTTCATGTTTAAGTGACAGTATAAAGGTTTTTTGGTCATACTTACAAAACTCTAAAAAAAGGTCAGTAATAATTTCAAATTACTGGACCGACTACGCAGTCCCAGACCGCCCCTGATTCAGGCTTCTCTAGATTCAAAGTCTATTCCAAATGTTAAGCGACGCTATTATTTTCTTATGTTGTCAGGGGCTCACTTTTTAACGGTTGATCAAAAGCCTCATTTAATCGTTAAAAATTACTAAATTACTACTAGATTTAAAATAATAAATTATCATTATTTATTCAAACAACATTCTCGTTTAAGGAATTTGGTATGTGAATGTAGCGGTTGGCCGGGCTGATTATCTAGGAAGATATCACATGACTTTGTAGAACCGCTTCCTGAAAATTTAGGATGCCATCACTGGTTATAACCCAACAAACATAGGATATACGAAGAGTTCTATATTGCAATCCGAGTGTAGATTTACCCCTTTAGGAGTTGATTCAGGTAAAATATTGAGTTGTGTTTTTACACATGTGTGTGGGTAAGCTTTATAAGCAAGAACGAAATTGATCTCACGGGGCCTAAGAGATATCGATGAATCTGTGAAAAAATATTATACACCATTTCACCACCCGTAAGGGTCGAATTTTGGGGAACCCCTTCTTAGTGGGTGTTTACGCTATAGAAGTAATTACCGAATTTCATGTGTCTAGGCTTAGGGGACGTCTTATCGAATAAAAAATGTCAATGAATCCCTTTAGGGGTGAAATTTAAAAAAACAGTCAATAATTTTTCTTAAGATTTTAAAAAGACACCTGTTTGTCAAAAATTAATTTTATAACTCAGCAAACACAGGACATACGAAATATTTATAATTCACCCCGAATGAAGATTCAGCTCTTGAGGTGTTGATTAGGGCAAAATCCTGAATTATCCTTGCAGTTACCCCTACAAAATTTGTGAGGGTAACCTTTACCAGTAAAAAACAAGTCGATATCCCTTGTATCCTAAGAGATACGGAGATTCCGTGAAAACATATTTCGCCCCTTTTCCCCCCCTTAGGGATCGAGTTACAAAAAGATCCCTTCTTAGTGTTTGTTTGCGACATCGAAGGAATATATTCCCTGAATTTTAAGTTTCTAGCTACAGATTAGGTTCGATCGAATAAAAAATATAAATTTACCCCTGTAGGGATGAAATTAAATAAAAGAACGGTCAAACACTTTCTAAAGATTTTAAAAAGACCCCTATGTACCAAAACGGATTGCTATAACTCAACAAATATAGGAGAAGGGATAATGTACCCCTAATCTAGATTCGCCACTTTAGGGGTTGATTAGGGCAAAATACTGAATTATCTATATATATAAAATCGTAACTAAGCTACCTACTCATAATCAACGCCCAGCCCAAACCACTGGACCTATAATCATGAAATTCGGCGAGTATATTCCCTCCACGTAAGCACCCACTAAGAACGGATTTTTCGAAACTCATCCTCTAAGTGGGTGAAAAGGGGGTTAAAAGGGGTAAAATGTGGCTTCACGGTTTCCTTAATATCTCTTAGGTCCAATAATATATCGACTTAGTTTTTGCTTACAAAGACTACGCATGTAAATATAAAAAAACTTATTTCAGGATTTTGTCCTAATCAACCCTTAAAGGGGTGAATCTACAATCAAAGTGAATTATAGAACCCTTCGCATCTTCTGTGTTTATTGTGTTATAACACTTCTTTTTGACATATAGATGTCTTTTTAAAATATCTAGAAAGAGTTTTGACCGTTTTTTTAAATTTCACCCCTAAAGGGGTAAATTGGCATTTTTTATTCGATAGGATGTCGTCTAGACAAAGAAACATAAAATTCAGGGAGTATATCCCTTTTATGATTTAAGGACCCCCTAAGAAATTATTTTTGGAAATTCAACCCCTAAGGGGTGAAATGGGGTAAAATGTGTTTTCACGGATTCCTCAATATCTCACAGGTCCAATAATATATCGCCTTCATTTTTGTTTATAAATATTATCCATATAAATGTTGAAAAACTGATTTCACGATTTTGTCCTATTTATCCCCTAAAAGGGTGAATCTACAATCAGAGAGAATTATAGAACCCAACGTATTTCCTGTGTTTATTGAGTTATTAAATTCTTATTTTTCATATAGATGTCTTTTTAAAATATCTCCAAATGGTTTTGACAAAGTTTTTCAAAATTTCACCCCTAAAGGGGTAAAAGGATATTATTGATTTGATAGAACATCCCTTGGATATAGATACATGATATTAGCAAAGTATATTCCCTCCATGAGGTAGGCATACACTAAGACGGGATTTTTCGAAATTCAACCCCTAAGGGGTGAAATGTAATTTCAAGGATTCCTAAATATCTCTACGGACCAATAAGATATCGTCTTGGTTTTTACTTACAAAGATTACCCTGTGTTGAAAAACGTATTTCAGTGTTTGTTCTAATCAACCCCTAAAGTGGTGAATTTCCGAACAGGGTTAATTATACAACCCATCATATTACCTGTGTTTGTTGAGTTATAAAATTCCTTTTGGCATATAGGTGTCTTCTAAATATCTCGAAATGATATTGACAGTTTTTAAAATTCCACCCTTAAGGGGTAAATGGGAATTTTGTATTTGATTGAACATCCCTTGGACATAGATAAATAAAATTCGTGAAGTATATTCCCTCCATGACGTAAGCACCCAATAAGACGGGATTTTTCGAAATTCCACCCCTAAGAAGTGAAAAGGGGTGAAATGTGATTTCAAGGATTCCTCAATACCTCTTAGGACCAATAAGATATCGTCTTGGATTTTGCTTACAAAGATTACCCATACAAATGCCGAAAAACTTATTTCAGGATTTTGTCCGAATCAACCCCTATAGGGGTCTACAATCGGGGTGAATTATACATACAACCCTTCGTATTTCCTGTGTTTATTGAGTTATAACATTCCTTTTTGGCATATCGGTGTCTTTTTAAAATATCTCGAAATGGTATTGACAGTTTTTTTAAATTTCACCCCTAAAGGGGTAAATGGGTATTTTTTACTCGATAGAACGTCCTCTGGACAAGATACATGAAATTCGTAAAGTATATTCCCTGTATGACGTAAGTACCCAATAAGACGGAATTTTACGAAATCCAACCCCTAATGGCTGAAATGTGATATCAAGGATTCCTTAATATCTCTTAGTACAAATAAGATATTGACTTGGCTTTTGCTTATAAAGATTAACCATACAAATGCCGAAAAATTTATTTCTGATTCGGATTCTTTCCTAATCAACCCCTAAAAGGGTAAATCTTTAATCGGGGTGAATTATACAACCCGTCGTATTTCCTGTGTTTATTAAATTATAACATTCATTTTTGGCACACCGGTGTCTTTTTCAAATATCTCGAGATAGTTTTGACAGTCTTTTAAAATTTCACCTCTAAATGTAAATGGGGGGAGGGTTAAATGGCTATTTATATTCGATAGAACTTCCCTTGGATATAGAGACATGAAATTCGGGAAGTATATCCCTCCCGTGATGTAAGCACCGACTAAGAAGAGATTTTTCGAAATTCGAGCTCTAAGGGGTGAAATGTGATTTGAAGGATTCCTCAATATACCTTAGGACCAATGTGATATTGACTTGGTTTTTGATTACAAAGGTTACCCATACAAATTTTTGAAACAGTTATTCAGGATTTTCCCCTAATCAACCCTTAAAGTGGTGAATCTACATTTGGGGAGAATTATAGAAACCTTTGTATTTCCTGAGTTATAACATTCCATTTTGGTACATAATTTTCTATTTAAAATATTTAGAAATCGTTTTGAAAGTTTTTTAAATTTCATCCCTAAAGGGGTAATTGGTATAAAAAAATTTTATTCGAAAGAACGTCCCTTGACATAGATATATGAAATTCAGGAAATATATTCCCTCCACGTCGCAAGCACCCGCTTATATGGAAATTTTCGAAATTCGACCCCTAGGGGATGAAAAGAGATAAAATGTTTTTCCTCGGATTCTTCATTATCTTTTAGGTCCAATGGTATATTGATTTGGATTTTGCTTACAATGTTATCCGTATATGTGTTCAAAAATTAAATTCAGGATTTTGCTCTAATCATCAATCCCTAAAGGGGCGATTCTAGATTCGGAGTGAATTATAGAACCCTTTGTAGCTTCTGTCTTTGTTATATTATAACTATGTTGTACTTTTTCGTATTTAGGTGTCATTTTAATATCATTAATTTCAAGATCATTTCATTTTGATCGTTTTTTCATATTTAACCCCTAAATTGCATTTTTATATTTCCCAAAATTTCATTGGTACATTGGTATTTTTTAGTAGACAATTGAAATTCGGGGACTATATTTCTTCCATGACGTAAGCAACCACTAAGAAGAGATTTCACGAAATTCGAGCCCTAGAGGGTGAAAACGGATTTCTTAATATCTCTTGATGAAATAACGACTTGCTTTTTACTTACTATGGTCACCTGTACGCATGTATAAAAATGTAATTTAGGATTTTGCTTCAATCAACACTTAACAGGGCGAATCTTCATTAAATTAGGGCGACTTGTATAATGTTTTGTAACTTATTTGTTTGTTTAGTTATAACATTCTTTTTGGTATATAATATATTTATTTTTTTCTAATCTTTAGGCTTTTAAACGTTTTTTTTTATCTATAAAGGGGTAAATAGGTATATTTTTGATTAGATACATGGTATTCCGGGAACATATTCCTTCTATAACGTAAGCATCGAACCCTTTATATCTCCTGTGCTTCTTGAGTTATAACATTCCTTCCTGGCATATAGGTGACTTTTTAAAATCTTTCGATAGTGTTCTGACAGTCTTTTCATCATTCCTAAAGAATATTTTATTAGAAATAAGAAATTCCAAGAGAACCCACTAAGAAAGGATTTTTCGACCCCTATGGGGTGAAAAGGAGTAAAATATTTTTTCACGGATTCCTCAATATCTCTTAGGACAGATGAGATATCGACTAGGTTTTTGCTTATAAAAGTTACCCGTGCACATGTTTAGAAACAAACTACGAATTTTACACTAATGAGCCTCTAACGGGGTGAATCTACACCTGAGGAGAGAGTCAGCAATGTGATCTATAAAGAACCTTGACTTATAATAATTACACGATAATGGCAAACCGTCAATTTACCGTAGCGAAGCACGGGTACTCAGCTAGTATTTTTATATATATGCACGAGGTACCTTTGTAAGCTAGTGTGATATCTCATTAGATCTAAGAGATATCGAGGATTTGAGTGCTTACGTCATGGGAATATACTCCCTGAATTTACATACATTGAGGTGAGATTTTGAAAAATGATAAAAACCCTGTCCATACATTTAACAAAGGCACCTATGTGCCAAAATAGAATATCGAAACTTAACAAACACAGGAGATACGAAGTGTTCTATAATTCACCCCGAGTGTAATTCACCCTTTTAGGGTTGATTTGGGGAAAATCCAGAATTATGTTTCTAAACATTTGTATGAGTAACCTTCGCAAGCAAAAATCAAGCCGATGTCGTATCGGGCCGGAGGAATCCGAGAAATCTTATTTCACCCCATTTGACTAAGTTTTGAAAATTGGTGTTAAATTTGCGAATTTGATGTTAATGTTTACATTAGGTTATATAACTTAAATCGATATCCCGGTTTTTACTAAGAGGAACTAGACATTAGCTAAACACCCGCGATTAGGCTTGCCACATCTGGATTAGGCTGGCCCGGATACTTTTGCACGATTTTGCACGTTTAGGTTCGAGTTTGATCATTAATTCTCCGAGTCGCGCAGAATAGAAACATTTAATTCATTTTTACTGACCGCCAACATATATAAGGGAAGTATTGTGATCATACCGATTTTGACATTTCGAGATTTAGATGGATCTCCACGAATTGAGGTCCCTGCATACCGTTTTGACTATTTTTAGCATGATGTCTGTCGGTCTGTCTTTCTGTCTGTCTGTCTGTCCATCCATCCGTCTGTCTGACCGTCCGTTCGTCCGTCTGTCTGTCTGTCTGTCTGTCTGTCTGTCTGTCTGTCTGTGTGCACATGCAGAGCAAATTTGGCTTAAAGGATTTTTATGAAACTTCATATTTAACCTTCTGACATCAATGGCACAATTGATCAACTTTTGGTAAAAATCGGTTGACTAGAAATGATCAACTTTTGGTAAAAATCGGTTGACTAGAAATGGGAGTCTACTCGTGTCCATTTTTAAGATTTTAGCAACAGAAAAATATGTAGAAAAAAATTATTTAACAAAAGTTAGCAACTTTTTTCTCTCAGTTCTATAAAAGCAATAACAACTTTTAATTGATAAAACGAAACAATTTTTAAAAAAATTTCGAAATTTTTTCCAAGTATATATTTTTTCATACTTATATGTAACGTTTCCATGGTCATGATAAATAATAACATAAACAAGCCATTAATATTTATTTCGTAATTGTAATATCAAATTGGAAGTCAAAGATCATGTGCGTTTTCAAATTTATTTTGTACTCTATTAGAATAACATTTATCAGTTTTTACGATCGTTAGGATTTAGTAGTTATAAACACAAAAGTATATAATATACAAAAGGTCTACTCAACATAATGGTAAAAATTGGAGAAAACAACGTATCCATCAATTGACCAATAACAAAATCCAATCTACCACCAATACGTTCTTAATATATTTTAACGTGTTCGGATTTTTCATACATAATACAGAATTTTGTGTTAGGAAAATATATTTACACTTTGTGAAGATGGAGATATTTATGTAACAGAATTCGGAATTCAAACTATATTTTACACTGTGGCTTAAACTAACCGACCTCTTGCTTATACTAGAGCTGAAAATCGTTTTTTTTTTCGGCCTTTCTCATATGTCAGATTCTAAAAATTGATGCAGTCAGACTTGCAGGAAGGAAACACGGAAAAGGGTATTGGTAGAGATGGCTGTCACAGCAAGAGTCAGTCACATTTTAAAATAGCCAATGGTACAAACCAAGAGCTACCCTCTGGTGCATGCCTATAGATCTATATTACTATAAGTAATAAATTGTTCGAAAAATGATATTATTTCTATTTTTGTAAATGATAAGAAAATTACGTATACCAAATTAACTGGAAGTAATGTATTTTTTAAATTCTCATAGTGTAATAAGCGTTGAATTTCGTAATTAGGGCATTCCAAGAACATGTGATATAAATTACAAACTGAACTATTATTGCACTGGCAAAATGGGGAATCCACCCAGCAAACATTTTTATCCGGACCAGTACTGGTAAAGCACATACTCGCCGGCATTGAAAGTAATGGGCCAGTGCTGGCATTTCGTACTGGGCCAGTACCCCGGTGTCCCGTGGCCCTTAGCTGGTCCATTGATGTATCAGTTGCTGGACCAGCAACGGTAAAGTGCATTGAAAGTAATGGGCCAGTGCTGGCATTTCGCACTGGGCCAGTGCTGGCATTTCGCATTGGTCCAGTGCTGGCATTTTGCACTGGGCCAGTACCCCGGTGTCCCCGTGGCCGTTAGCTGGCCCATTGATGTATCAGTTGCTGGCCCAGCAACGGTAAAGTGCAAAATAATCGCATTAGTTGCAAGATTTATTTCTGACAGACTAGTGCTTATATTATACCCACTCTCTAGTGTTTCAAATGTAATATATGTGTACTTACCCAGTATTAAAATAAATTAATGGTTAGGTGCAAAATAAATACTCATTTGGCCATTTTCACCATCGTTGAATAAATTTATTTAACAAGTAAAGTTGACAATATCGCATCGGTTTTAAACTATTAATGAAGAAATTAACATTGCTGTCAATAGAATGATGCGATATTGTTAACTTAAGTTGTTAAATAAATTTATTCAACGATGGTAAAACTAGCCGATTGTAAATTGAATTAACAGTTATAATTTATTGATTTATTTATAAATATTAAATAAATATAATTTCAGGAATAACAGGAATTAGTTTATTTAATTTATTAATTTAATGAAGAATTTTAAGAAAATGGTTTTCTGCCATTTCGGTCAAACCAATTTCATCCTAAAGATAAGGGGTGACTAATAATTTTCGCCAATATTCGTCTTGTATTATCTACCACATCTTTTCCCCCTGACTTGAAGAGTGCCAACCTAAAGAAATCATACTTGTTAAAATAAATTCAATAAACAAATTTTATAAGCATTAATGCTATAAGCTGTTCACTTTTGTAAGAACAAACTAGATCTGGTTATTTTGGTGATTTTTATAGTGTATTACTGACTTTTAGAAACTTGGTTATATTGTAAAAAAAGCTTTACAGTTTTGGATTAAGTTTGTATTATTTTAGGTTAGTATTATATTTACAAAATATTTAAGATGTCACTATTCAAAATGAAATATGACAAATTATATTTTTTAAATGACATATTTATAATCTTGTATCAGATTTATTAATAATTGAAAATTTTATTACATGAAAAAAACTATGATTGAACTAAACTAAAAATTAAACAATTTAATATGAAATAGTTTGTGTAAACTACGTCCTTAAATCTAACAAAACACACACAAATCACAATAAAAAACTGTATAATGCTCACAATCAATAACTATTCAAATACACATCTTTAAAAACTGTTCACCAACACGTCCCAACTTGAACTCACAGAATATCACTTGTACCGACCCTCGAAGGCCACGCCATTAGGGTGTTTTATGACTAAGAACGATCAGACTTTTCAAATTATTACATTCAAAAAAAGTTATAAACATAAGCACTGGCCCGCTAGAAATAACCTTGGATTAATACAAATAAGGAATGCTTATAAAATGCTGGTAAAGTACTTCGTATAGGCAGAGTGCGAAATACAAATGTGAAGTACATTATTAATACTGGCATTGCACTTACTTTTGGTGCCAGCAATGTACCAGCGTAAAAGCAGTTTGCCGGCGTTCGGCCGTTAGTTCAATGTTTGCTGGGCACTATCTTCAACCTGTGAAGAAATTCCGGTGTCCGACAATGTTTCAACATAATTCTGAAAAAAATTACTAGAAAGTTTCTAGTACCATGGTACTTTTCGAACCATCGCTTATTATTAACCTGTGGGAACATTTGTAAGTAACACAAACCTTTATAAGTATTTGCTCAGTCAAACTGCCAGTCGTTTTAATTGGTGTTCCATACTACTAGAAATAAATTGTTTACCGGCATTTTAAGATGATAGGGGTTGCTGTTGATAAAGATAATAATAATAATAATAAAGTTAAGGTATAAAGTGAAGCTTGTAGTCCTGATAGTTGGTGTTTTGGGTGGCATGAAAGCCTCCTATCGAAGGGAAATCGAGCCCATTCCCGTTTGCAGATCTTCTGCCAACTCTTTGATCTGCAGGATGCAGAAAGCAGTGCTGCTCGGGTCACTCCGCATTGTGCGGGCACTGGATCTAGCATAATTTCCGCGGCTGCATATCGCCAGGGTTTGGAATGCAGTCGTGTGTATTTAGCTCCACTAGTCTCTAGTATGACGCGGCTCAAAAGGTTGCTGAAGTTTGAGATTAGTGAACGCTTGTCAAGACCTGACAAACCCCATAATAATAATAATAAAGAAAGCTGTATCCCGGGTATAAAGTTAAGCTTGTAGTCCTGATAGTTGGTGTGTTAGAATAGAAATATTATTAATAGTTGATTTCTCATTTCTGAACCCAAATTGAGATTTGAATGTGCAGTCAGCTCTGGGGTCGACTCAGTCTCAAGTATTTCATACTTACAAATAAGTACCTGATCATTCAAGGATAATAGGATCGGTCGAAACGTCACACTGACCACGTGGCGTTCATATCTATGGCCGGCGGTCTAGAAACGGAGAACTTACCTACTCTGCCCCATATACGCCTATCTAGGTATTGGGATATTATTTTTATTTATATTCTTTTCAATGATGTAAGCCCCAATAAGAAGGGATTTTTTTCAAAATTCGATCCTTCTGAGTGTTCCTCCATATATTTTACGTTTGATGAGATATCGACTTGGTTTTTGTTTACAAAGTTTACCCATAAAAAGTTTTAAAAACACATTTCAGGATTTTGCCCTAATCAACCCTTAAAGGAGTGAATGTACATTTATGTTGAACTATAGAACCCGTTGTATCTCCTGTGTTTATTGAGTTACATAATATCCTTTTGGCATATAGGAGTCTCTTTAAAATATTTAGAAACATATTTTTTAGGTCTGATGAGATAACGACTTGATTTTTGCAAACAAAGTTTACTCATACAAATGTTTAAAAACATATTTCAGGATTTTGCCCTAATCAACCCCTAAAGAAGTAAATGTACATTTAAAGTGAATTATGAAACCCGTTGTATCTCCTGTGTTTGATGAGTTTGTTATAATAACCTTTTTTTGGCATGAAGATGTCTTTTTAAAATAATTAGAAAGAGATCTAACCGTTTTTTTAATTTTACCCCTAAAGGGGGTAAGTTTGTATTTTTATTCAATAGAATTCAGAGAGTATATTCATATCATGACTTAAGTACCGCCTAAGAAGGGATTTCTAGAAATTCAACTCCTAAGTGAAAATGGTTAAATGTGTTTCCACGGAATCTTCAATATCTTTAAGGTCTGAAGAGATACCGACTTGACTTTTGCTTACAAAGGTTACTCATACCAATGTTTAAAGATGTATTTCAAGATTTTGCCCTAATCAACCCCTAAAGAAGTAAATGTACACTTAAGGTGAATTACAGACCCCGTTGTATCTCCTGTGTTTGTTGAGTTAGTTATAACAATCTTTTTGGCAGGAAGGTGTCTTTATAAAATATTTAGAAATAGATTTAACCGTTTTTTTAAATTTTACCCTTAAAGGGGTAAATTTGTATTTACATTCAATAGAACGTCCTCTGGACATAGAAACATAAAATTCAGGGAGACTATTCATTTTATGACTTAAATACCTCCTTAGAAGGTATTTTTCGAAATTCGATCCCTAAGGAGTGAAAAGGGTTAAATGTGTTTCCACGGATTCCTCAATATCTTTTAGGTCTGAAGAGATTGTGCACGACCATTTGTACCATTGAACACTTTGCAAGTATTTAGAAAATTATTTTAAATAATAATAAAAAAAAGAAATAGTAAAATGAAAAGTGCACCAGTTAATAGAGGAACAAGCAAAGTTCATTTTGCATTAGTTCAAAATTTTCTTCTTGTTTTTTTCTTTGGGCACTATCAGTCAGGTTGACTTTTGGCCTCACTCACATAATTCATCCATCTTGATCTATACATTGTCAAGTCTTGCCAAGTACCCTGTATACCAATACTTGTTAGATCTTTGGTTAGCTGATTTCTCCATATCTTGCGAGGTCTTCCCACTGGTCGACGGGTATTCAATCTTTCTTCCCATATCTTCTTAACCATTCTGTCGTCCCTCATCCTCATAACGTGTCCTATCCACTGCAATCGTCTGCCTCCCAGTTCTTGTGTGATACTCGGCCTTGAGTACAGTTCTTGTATATCTTCGTTCTTACGGATTCTCCATTCACAATTAATTTGAATGGGACCAAAGAATCTGCGTAATATTTTATTTTCGTAAACTATGAGGAGTTGTCGATCTCGCTTTATTAAGGTCCAAGTTTCGGAGCCATACATAAGAACGGGACGCACTATAACTTGGTATAACCTGATCTTCTATTCTATATTCTTAATTTCCTGCTATATCATATTCACCTGATTTATCCTGGTGCACAGGTATTTGAAAGTAAAAACTCTCTCAAACGTCGGTCGTGTTGTCATGACTGCGTCTGCTAACAATAAGATATTTGGTTTTTTTCATTACTGCTGATGAGTCCTACTTTACGAGCTTCGACATCAATAAGGTTAGTAAGGTATATTTCGTCTTCGACCTTATTTGAAATAATATCCAGGTCATCTGCGTATTTTAAAATCTCGTGGTCTCCATTGAGCTGTAAACCACGGTGGTTGGTATATTGGGCTTTTCGTAACACCATCTCCAGCACGAGATTAAACAACAAAGGTGAGGTGGCGTCTCCTTGTTTGACTCCAGAATGAATTTCAAAAGGCTGTGACAAAAGATTTCCTACATTCATTCTGCTTATGGATCCCAACACACACACCATAATTATCTTGATAAGTTTACTAGGGATGCCAAATTCGTCCATGATGTCCCAAAGTTTGTCACGTATAATGCTGTCATAGGCTTTCCCGAAATGAATAAAAACATTATGAACGTAGCTGATATGTTACCATCATTTTTCAAGAATTTGTCTTAATAAGAAAATTTGATCTGTTGTCGATCTGCAAGATAGTATTCCCGGCTGGTAGTTGCCAATAAGTTTTTCTATATATGTATGGTGCAAGTCGATGCAGAATAATATTTGAACGTACACAGAAGTGAAATTCCACGACAATTTCCACTATCCAGTTTATCTCATATCTTATGGATCGGGCATATCACAGCTATTTTTCATTCTTCAGGAAGCTATTATTTTCTCCATACCATCAAAATAAGATCATGTAGTCTCTTATGAAGTCCTTCACCGCCAAACTTAAGAAACTCGTAGGGGATGTCATCTATTCCTGCAGCTTTGTTATTTATTTATTTATTTATTTATTTATTTATTTATTTGAGTTTGAGTTGTTTACGGGACGAACCCAAAAATAACAACTACAAATTAATTATAAAAAAATACATGACATTAAAACATATCTATTGTACATAATAATTTGTGCATGTTACAGATTTAACATATTAAGTAATAACAATAATAATAATAATATATAAATTACTCTGAATATTTATATACAAGAAAATGAGAAGGAATATATATATATATATATATATATATATATATATATATATATATATATATATATATATAATCTGTTAAAAAAATCGCAGTTCAGTAGGTTCTCAAAATATTCTTTTCATCGCTGTAGCACTTCTGTCGAATTTCTGAGCAAGTCGTTCATCACAGTAAAAAAATAAAATAAAACCAAATATCTACAGTATGATAATTTTGAAAATGTAAAAAGTTTTCCAATGTAGAACAGTCTCTCCTGCTGAAATAAATATTTTTTAGTTCCATAGTTCAGTTTTTTAGCTTGCAAGTTCTAATAATCAGTCACGAACGCAAGAAGGAGCCAAAGGGTCCAAACCACCCCAGGACCGATGAAAACATATTTTTAGTTAGTAGTAGTAGTAGTATTAGTAGTAATTTTTTTATTTTTTCCTTTCGAATTAAAATCTACATAAACTATTTCACATTTCGTGTATAACCTTTTGATAATAAAACAAAAAATCATCAATTCTAATATATAACATAAATATATAACAATACACAACAAAAAGATAATTCTACTTCAGGTTTTTTCTCCTCTTTTCTGCTTCACCAATTCCATCCATCTTGTGTCGGGTCTTAAATCACTGAGTATATTTTTAGTTAGTAAAAAATAAATAATTAAGTAACTGAAAATGGAAATGAAGAGGATAGTAATAATAATTCAACAAGTATTATTAGCTATGTATTTTTAAAGTTCTCTTTGACCGTTTATATTGGCTGCCTTTTTGGTTGAGAAGCACCAATATAAAAAACAAAAATCTAAATTTTTAAATTTATACCAGTAACAAATTTCTTGTATTTTACTTAATAAAGTAATAAAATTTAAAAAATCAACAAAATATAAAATACTGTTTATTTGTATAATATTTTTTTATGTCTGGGACACTCCAATAATTATTATTTGGTCATGATACAGAAACATATTTAAATGAGGAAGAAAAATAATATCACATTCAGTATATAAAAATATGTACTTACTAAATTTTATCATACATGACCTATTTGATAGGAACAACGACGGCAAAAACGGGTAGGAACAAATAACAGTTCACTGACATGATATCGATAAATATAAGCATACAATTATATGTACATATACTTGAATTTTTAAAAGAAGTGTTCAAGGACATATATCTGACTCATAATTTATCGATTTGTTTTATTTTTTCTCGCTCTTAATCATGCATAATAATAATATAGCATAAACGATCTGGCGTACGTTACAGAGGATGAGTTCGTGCAGGGAATGACATAACAAGATGTCATTGAGTGCAGGAAACTTAAACATTGAAACGAAAAACCTGCAATCCTGATAATATTTTGTTTGATGGTACGAAGAATCCGTCTTTGGTCAGAGTAGGGTCCAAAGCTAATAACGTTCGTCCAAACTACCCTAATATAATACGGGGCTACTAGTTCCACTTAGCATACTTCCCTGTAGTAAGCAGCCCATTTGCATAACTTGTGGTGAGGGAACCTCTGATATATAATGAAATGTCACGGTTGGCGGATTAAATCGATTATAATATTGACATACTTCATTGGTACTTACTCTCATCCCTCAAACTCTATTATGCCCTCACATTATGAGTATCCAAGACTTGCAAGCGGATCAAGTGTGGACCTTCCCCCTCGCTAGCCGGTTGCTATGATTCTTAGAAGGAGTTAAAGGTTGTTCAATTAAAGTCCTCATTTTAACTAACCTACTTCAATTACGATTACGGTTTAGTATTTACATAATTTACATAGACTTGCAATTATAAGATGACGGCTAAATCCAGAGAGAGACACATTCGCAAGCACTAATTCCTCGGAGACACTTTACACCAAACACTAATTGAACCACTGGACAACACAGTCTTGACTAACATCGTCTAAAAACATTTGTCTCTCACATGTTTATGAATCTTGTCTCTCCATCTTTTTACCTAGGCACTACACTTACATATGAACACTACACTAACTAACTTAATAAGGAATATACGGAATTACTTATTTAACACTCTTTATATTTCTAACCCATGATGAACAAACTATACTCCCCTAAATACGTCTTAACCCCATGACTCTTAACAACCAACTCTCTTAAACATTGTCTTCACCTTATGGCTGTCTAAACTGCACTTCTTAACACACGACTACCCTGAAAAGTTTACATCACCCTAACTGTTAAATATCATTTCACACCCTCTTGAACTGTCCATATAAAAAAACTCATACCACAATTTATTGGTGATATTCAGATAAGTAACCAAACTGATATTTATCTTATGACAGAGATTAATAGATTTACGTGTATATGGTTGGCATATATTTTTGACACATTAGTTATCTGTTAAAAATTTATGATTCAATTTTCATGTTAAGTTTACAAAAGTCTCAAGTTACAATAATAAACAAGCTTACCTGTATCTTAAATGCCCTTTCTAAGAAATAGATTATTTTATATAATTTAACATTTTTTAATATTTTAATCTAATTATTCATACATAATATATACACTTAACTTACCGAATATCTCTGGATATCTTTTCCACACCCAGTCATGCAGTCGGGACCTTGCACCAACTAATTATCATTTATTCTCCCGTTTCAAGAACTTTCTGGACGGTAGACGACTGGAAAATGATAACGAAAATAACAAACTGGCTGATTTTTATGACAATCATCTCCAAAAACTCGTCACAAGGTATGACTGTCTAAGTCTAATGGGGACTATGTAGAAAATAAGTAGTACATACGCTTCCATCCATGTATTCCATACCTTATAGAGGAAATGGGCTTTCCCCCGGAAGAAAATTTTTAGAAAATGCCTTAATATAAAGGTATTTTTAGCTTATTTTTGTCTTCATGGCCATCTTTTTCAGTGACCGCCTAGGTGCGTTCACACGCATAATCCGAAGAAATGTTAATTTTAATTTATAGCTACATTTATCAGGAGAAAATTTATTAAATAAATATTCATGGTTACAAAATATATGATTTTTTAGTTTGCTTAGTTTTCTTTCTAAAGATTTTAGGTTCTTGTTATAAAGATTTTAAAAAGATATCTATGTGCTAATTAGGAATATTATAAATCAACAAACATAGGAAATATTACGGGGAATTTACATTTTACCCCGAATATAGATTCACCCCTTTAGGGGTTGAGTAAGGCAAAATTCTGAAATAAGTTTTAAAATATTTCTGTGTGTAACCTTTTTTAGCAAAAACCAAGTCTATATCTCTCTAGTGCTAGGACATATTGAGAAATCAGTGAAATCAAGTTTAACCCCTTTTCACCCCCTAGGGGTCGAATTTCAAAAAATCCCTTCTTAGTGGGTGCTTACGTCATAAAAGAAATATACTACCCGAATTTCATATTTTTAGGTCTAGTGGCTTGGACTGAGTCAGTCAGAACATTTATTTTTATGTAAATAAAATGTTAATTTCTTGGGAACGTTCTTGGAGACGGGTTATAAAAAAATATATTATCTTTTCAATTTATTTAGTCGCTTCAGTCTTCAGTAATAAAAAAGTAATAAATCTACTCTAACATGTTAGGGTACATTGCGGAATAGTAGAAGAGATCTTTATTAGCGTTTCATTTCTTTTTTTTATCACCAAAATACACCTCCATTTATCAACATCTACATAAACAGCGAATACCTAACGTCACTAATACGGGGTGAAGTCCGCTACGGGTGGCCTAAATTCCGTAATCAAATTGTCTCAAATCAGTAAACTAATTAAAATTTCAAAAAATAAACGCAATTTAACAATAACAATAAATAATTGCGAAATTTTAAAATGCAAAAATCTCTATATCAGTCATGTATAAGATTATTGGTTCTTAAAATAATGGAATTATACTAACGCTACTAACTAAACTACTAAATGTTTTTTGTTTTTTTTTTATTTCCACCGAATAAATAATGTTGTCAGTTGAGTATAGTCTTTATTGTAGTTACAACTGACTAGTTTCGCTCAATTCGAGCATTAACAAAGCTACAAAAAAAAAACAAAAAAAATAGAAAAATACTATTTTGAAGACCTATATTGGTCAGTATAATGATAAATTAATAATAAAATTGTAAAAAACATAAAAACGTACCTGATAGTCGAAACAAATAATAAAAAATAAATAATAAATAAATAAGTTCTTAATGGAGTCAAAATACGCGGTAAAATCTTGTCAGATAATAAAATGGAGTAAATTGGCGGTCGTTGAGGCAAGTCATGACCTTTGAATACGTCCGATGTGCATTATTAAAATTAGTCTGAACAATTAAATTCTGGTCGGTAATAGAGATAAAACAATTTTCAATAAATTTACGTTAAGTGTTGCATTCTTCCGCTCGAATGCGTGCGGATGTATAAAAATTAGTGTCATATCCTGTTTCCAAAATATGTAAACATAGTCCTGAATGTTCCTGGTTGCTGTTTTTGATATTGGTAATATGTTGCGATATTCTTTTTTTTTCAAATATTATTTAGATTCCCAGATATATCTTTTGGAACATTCAGAACATGTAATTTGGTATATAATGTTGGGTCAGTCTAGTCTGTCAATTTTATCTTTAATACTGGAAAAGATGATTTTTCTAAGGCTTGGTTGGTATTTCGTTGGTATTTATTATAGCTATTTTTATGTTGAGCGGTGTTAGTATTCTTTGTAATTGCCTTGCCTTGTCTTTTAAGAGGTAATAGAATATTGGTCTATACACTCTAAAAAACGTAGTGTTAAAGGGACTTCATGGTATACAAAAAAATTAACTTTAAGTGTATCATAAAGTTCCTCGCTTTTCGTGTTAATTATTTACACTTCTTTTTTGGTTAAATTTAGTATAAAGTTTACTCTTACATACTGGTTAAATTATAGTAGTAGAAAATAAATAGTGTTAAATTTAACACTGAAAAAGTAATATTTCATAAAAATAACACTATCTTTTTTTTAGGTCCTCACTTGTATTTTAATCTGTAATAAAAATGATACCCTCCTTAAATAAAATGAAAAAGATAAAAAAGGGCGCCATTTAAGGTTAAATTAATTTATTTGCCAAGGGCGCGAAAAATATTGCTACGGCTCTAAATATAAAAAGCATGAGAACATAAATAAAAACATAAAACGACATGTATAATTATCATAGTAGACACAGAAAATATAGTAATAAAAACCTCATAAATCTTTCTGTAATGGCATAAATATAATTTTATGCTACATGATTAAATATTCTAGTTATGATTAATGAAGCATGGTAAAAAGATAACTCAAAATTTGTAGTTATAGCTTACAAAACTAAACATAATATAAATAAACCAGATCAAAAGTCATGTGATGTTTGTTACGTAATTTTTTAATAATTAAATTAATGTGATAATTTTTTTTTAACATTCTAATCAATTTTTTTATTAATATGTTATGTGCAAAGTTACATGTTTCCTAATGCAATGATTTTATAATATAGGACAAAAGTTTACATTCATCTATTGCGTGATTCGCAATTTTTTTTATGATATTTCAATTTACAAATGTGTACTATTATATTGTACAAGTGTTGGTATGTATGTTCTATTCAACTTCTGGTGTATCTTCATTTTTCCGGTAACGCGGAGAGAGGAAAATGAACCGCCGTCTTATCCGGGTGATATTTTTTTAGTGCTTAGACTTAATTTTATTTCGACAGGGGGTACTGACTAATTTTTATTGATAAAAATCATGATCCATGTGTCGGCCGTGCGGTCTGTCTCACAATTGGAGTTCAGAATTCTTTTCGAAGCTCACACAGCTGTTTCATGGAGACAAAATGTTAAGAAGTTTTACAAATAGTGAATTAGGGATGGTAACAGTTACTTTAAAGGAAGAAGATGTTAATTGGTGAAGAAATCATCGCAGAAATCTGAGAAGAATTTGGGTTCACAACGCATGGAAGAAAAGATGTGTTGAAGAGGAGTTTTGTTGGCTGCTGCCTCATCTAAAGTGCGATGTGACGAAGTTTTACGAATATTTTAGAATTTCGATGTACACATTCAACCAACTGGAACTGAAACTCCAAGAAAAACTGAACTGAAAAAATTCATTTTTCTACGTTCATTATTTATAATAATAAATGTACGATTATTATATTTATTTAATATTTAAAAAATTGTTAGCAAAAAATAAATGTTCAATCAACTTCGTACACCGCACCGTGCCCGTCAAAAAGTAAACTAAACTAGTCGGGCACGGTGCGGTGATGTTGGTGCGGTGTCGGTGCGGTTAGGTGAGGACTAGCCGGTATGTTTCCATTGTGTTAGTCTCTCGCCGTGCGACGCTCAACACTCGGCCGTCATACAGTGACTGTATAAAGACAGTGTGGCCATATGAACTGTAGCCGCCATGTTTATTCCAGATTTGTATTGGGTTATAACGGATTCTTTAATATCTCTTCGGGTCGATGGGATATCGACTTAGTTTTTGCTTACAAAGATTACACATACATATGCCGAAAAACTTATTTCAGGATTTTGTCCTAATCAACCCCTAAAGGGGTGAATCTACAAACGGGGTGAATTTTACATCCCGTCGTATTTCCTGTGTTTGTTGAGTTATAAGGTTTCTTTTTGGCACATAGGTGTCTTTTTATAATATCTCGAAATGGTTTTGACAGTTTTTTAAAATTTCACCCCTAAAGGGTGAAAAGGGGTAATATGTGATTTCAAGGATTCTTTAATATCTCTTAGGACCAATAAGATATCGACTTGCTTTTTGCTTACAAAAAATACCCATACAAAACCGAAAAACTAATTCCAGCATTTTGTCCTTATCAACCCCTAAAGGGGTGAATCTACAATTGGGGCGAATTATACATCCCGCCGTATTTCCTGTGATTGTTGAGATGTGACATTACTGTTTGGCACATAGGTGTATTTTTAAAATATTTCGAAATGGTTTTGACAGTTTTTTTAAATTTCAGCCCCAAAGGGTGAAAAGGGGTGACATGTGATTTCAAGGATTCCTTAATATTTCTTAGGACCAATAAGATATCAACTTAGTTTTTGCTTACGAAGATTACCCATACAAATGCCGAAAAACTTATTTCAGGATTTTGCCCTAATCAACCCCTAAAGGGGTGAATCTACAATCGGGGTGAATTTTACATCCCGTCGTATTTCCTGTGTTTGTTGAGTTCTAAGGTTTCTTTTTGGCACATAGGTGTCTTTTTATAATATCTCGAAATGGTTTTGACAGTTTTTTAAAATTTCACCCCTAAAGGGTGAAAAGGGGTAATATGTGATTTCAAGGATTCTTTAATATCTCTTAGGACCAATAAGATATCCACTTGCTTTTTGCTTACAAAAAATACCCATACAAAACCGAAAAACTAATTCCAGCATTTTGTCCTTATCAACCCCTAAAGGGGTGAATCTACAATTGGGGCGAATTATACATCCCGCCGTATTTCCTGTGATTGTTGAGATGTGACATTACTGTTTGGCACATAGGTGTATTTTTAAAATATTTCGAAATGGTTTTGACAGTTTTTTTAAATTTCACCCCTTAAGGGTGAAAAGGGGTAATATGTGATTTCAAGGATTCTTTAATATCTCTTAGGACCAATAAGATATCGACTTGCTTTTTGCTTACAAAAATTACCCATACAAATACCGAATAACTAATTTCAGGATTTTGTTCTTATCAACCCCTAAAGGGGTGAATCTACAATTGGGGTGAATTATACATCCCGTCGTATTTCCTGTGATTGTTGAGATGTAACATTACTTTTTGGCACATAGGTGTATTTTTAAAATATTTCGAAATGACAGTTTTATAAATTTCAGCCCCAAAGGGGGAAAAAGGGTGACATGTGATTTCAAGGATTCCTTAATATCTCTTAGGACCAATAAGATACCGACTTGGTTTTTGCTTACAAAGATTACTCATACAAATGCCGAAAAACTTATTTCAGGATTTTGCCTAATCAACCCCTGAAGGTGTGAATCTACAAACGGGGTGAATTATACATCCCGTCGTATTTCCTGTGTTTGTTGTGTTATACAATTTCTTTTTTGCACAAATGTGTCTTTTTAAAATATCTCGAAATAGTATTGAAAAACGCATGTTTATATAAAAAAAAAAAGGATATTTTCATATTAAAAAAGAATAAGCAGAACATGTTATATACCCTGACTTCAAAAAGAAATTACATAAGAGTTGGCTATGGAAAAATAAAATAATGTATACTACAAGCTTTATGTAACAATAAATAACTTATGACAACAAGAGTGATTTAATTAATTCAGACAGTAAATTAATTCTAAAGCTTTCTGTTGACATTACTTTTATTTTCCATAGCCAACCCTTATGCAATTTCTTTTTGAACTCATGGTATAAATGATATATTAATAAAGAAAACTGATGTATATATTATCAATTATGCATTTATTCAACTAAAATTATGGTCAGGTGAAAAATAAAATGAAATCAGTATGGAATAACATTAAAATTAATGAAAGTAAATACTTCTTATAATTGTGAAACCATCCATTTATCCATGATTTACTGGCATAATGTTTTTTTATGTTCATTTAGCCTTTTTTCCCAGCAATTTTTAACCTAAACATAACAAAACGTTTCCTTATTTTTAATTTTAATTTGTAACAATTTAAAATATGTGCACAGTTTACATTATCTACATTACTCATCACAAACACAACAATATTCACTATTAAACGTTTAAATATACGTATAATATTTGAAAATATCACTTAAATCTGTTGAAACACAAGCTAAACACATGTAAACCATATATAATCTGTAACAAAGTTGGTAGAAACATGGCGGACTTCAGCTCGACCAATAGAAAATGAGACCATCGTATGGCCACACTGTCTTTACACAGTCACTGTAGGCCGTCACACGGTGCGGGCTCGGTGCGGTCATGTGGGGTCCAGCCTTTATCCGAGTGATATTTTTTTAGTGCTTAGGCTTAAAGTCACCATTGATCAGCACGGACAGGTTTTATCAGGCGATAAAAGATGTGTATTAATATTTCTACTATTCAGAAGACAACTTCAGACTAAAACTGAATTGAAAAACCTACAGTTGAAGGTATTTTATTAATAAAATTGATGAAATGTGTAAAAAATGCATAAGAGTTGATAAAGATAATGCAGTTTTTTAAGCTTTTAACACATTTTCATAAATTTTGAAAATTTTTGCTGACCATAATATTGCCTTCAGTTAAAAATGCTATTAAACGGAAAAGAAAGTAAGAATCAGTTTTGAGTTATCAAAATATATTTTAAGGGTCGTTCGAACGTTTTAAATGTTAAACCTAGATACGTTCAAATAAGTTTTCAGGGTGAGGATAGATCTGTTCAGCAATTTTGTTATTTTAATTCTGGAAACTGTATATTATTAACTATTTTACTAACTATATTAACGAAAGTATAAAGTACAATGTATTAGGAGGATAGATAAGACAGAATAATATTTGATATTTAGTAATTGCGTAATTTTAATTGTATTAAATCTTGAAATATTATATACCCAGATGTCATTTTAATATATTATTTCTTTATATAATGATATAAACATTTGTTTTAAAAAAGCGAAATTTTTACTCTATGCTGACGATTTAAAGATATATAGCAAAGTTAATTCAGTACAACATTGTCTAGATTTAGAAAACGAATTAAATTACTTTTTTAACTATTGTAAAGATAACTTCCTCCTCCTTAATATTGATAAATGTCATCAGGTAACTTTTACCAGAAAACTTCAGCCAATAACTTTCCAGTACACTTTGGGTGGTATTTCCCTATCTAAAGTAAATATATTTAAGGACTTGGGGGTGCACCTGGATAGCAAACTTACGTTCGATACTCATATTGAGAAAATCACCTCGGCAGCCCTACGTAACCTAGGTTTTATTATTAGGTCAACTAAAGATTTTACAACACCTGAAAGCGCCATTCATCTGTACAAATCACTTGTCTGCAGCAAATTAGAATACTAAATAGATAGAGTGGAGGCCATTCAAAAACGTTTTGTAAAATTTCTAGATTTAAAATTTAATAAAAATAATATTTGCTCTACTTATGAGGACCGGCTTAAACGTTACCATCTGTCAAGTCTTACTAACAGACGCATGTTCCTTGATATGTGTAGTCTCTATAAAATAGTCAACAATATGACCGAAAGTACTGGGATATTACAATATTTAAATTTCAATGTTCCACAAGCAATTACCAGGCAAAAATATACTTTTTATATAGAAAACCGGCATTCAAACTTGGGAAATTTCTCACCTGTCAATAGAAGTCTTGCAAGTTTTAACAGAATCTTTAATACTTGTGATATTTTCTTCCTAACACTATGCCAGATTAAAAACAAAATTATGAGTTTATTGTCAAATACAACAATTGTTTAAATTATTATTATTACTCTTTCTTCATTTCATGCAATTATTAATGTCATTTCATGCTACTATTAATGTATTAATGTATTTTTTGTTTTACTTGTTTCTTTTCTATAATGGTTACTATTTAGTTTTAACCAATTAATTTGTATTTATTCTTTATGTATTACGTGAAAACTTTTTTTAGGGATTTTTCCCTGTAAGTTTTCCTATTTACAATAAAAATAAAAAATAAATAAAATAAAAAATATAACTGATTATTATAGGATGAAAGTGTTTTTGTTTTATTTTATAATCATGACTGTCTTCCGCTGTTTTTTTTTTTTTTTTGCATTAAAAATGCTAATTTTAAGACGTATTTCAAAAAAACTTAAAATTATGATAAAAGTATTCATCACCGCCTCTATCTAACAACGAAATAACTACCGACATTCAAATTTAGGAGGCAATTCCATCGCATTACTGAATTATAACAAGTATAGGTGAAATTTTAGTGATTAAATAAATTAAAAAACGACTATAATATATTTACATGTAAACCAAATTATTTACAAAAAAAACTGAAAATTATAAATACCTTTTTAAATAGTTAAACAAAATACTAAATTTAATAACGTAAAATATTACTACAACGAATATATTATTACAACGAAAATCGGCAAATTTCACATCTATCAGTGTTACTCAAAAGTTTTTCTAAATTTCCAAGTGACAATTAATAGTGAATCCTATGCAATAATATTTAAATATTTTGTTAATTTTTCTCTATTTTATTCAGAATCCATGTATTCTTTGTAGTGAAATAAAATATTATTTTTACGTTTAAATGGTACAAACGTAAATTAATTAACCGATTTGGATAATCCCGAGTGTTATTGGCTATATCAGTGTTTCTCAACCGGGGTGCCACGACACTCACCGGGGTGGCACCAATTTGAAAAATTATTTCAACGTTAAATTGCTCAGAATCTCCTGTTTGTTATAGGCTAATGATAATAATAATAATAATTTTTGGTGACGTTTCGTGGATGTGCCGCGGGCGCGCCCGAGGTGCGTCACTTCGATAACCACGTGACAGGCAAAAGACGAGTTTTATAATCGACAAGTGCGGCAAAATGCCTTATTATATTAAAACGAGCGGTGAAGCGACGAGTTATGTGAACGTAGTTTACTCATAACGAAGTGTTATAGTTTTGTAAATATATCGTATATCAAATAACTTTTTTATACAGTTAATCGGGCGATTCGTGAAATAAACATTAGTAGAGAGTTACATGTACTATATATTAATATTTACTTATATTGTTAATTTGTAAGATTTCATAGATAAACAAGAAATCTTTATACCTCTATACCTCTCTATACCTCTATACTAGTGCTTTTCAACCTTTTTATCTACGTGACACACTTAGTTTCCTTTAAGGAAACAATACATTTCGGGAAAAAAATAAAAATAAATTTTATAAAAAAGATGAAAAGAAAACAGGTGCTGCTGTCTAAGTCAATAGTGCGAGACGGAGAAAGTCCAAGGAAATGTTCTATTTTTAGTTTTATTCAGATGTATTATATTTAAACCATAAATTTCGCGACGCACGTATCAGTGAGTCATGACTCACCAGGTTGTCGTGATATACCAGTTGGAAAGCACTGCACCAAAGTAAATATTCCTATTCCTTGTTGGCGTTGCTTAATGGGAATTTTTGCTACTAACTATTTTTGAACTGGTCATTGTGAAAATGTGTTTAATATTTATTAAATTACAATAATTGTACGTTGTAGTTGAAATTATTGTATTCACATTTTACGCCTTGGTTTTAATAAAATCGTAGTTAGTAATATTGAAATAACAATGGCGGCCAAAGAAGAATGCTTATGCTCTATAAAGCTTGCCTATTTTAAAAACGGTGTAACTGCTGCTGAATGTATGAGTAAAGTTTGTGAAGTGTTTGGGAAAGGTGAAATTTCTAAGAACACTTGTTATCTCTAGAACGAATAAGTCTAGTCCGGAGATTGTGATTTAAAAAATGAACCAAATTGCGATGGCCATTTGATGCTTGATGAGACAAACTCATGAAAATTAGCTTCAAGACTAAATATGAACCAAAGGAAAGTTGTTTGTCATTTGAAAGAAGAAAAAATTGATGTGAAGTGTGAATTTTCACACATTTCAGAATTTTGCAGATATATAATAAGCGAAGGCCTTCGCGAGTGTGTAGGACAAATTTTGCTTTGTAGTAATAATGGCAAAATTAACTATATATTTAAAATAATTTATCGTCTGTTAATTTAAGAGCTTTAAAAACAAATAAATGTTTGTGTTTTTTAATTCGAATACCTAATACCATTATTTGGGTTATATGTGCAGTATTTTTAATGACCGCCAACATATATAAGGGAGGTATTGTGATCATACCGATTTTGACATTTCGAGATTTCGATGGATCTCCACGAATTGAGGTCCCTACATAACGTTTTGAATATTTTTAGCATGATGTCTGTCGGTCTGTCTGTCCGTCTGTCTGTCTGTCTGTCTGTCCGTCTGTCCGTCTGTCCGTCTGTCTGTGTACACGTGCAGAGCAAATTCGGCTGAAAGTATTTTTATGAAACTTCATATTTAAGCTTCTGACATCAATGGCACGAGTTGATCAACTTTTGGTAGAAATCGGTTGACTAAAAATGGGATTTTACTCGAGTCGATTTTAAGTTTTTTTGTGAATATTTCACAACAGAAAAATATTTCGAAAAAATTTATTGAACAAAATTAGCTATAAAAGCAATAATTAATAACTTTTATTAGAGACGTTTTTTGATAAAACAAAAAATTTCGATAATTTTTGTAAAATTTTTCGAAATTTTTGCATACTTATATGTAACGTTTCCATGGTCATGATAAATAATATCTCTGTTAGAAAATATAAGGCCAAGTTATTTCTACTCTGCTGCTAAATAAATACATTATTTTATATAAAAACTTTATGATGGCGGTCGGTCCTGTGGTGGCCACAGCATTTTTTATATAACAAGGTTCATTAAGATTTTGAAAATTGCGCCTATGGCTTCCATTGATTGTTTAAAATCTTACGCTCCGCCCCTCTGTTTTGTATACATGACACATATCAATATAATTCCAACAATTTCAATTGGTTATTAAATTTACAAATTTTTAATTCTTAAAAATTAAATGCAACATTTGCCAAAATATAACTAGAATTTTGACAAATTAATTTAAACAAAACAAAAATGGAAAAAAAAGAATAAAATTGTCTCCTCTGCCCGAGAGCGAACCTTAGAAATCTGGGTAGTTAGCGAACAAGCTAACCATTAGACCAGGATACGCCTTTCAATTTAATGTGTTATATAACTATAACTTTTGTGCATCGTCAACCAAAAAACACAAAAAATGCGTTATTTTCCGAAAACATAATCTGATAAAAAATTCCTATTCCTATTCCGGTTCACACCAATGTTCATGTTAAATGTGTCAATGTTCAATCAATGTGTGAAAATTCACACTTAATATTAAGTTTTTTTTACACTAACACGTTTAGGCTTACTTCGAGCATTTCGGCCTCTTCTGTTCTAGTAATAAACATATTGTAACCATTAAAGTCTAATGAAAAAACAAGTTAAAATACCAAATAAGAGTCAATTTAAGAACTAATGGACATTTGTATGATTTTCCATCGTGAAATTGCATTCTGTAGTTCGCACTGTTTAGTTCTTAAATTGACTCTTATTTGGCATTTTAACTTGTTTTTTTATTAGACTTTAATGGTTACAGTGTGTTGTACAGCAGGTAGCGCTTCAATATCTGGGGTTTGTGTGTACCAGATTCTAGGGAGTGTAGAACTATATGGTGTCATAATATTGTAATTACTTACCGTATGGTATTTTTATTTTTGGATAATTTCTGTTATCCTCAGATGTTGGACCATAGATTTTGGTTTTTTGTAATTTAAATTCATGTAACATTCCGTTAAACCAATTTAAAACTATTCCTGTTTTCCTTTTTCGTATCTTCTAGGATTATCAATCCCTTATAGTCTAATTTTCAGTCATTACAACCGTCCTGTCTTATGTGATTGATGATATTTATGATGTTAGTTTAACGTAATATTAGAATAGCACCTGAGGAAGCTAACAATGGTTTAGCGTTTTTCTTTCTCTTGCCATTTTCATTTAGATGAATATTTGATAAAATTAAGAGTTACGATGACACCCTAAAGCTAAACTTTTGAAATATCTCCTTTATTATTAACTTAACAACAATAACGAGCATGAGCAAAAATGTTTCTAATAATAAAAAAATATATATTTTTGTTCTATTTACTTTTTCGATTGGTTGAATATTTGGGGAGCTATGGCCGTACACCCTATTAGCAAGGGTACTGTGCTATTATATTAAAATACCAATTCAAAAACAAAAATAGCAGTTTATAAAATAAAGTGTTATTTTACATACTTAGAAGTATTATAATTTGGATTGCACAGAATTATAAATTTTAAATTCTATGTATAAATGTTTAAAAATATTATATGAAGAATCAAATTAGACGGAATTGCAAGCTGAACAAAAATGTAGTGTTCTTGTCATTGGATGGAACCATGAATAATTAGAGGGTGTTGTCAGACATGTGGTAGCTGCTAGGATGATTAAGTAAAGGATGCGCTATTCGTGTGTAAAATGTGTGGAAACCCTTACTAAGTGAGAAAGATTTATATCGCGGTACTGCGTACACACGTAAGACGCTATTACTGTGCTAAATTGTTAGATATACACAAGGCGGCGAAAAGAAAAATGTTCAACAGACTTGTGATATTTCAAAACCAATAAAAATATGTGTATCTATTTGTGTTATATATTTTATTTCCATACTTTCATTTAATCAATTATCACAACCAAATAAAAATTATCAAACCATCCCTTATAGGTAAAGATTAGAATATTTCTATGTAATGTAAAAAAATATATATCAAAAATAACCCCTCTGCACCCGCTCCCCCCATATATTTCATTTTGTACATCCGTCTTTCAATCCTTCATTAATCGAACGATAAAAATTAAATTAATTTCTGGTTTGTGGGGGGATACTCAAAGGATGTGGCCCTTCAACGTCTTATCAGAATATTTGAAAAGGACCCATAGCTAGCCACCTCTGGTATTTTGAATCATTAAATTTAATAGAGATTCTTGAAATCGGGCCATAGTCATGTAATTTTCGCAACAAGATGTTTGGGTAGTATTATTTGGCACTAATATTTTTCAAGCTTATTTTAGTTTATTGTAACTACCATTTTATCCTTTAACTGACTGATTAAATTCATAATACTGCCTCCTTTATTGGCAGCCTTTAATTTTTAAAATATCATTAAAGATTGTTTTAATGACAAATAATATTATTTTAAAATGATTAGATAAATTTTAAATACACATTTATACAGTTTCAGGTCCGTTTGACACGATACGCAGAAAATTAACACCGTGTTATACAAATTTCTCAAATATGTTATAAAGTTTTCTGTGAAATTATGAGATTTTAGAATAATTTCTAAGAAATTCCATACTAATTTTCATTTAAAAATACGCTTGTTTCAAATTCAAATGTAGCACATGCGCATTACGTAGTTGCAGTGTGCACAGTACAGACATATATCGCCTTCTTTCTCAACAGGGGTTTCCACACAATCGTCAATGTTGTTAGTATACGAATAGCGCATCCTTTACTTAATCATCCTAGGGTAGCTGGTCAATTTAAAATTTTCATATGAATCAAAGGAATGTTTACTGAAGTGTAAATAGATTTAGAAGGCTAAGTAATTAAGTATCGTAGCGAAGCACGGGTACATCAGCTAGAAACTTGTTATAAATAAGATAAAATATATTGATTTTAAACATCAATGTCATCTTAATAAAATAGGTAGCTATGAAGTATCGTAATTATATTTATTTTGCTTGGCACTGATTTGTTTAATCAAGCCTTTATAACTTTTATAATATTGGGTTTAAACTAGTGCCCAAATAATTTATTAAAGAGACAAGTAAGTATTATTAAAGAAAAATACTTTTCCTATGCAATAGACTTAAAAAATACAGAGGGTTCAGTTTATAAAAAGGTATGGTAAAACTACAAGATTATAGCCTATATCGCCATTTTTTTTACACAAATCGTTTAAGCTTACTTCGAACCTTCCGGCTTCTTCTGTTCTACCCTTTTACTAACTAAACCTAACCTTATTATCTAGATTTATGGAAACCGTACTTTATGTAGCCTCACATTATCGAAATTAAAATTGTGCATCAGAGTGTATGTGTTTATAGCTAGGTGGTGTAAGGGTGTCTGTTGTGTATCGGTATAAATAAATTTACACATTTATTTAACTGTGATGTTTATAAGTATTATTGATAATTACAGATTACGTTTTTCAATGTTTTATAATTAAGTTGTCATTTACAATGCCTACTTGTATTACCATGTTAGCAACAATATTCATGTATACAACAGTGTCAGAGCATAAATCACCCAATTTTTTTTTTTTAAATAATTCGTTTTTTATGATTAATAGTTTTTTAAATTTATTGTTTTTATATGCCGGGATACAAAAAAATAGTTGAAATGAAATATTTAGGATTTTCAGTAGGTTCTATGAATCTTGACCATTATGTAAAAAAAAAAAAACAATTTTCGAGGATATATAAAATATTTCATTGATTTTTAAACGGAACCACTGTATATTATTCTAGTAAAATATGCTACATTATGTTATCTTATCCATTATCTTCTACATTAAGTAAGTTTATTACTTGCCTCCTTCGAAAATTAATAGTTTTTAGATATTAATTTAAAAAAGAAATATGTTTCTTGAAAACCTACAGTGTTCTGGAAAAATACGTATACTGAACGAAATTCTGTGACTGCAAATTATTAATACTTTTTATAAAAAACTTTCTTTTAGAGACAATTATACAATTAATTTAAATACAAAACAAACAAACAAAAATTGTAATTCCATCAAAAGTAGAAATTGAATAAAATACACAAATAATATATTTTCAGTATATACCACTGATAATTATAATTCTGCAACAGTCTGTCTGATTCTGATTTCTAGCGGTTATATTGTTTGTATCCGTTGGTGATACATACACTCTATCCTTATTAGCGCCCCAAAGAAATAAGAAAAACTAAAGGCGCTAGATCCTGCGATCTACCCGGCCATTCTACAGAATACTTATTTCTAATCCTAGTATTACCAGTCTAAGGAGCGGGCAGGGTTTAACCTTTTAACTTTATGAACCATTTTTGAAAAAGCTACAGAATATAATCTGCCGATATATATATGGCCTTTGTAGGTTATGAGAAAGCCTTCGACTCGGTGGAAATGTAGGCTGTTATGTAAGCATTGCAAGAAAGCATAGTTGATTCGCGATATTCTAGCCTTCTTCGCAACATCTACAAACAAGCAACAATGATTATTAGGCTAAAGGAGGACACTGACGCTATTCCAATTCAAAAAACATACGACAAGGAGATTCTATATCCCCAAAACTGTTTATTGTGACCCTCGAATATATATTTAAACAACTAGAGTCGCAAGAAAATGGGATTAACGTAAATGGAGAAAGGCTTCATAATTTAAGATATGCCGATGATGTCGTGTTGTTTCCTGGGAGCACAGAAGATCTCCAAATAATGACCACCGATTTAGAGAAAAATCACAGCAAGTAGGATTAAAAATCAATTGATGCAAAACAAAGGTAATGACAAACCAGGAGGAAATAATAATCATAAATCTAGATGGGAACGCATTGGAACAAGCGGAGCAATATGTCTACTTAGAACAAACCATAAGACCTGGAAAAGAAAATAAGGAAGCGGAAATATATCGCAGAATCTTGGCTGGGTGGCATTTGGCAAATTGTCTTTCATACTGAAAAATAATAAAATACCTCAAAAACTAAAAACTAAAATCTATGACATATGTGTTTTACCGATCATAACATACGGGGCACAAACATGGACTTCTCAAGGAAAATTGTTGATAAACTAGCAATTACACCGAGGCAATATATCACCTACAAGATAGAAAGACCAATTAATGGATAAGAGGGAAGATAAGGGTAACGGATGTCATCAAAAGAGTTGCAAAATTAAAATGGCAGTTTGCGGGTCACAACGTCAGATAAACAGACAAGCGCTGGAACACTATAAGTCAGCTGTGGCGCCTCTGGGATAGAAGGAGACGAAAAGGAAGGCCGCAAATAAGATGGGGTGAGGACATCAAGCGACATGCTGGATTTTCATGGTATAGATTGGCCCACAACAGAGAATCGTGGAAAGAATTGGGGGAGACCTATGTTCAAAACTGGATTAATGCTCATGAAGAAGAAGAAGAAGAATCATAGAATTCGGAAATTCTTAGTTTAAATAATTAGTTATTATTGCATTGCGATATACCGGAACACGGAAAATTTAATTCTGCATAGTGGTTAACGACAGTCCAGATATTCGGTTATAAAGACAAATAGTAACAAATTCTCGTAAAAAAATATATTTTTATTATCATATTTCAAAATCACTCTACGTTTTCAAGAACAGTATTTTTATTTCATTTAATATCTGAAATTTTATGGATTTATGAATCAATTTTAGAGGTAGGCAATAAACTTTTTTGAAGATAAAGTAATACTGCATCTTTTGGAATAATAATATGGGGGTTCCGTAAAAAAAGTACCAAATTTGACGCTCCTACAATTGAACTTATTTTTCATGCTAGTCAATATTCATATACTCCTGCTAATAAGAAGCCCTACATATTTCCTTTAAACTATTTGTTCGCGAAATACTGATGTTCCTCTAAACAACTGCTAAGAACCACTGAATTAGATGGATTGAGTTGGAAAAGCACAAGAACAATTAAAATTTTGAAGATAATATTTTCATATCGATTAATCTCCAGAACCGGTGACATTGACTGGCCGCTAAGATCTCCAAATTGAACCGCTTCAACATTTTTTTTTTCTGTGGAGTTATCTTAATAAACATGTATTTACCAACAAGACAAAGTGGATTGAATATTGAAAGAGAAATATTCAAGCAGCACTAGTTGAAAAATCGCATGAAATGTTTGTAAATGATATGAGAAATGCTCTTGCAAGAGGTCGCATTTGTGTGTCAGTAGAAGTGGGCATTTAGCTGACCTTATATTCCTAATAATTGCCTCATTTTTAATTCAAATAATTGTCTAATAAAGTTCCAATATATCATTTATATAAACTTAACAATAGTTAAATAAACAATAGTTTTGTATTTATTTTAAGAATTATTTAAAATGACAGTTGTAAAGATCAATTTTCGGCCATCTTTTACGTTGCAGCTTAATTAAAAATGTACTGGTAACATATTTTCAAATAAACGATTTTAAGGCTGTTTTATACATTTTTTGCTGTATACATAGGACATATAATTTAGATTTCATTTAATTTTAACATTGAAATTTTCTGTTCTAATACATTTTCAATTTTTCAGGACCTCCTAGACTTCCAATATGGGGCAGCTATATATTTTGCTTGTTAGAAAACTGGAACTTTCCACATTTTCCAATCCAACGATGGGCAAAAAAATATGGGAATTTCTTTGGGATGTATATGGGCGAATATCCAACTTTAGTAGCCTGTGACTATGATACTGTCAAAGAAATACTTACCAGACCTGAATTTGATGGAAAGCCACCATTGTTTGCAGCCCAAACACGAGCTTTTGATAAGGACTTGGGTAATAAATATAACATCATCATACTGTATTTCTTTTTAAATAAATATATGCCATTCACGTTGTTACATATGCCTTCAGATGTATGCATGCTATCATAATATACATTATTTAGAATATTTAAACTATTCCTTTGAGATTTTATGTTTCCAGCAGGTACTAGGATATGTACTTACTAGGATATGTACTATGTTGAGTAAACTCGTCGCTCCGCGACTCGTTTTAATATAATAAGGCATTTTGCCGGACTTGTCGATTATAAAACTCGTCGCTTCGCGACTCGTTTTTTGCCTGTCACGTGATTATCGAAATGATAGACCTCGGGCGCGTGCGCGGTATATCCACAAAACGTCAGCAAAAATTATTATTGTTATTATCATTAGCCTATAACTAACAGGAAGTTCTGAGCAATTTAACGTTGAAATAATTTTTCAAATTTGTGGCACCCCGGTTGAGAAACACTGATATAGCCAATAACACTCGGGAAGTTCTAATCTATACATACAATGTTCAAAGGATTATCCAAATCGGTTAATTAATTTACGTTTGTACCATTTAAACGTAACAATAATATTTTATTTCACTATAAAGAATATATGGATTCTGAATAAAAAAGAGAAAAATTAATAAAATAGTTGAATATTATTGCATAGGGTTCACTATTAATTATGTCACTTGGAAATTTAGAAAAACTTTTGAGTAACACTGATAGATGTGAAATTTGCCGATTTTCGTTGTAAGTAATAATATATTTGTTGTAGTAATATTTTACGTTATTAAATTTAGTATTTTGTTTATAAGCTGTTCACTTTTGTAAGAACAAATTAAATCTGGTTATTTTGGTTACTTTTATAGTGTATTACTGACTTTAAATGTCAATTAAAAATATTCTTTACGCTGTAAAACCGACTTTAGGTTGATAAGGTTATGATCATTATAATTAAGATATAATTTTTCATTATGACATATGTCAAATGGATCGACATTTTAAAAAAGTGACATTTTTTAATACCAACATGACATACAGCTTCAAAGGTGCAAACTATTGAAAACAAAATTTCCTGTTAGTATGTTCTTACAAAAGTGAACTGCGTACATATTTATAATTTTCAGTTTTTTTGTAAATAATTTGGTTTACATGTAAATATATTATAGTCGTTTTTTAATTTATTTAATCACTAAAATTTCAGCTATACTTGCTATAATTCAGTAATGCGAAGGAATTGCCTCCTAAATTTGAATGTCGGTAGTTGTTTCGTTGTTCGAAAGAGGCGCTGATGAATACTTTTATCATAATTTTTAAGTTTTTTTGAAACACGTCTTAAAATTAGCATTTTTACTGCAAAAAAAAAAAAAAAAAAAAACAGCGCAACACAGTCATGATGATAAGAAAACACTTTCATCCTATAATAATCACTTATATATAAAGGAATAATATATTAAAATGACATCTGGGTATATAATACTTCAAGATTTAACACAATTAAAATTACGCAATTACTAAATATCGAATATTATTCTGTCTTATCTATCCTCCTAATACATTGTACTTTATACTTTCGTTAATATAGTTAGTAAAATAGTTAATAACATACAGTTTCCAGAATTAAAATAACAAAACTGCTTAACAGATCTATCCTCACCCTGAAAACTAATTTGAACGTATCTACAGATAGGTTTAACATTTAAAACGTTCGAACGACCCTTAAAATATATTTTGATAACTCAAAACTGATTCTTACTTTCTTTTCCGTTTAATAGCATTTTTAACTGAAGGCAATTTTATGGTCGGCAAAATTTTCAAAATTTATGAAAATGTGTTAAAACTTTAAAAAACTACATTATCTTTATCAACTCTTATGTATGTTTTACACATTTCATCAATTTTATTAATAAAATACCTTCAATTGTAGGTTTTTCAATTCAGTTTAGGTCTGAAATCGTCTTCTGAATAGTAAAAAAATAGAAATATGAATAAACATCTTTTATCGTCTGATAAGACCTATCCGTGCCGATCAAGGGTGACTTTGACTCGACACGGATTCGAGGAAAAAAAGAATGATTTTTATCAATAAAAATTAGCCAGTACCCCCTGTCGAAATAAAATTAAGCCTAAGCACTAAATAAATATCACCCGGATAAGACGGCGGTTCATTTTCCTCTCTCCGCGTTACCGGAAAAATGAAGATACACCAGAAGTTGAATAGAACATACATACCAACACTTGTACAATATAATAGTAGATATTTTACTCTATACTGTTAATATATATATATATATATTTTTTTTTTCTATTGGCACATGTTTCTCAATAATGTTATATAATATTTTGTAGAAATGGTTAACTTTTTCATTTACTTTTTCGCTATCGAGTTCATGCTGCCAGTTAAGTAAAGATAGTGTTTATATGATATTATCATAATCAATTTTATAAAAGTTTAATTTTTTGTTGGACTGTCTGTTTAGGGGATGTAGATAAGATAATGATAAAAGTAAATCAAGTGGGGGGTGATTATTGTTTATTTTAGTCAATAATTTTGGGGGCTCAGCGATACATGAATTGCATAGTTTGAAAACAAAGATCTACTAATTGCTTATCCATTCAATCCATTTGCATTTTTTTTTTTTTACTTCTCTTTTCATCTCAAAATAGTTTCGAGTTTTATATTTTTTTTCCTCATTCTTCTCGGTACCAATGTAATTTTTGAATTTCACTTTGTTTTTTCACAAAAAAAATTCACAAAACATATCAACAAACTATAAATTTTTGAAATGTTCTTAACAATAAACAACAATTTTCCAAAGAAAAGCCTAAGTATAATATTAAACACTTACGAAGGACTTCATAATGAAGAATACATATTAGCTGTAGGCATGCTAATCAGTCCAGAAAATATTACACATTTTTCAAAATTATCAAAACAATAGAATAAACATATATTTAATATCCCTCATTCCAACTCTTTAACATAGAAGTTAGCAGACAAAAGAGCAACTCAAATTATCCAATAGTTAAGATAAAAATATGACAAGCATTCTTTATTGTGCGACGATGGATATAGACGATGTAAAGACCCAGTATAATACTATATCTACGCAATTATGAAAAGCAGTGAATCACAATCTTATTCTTTGACTAATGTTGTTTATGTGTTGTTCGACCATCGTTCACAAAAATTTACAAAAGCGATTGTGGACACCACAAACTCTTTTATCAGGTGCAAGAGAGGTTATAAAATTTATTTTACTATTACTCTATTGTGGGGAGCTATGATATAAATATGAATAGTCACGGTTGGCTGATTTATTTATTTCATTTGTACTTACTCTGTACATCCCTCAACTTTCGGTCTCCCTCACATTATGGGTTTCAAGACTTGCGAGCGGATCAAGCCTGGACCCCCCCCCTATTAGTCCGCTAGCTGGTTGCTATGATTCTTGGAAGGATTAAGGGTTTTATTAATTAAACTCCACATTTTAGCTAATCTACTTTAATTATGATAAGGTTTAAATATTTAGACTAATTACACTAGACTTACAATTACGTAGATACAGCTAAATCCAAATGAGACATTCACACACACTAAGCAAACTACATCAAACAAACGAACACTACATTAACGCAAATACGGAATTACTTGTTAACTATAACTCAACTCGCCCGAACACTCTAAATGACTCTAACCCATGGTTAACAAAATCTCACTCTACTTAAAAACTCGACTTAACTTCTTCATTCTTTAGACTCAACTCTAAAACATGACTTAACGTTATGACGGTTTACAATCTACCCTCCAAAACACGACTTACCCTGAAAAGCTTACATCGCCCAACTTTTAAATGTCATTTAACACCTCGGTCAATCGAGACGACATTTACTATTCATAAATTAAATTGTATAATCTCCCCAGATAAGTAACCAACTAATATTTATTTTAAAACCAAGATTAATAGATTTTCCCATATGGTTCTAACACTTCAAATCTAGTTTATTAACAGAGTATTTCAATATTACTATTTCCTTTTCATGTTACATTTACAAAGTCTGAAGTCTACCCTTATCTTGAATGCCCTTTCTAAGAAATAGATTATTTTCTTATCATTTAACATTTTAAATATTTTACTCTAATTGAATGATTATACTGAATTTATTTATGAAATAATACCAAAATTACGTCCCTTACACCAGTGTTTCTCAACCTTTTCTGGCATGGGACCCCTCGAAATTATATCAATATTGTCTACGGCCCCCCTCTACATATATATATATATATATATATATATATATAGTAGTAGTAGTAGTAGTAATAATCTTTATTCATGCCTTTCGGCTTCGAATTAAGTACATTTCATACATACATTTTTTCCAAACCCATTAATTGTATAATAATCAACACTCACAAAAATTCATTTAAAAGAAAAAAAAACAAAATAAAAAGATATATAAATATATATATATATATATATATATATATATACATATACATATACATATATATACATATATATACATACATACACATATATATATATATATATAGACATATTTAAACAAAAAATCCAAAAAAAAATCAGAAAATGTCACATTGATATATTGCATAATAAGTTTTTTTTTTTTTTTTCTTTGAAAAAACATCAGTCTTTTGGCTGCTGGGCGTAAGTTTCTCTTCTATTCTTCACCTTCCTCATCCATTTTATACCACTTCCGGATTCCCCAAATACCTTTTCCAGTCGCCCTGGATCTTCCCCTATTCCCGGGCAGCGTCGCAAGTGGTAGAGAGTTTCCGGCTGTTCCCCGCATGTCCTACATTTCCTTTCTTCCTCTCTCTTCCAGAATTGGTTCTCTGCTGCCTCATTCCCGCATCTGAACCTCGCTATGAGATTTTGATGTTTGCTAGTTTTGATCAGGTACTCTGGTAAGGTTGTTCCTTGTATCCTATAGTAGTATTTATTGTACCTTGTTGTGTCGATTCTGTTTTGTCGCTCTTGGTCTTGAATTTCTCTGTCTCTTTCCGCCAGCATCTGCAGGAAATCCTCTCCTTCTTCTTGCATCCTCTTTATTTCTTCTAATCCATATCCGTTCCTCTCGTAGTATTTCCTTCTCTCAGTGCCCCAATTTGTTTGGCTATTTCTTTCCCTTTCTTTTCGGCAATCTTCTAGGATTTTATTATTACTTAATCTTATTCTCTGTTCATATTTTGCGGCTCTGACTCCGGTGTTTATTCTTATTTTGTCCCTCTTTGTTTCGGCCATCACTATGTAGCTAGGGGTCTGTCTGTCTAGTTGTAGCGTCCACTTAATGTATATTTCCTGTGTTCTTTCTATTTCTTCATGTTCTCTCCACCCCCATATCTCTGATCCGTAAAGGAGAATTCCCTTTACTAATTTGTCATATAGGAACATCCTCTTCTGGAAATCCGTCCTAAATTTCTTTTCTCCTACACTCCAAACTTGACCCATAGCGTTCCTTGCTTTTTTCTGTCTGTCTTTAATATGTTTTGAATCTCCATTGTTTTTTTGAAAAATATAACCCAGATATTTGATTTCCTTTACTTGCTCCAATTCGTTTTCTCCCCATTTCCATTCTTCTTTCTTTTCCCTACCTCCTCCTTTTCTGAACTCTATTACCTTTGATTTTTCCGAACTCAGTCTCATGTTCTTACTCTCCAAGTACCTTTTAAACCTTTTGAGCACGTCTTTCAGTTCAGCTGCACTTCTGGCTATTAGCACCATGTCGTCAGCGTACGCTAAAGACCACACCTTCGTGCTTCCTACTTTTATACCTCCCGCCTGCCACTTTTTTAACACATCTTCCAGGTCTGACATGTAGATCGAGAACAGTATAGGACTTAATGGGCATCCTTGCCTTAATCCCTTTTCTGTCCAAAATACAGTGCTCATTTCACTTTCCATCTTTATTTTGTTGCTTGTTTCTCTATAGATCTCTCTTATTTTGTTTATTATTTGCTGTTCTATTCCCTTCTTCTTCATCAAGTCCCATAACTGTTCCCTGTCTACTAAGTCGAACGCGGCTTTCAGATCTGCAAAAAACGCGTATAGCTTCCCTTTTTCTTTACTTATCTCTTGGTCTATAATACATTTCAAGATGTAAATATTGTCTAGGGTACTTCTTCCTTTTCTAAATCCGGCCTGGTTGTCTGGTAGAATCTCTTTTTCGTCTAGGTCTTTTTGGAGACGTTCTGCTAGGATTGCGGCATAGATCTTATAGCTGCTATCTAGTAAAGTAATTCCTCTGTAATTTTGTGGGTCTTCTCTATCTCCTCTTTTGTGCAGCGGAACTATTAACCCTTGCCTCCAACATTGCGGTATTTCTTTTCCTTGCCAAATTTCATTGTAAATATCTGTCAACCTTTTTTTTTATTTTGTCATTTCCGTTCTTCCATGCTTCGTTTCTTATTCGGTCTTCTCCTGGGCTTTTCTTGTTCTTTAGTTTCCTTATCTGGTATTCCACCTCTTCTTCTGTTATCCTTTGCTCGTCCCTTTTCACATTGTCTTCTTCAATTTGCATTATCACCCTACTTGTTTCCGTTGCTTCGTAGAGATTTACGAAATGTTTCTTCCATCTTTCGATATCTATTCGACTTTCCGTCTTTGTTTGTCGTTTTTTTCCTTTACTCAGATATTTCCATATATCTGCCTCGTTTTTTATTTCTTCTATCTCTTTCTGTTCCTTTTCTGCTAGTTTTATTTTTTTCTTGTTTTGAAGGTTTTTGTATTCACTTAGCTTCCTTTTGTACTCTTCTTCTGTGATTCTCTCCTTCTTCCTTGCTTTTAGGGCCTTTTTGACTTCTTTTTTCATCTCTCTGCACTCTTTGTCCCACCAGTTATTTCTTCCTGGTTTATACGCTGTTTTAATCCGTCTTTTTGTAACAGCGTTCTTTATCTTTTCGTTTAACTCCTTGATCATTCTGTCCGTTTCGCCATCCTCTTCCTCAAACGTTATATCCTCTATTCCCTGTTTGTATTTTTCCTTTCCCTCTTCTGACCAATCTTCCGTATATGTCCAGTTGTCTGACTCTGCTCTAGTGCAACCCTGTTCCTTAATGTATATTACCACTGGTTGATGTTCTGTCTCACATCTAGTTCCGACTTTCATTTTTTCTATTTTTGTCATTGCCTCTGGATTGACTATGATGTAGTCGATAACTGTCTTCCCTCTTGGCCCTATGTATGTATATTCCCCCATTTCATCTCCCCATATGTTTCCATTTAGTATGTTCCAACCCCTCTCTTCTGTCAGTGCTATTAATTTTTTCCCTTCTTTGTTTATTATTTTATCTTTAGATCTTCTCCCTTCTTCTTCTCCTCCTCCTGCCATTAATTCTCCGTTTTCTCCCGTTCGCGCGTTAAAATCTCCTCCAATGACAAGATTTTGTTCTACGTTGTCTGCTATCAGTTCTTCTAACACTTCTTTCGTCTTGTCTAGTTCGTTATTGCTGTAGATTGTAAATAATCTCCGCATTATTTACAAGGATGCGTCTTTCTTGCATATTTTGTTGCGCGTTTTTAACCATTTCTTCTCGGATTCCGTCTCTTACGCCGGTGATTATCCCTCCTTTTGCTCTTTCCTTCTTTTTTTCTCTCGTTGCGAAGGTTGCTTTCCAGTTGTATTTTCTTGGTAATAACTTTTTTATTTTTTCCCAACTTTTTTCTTCTACCCAAGTTTCTATCATACCGATGAAGTCGAAACTGCTTACGTATTCCCAGAATTCTTCGTCTTTATTGTTTATCCCTGCTACATTCCAAAAACCCATTTTTAATTGATTTTCACTTTGACATTTCTGCTTATAGTCTCTTTTGTTTTTTCCCCTATTTCTTGTCGTTATCCTTTGCCTTTGCCTTTTGTCGTTACCAGTGATTCCTTTCTCTGTTTTCTTCCCCATTAGTTTTTTGAGTCTACAGGTTTTGCCCTTTTTTCGTCCCAATACCACATTTTTTCATCTACTTTCAGTTTTTTATACCCTATTCTTACCGTTCTCCCTTCCTCTCTATGTGTTCTTGCTATTTCGGCTAAGCTTCTTCTGATTTTGATTTCCTGTTCCGTTAGATCATGATCTACGTAGATCTTTTCCGTCTCCTTTTTGTTTCGTAACACCTGCTTTCTTCCCATTATTTGTTGTTTCTCTTCCCATGTATTTAGCGTGACCACGACCGTATTTCTTTCCTTGCCTATAATTCTTACTTCTTTCGGTTTTATATCGGAGGCTAAGTTTTCCCTCATAAATTTCTCAATTGTTTCTCTCCCTTTCTTTTCTTCTATATTCAGCCCTCTTATGACTATGTTATTCCTTTTATCTTGCTTCTCCTTATGTTCTAGCTTTCTTTCTAATGTTTCTACTTTCGTGTTTAATTCTTGTATCTGATGCTGCCACTGTTCTTCTTTGCTTATCAGTTTCTCCTTTAATTCTACGAACTCTTGTTTCAGTGCTACATTTTCCTGCCTCATTTCTCTTATCTCCCTCATCTGTTCCTTCATCATTTCCTTTAGTTCTTCCATTTTTTCGTTGTTTCTACTGTCTTTTTCTCTTTCTGGAGATCTCTCTGTCTTCTTACTTTTCACAAACTGGTTCTCTTCCTCGAAAGATGTGTCTTGCGTCTTTCTCTTGTAGAACGAGGTAATGCTGGATCTTCTCTCTGTTCCTCCTACTTTTTTCTGTATACTTTTTCCTGACATGTGTGCGCCTGAGGTCAGGTACTTTACGTGACCGGGCTGTAATGTTGGTTGCCGCTCATTCGGCGCTCCGCAGCGACGAGTCGTTTAGCCGGTATTCACACCTATAATGTAGTTAGCGGCTGCCCGTGAAAGTATGGTTCCCTGTCTTACCAACTCTGGCGATTCTGTCAGCTATTGTTGACAGTTCTATGTCTCTTTTCTAATCTTCTGTTTTCGCCTTCCTGCCTTATTTCTGAGGTCTTCCCGGATATTTATCTTTCCGAAATCACCCTCTTTAAATTTTGTTGTTTTTTCGTTTATATGAAAAATCGGATTTCTTGTTCACTTCACTATTACTCTCTATCTGCTTTACAGCGCCCTCTCTGTACCACAGCTATATATATATATATATATATATATATATATATATATATATATATATACCATATATATGGTGTATCAAGACAGAGGGAACACGATTTTTCTCGAAAAGGCAAGGAGTGAGCAAGTTGGGAAAAATTTTTAACTAAAATTTATACTAAACATTAAATGGTAGTAATGAAATTTTCCAGAAGTACAGGATATTAAGGACAGTTTCGAATTGTTATATATGTTGTGGATAGAGCTTTTCAAAAGAAACAACTTTTACTTAAACATTTTTTCAGTATCTTTTACGGTTGACAAAAAACTATAATATGCCTGACGATTATATTCCCTACAACGATTTGAAAGTAAAGTATTTTTATTTACAAGTGTTCAAAGTGCCTTATATTTTGATTTAAACACATTCGCATCCTTGCTCTTGAGTTATCTGTAGCTCGGAGAGTAATAAAAAAAATATAATAAAAAATATTGCACTTTTAAGTCGTACCTACTTCAAAGTAGGTACAACTTGAATTTTGATTGTTTTTTATTTTTTTATTTAATTTATTTAATAACCCATTGGACTGCCAACAGGTGCAAGCACCCAATAACAGGCAGCCACTTTAGCATACAAATGACAATGGTACAAAATAATATAATTATAAAATTTAAAACAGATAAATATGTAAAACAACAAAAAAAAAATTATATCTATATATACAAAGAGGAACAAGGGAGCTAGAAATTTAAGGGAATATTTATTATAGTCTAGAAAAAATATCTTTATGCAGTGTTTTTAGTTTTATAATACTGTTTTATGATAATTGAAAATCTCCGTAAAGATAAATTATGGATATCTAAGTCGATATCACAACTGACAGTATTAAATAATTTTGTCATGCGACTCACTGGCGAGTTTAATAGGTAATTAGTACTGGCAAAATTTTGCTTAAATGTACAAATACTACGCATGTTATAAGAAGGAACACTAAAATATAATTGTCCTAACAAATTTGTATCATCATAGCTCCCATGTACTATTCTGTATATTTGTTTAAGGTCAACCATGTCTCTACGTTCTTTAAGACTTATCATGCTAAAATAACATAACTTATCCTGGTAAGATGGGCAGTCGTTACAGCCAAGTCTGTAGGACATGTGTTTTACAAAGCGCTTCTGGACTAATTCCACTCTGTTGATATGAACAGCGTAATATGGGTTCCATATAGTGCTACAGTATTCGAGGTGTGATCTGACGTATGAAAAAAATAAAGTTTTGTATGTGAAGGAGCTGGAGAAATTTTTGCACGTTCTCATAATAAATCCAAGCATCCTGTTAGATTTTTTACAAATATATTCAATATGTTTATTAAAGGAGAGTTTTTCGTCAAACATTATACCTAAGTCCTTAATATGAGAGACAGAAGACAATGCCTGACCCCCAATGTTGTATTGGAAGTCTATTTTACGTTTATTTCTGTAAAAGGAAATGATAAAGCATTTATTTATGTTTAAAAATAATTTGTTAGCGACACACCAATTACTTAGGCGATCAAGCATAGTCTGCAAATATTGACAATCATTGACACAATCTATTTGGTAACAAAGTTTCAAATCATCAGCATACAGTAAATGAGTACAATTTAATATTTCACTAATATCATTTATAAATATCAAAAACAGAGTGGGACCAATGTGAGAACCCTGAGGGACTCCAGAAGAAACCTGTATTTTAAAAGATTTGCATCCACCTATAGCCACGTACTGTATCCTGTCAAAAAGGTAGCTAGCTACCCAATTAAAGATTTGATCGGTAATACAAAAGCTTTTTATTTTTTGTTATAGTAGTACATGGTCGACCTTATCAAATGCCTTAGAAAAATCTGTATAAATGACATCTAATTGAGAATGCTTTTCTAATACGGTGTTCACGAATTCAGTATATCTCAATAAGTTAGTACAAGTTGATCTTTTAGGAAAGAATCCATGCTGGTTAGGTGAAATAGCTGGAGTTATATGATTGATAATAGCTTTATTTACAAATGACTCTAAAATTTTGCCAAAAATCGATAATTTTGAAATTGGTCTATAATTAGTGACATCGCATTTGTTACCACTTTTATAAATAGGTGAAACATAGGCCTCTTTCCATATATTAGGAAATATACCACTATCTAACGATTTATTATAGATTAACTGTAAAGGGTATGAAATGGTGTAACAGCAGTTTTTGATGAAATGTGCATCAATATCATCCGGGCCACGTGACTTACTGACATCTAGTTTAGTAATTGCGGTTTCAATTGCACTTTGACTTATATGTATTCGTGTTAAATTTGAGGTGATATTACAATTATGCTTGAGCTCAAAATCGGAATTCGTGACATTAGAAGTATTATTATTATTATTATTTACAAAAGTTGATTTAAAATAATGGGCAAATAGATCATCAGCAGATTTAGCATCATTTGATGTCATATTTAAATATTGCATGGAACTAGGAATTCCGCTGCATTTTTTTTTCATTTTTTATATAAGTCCAAAATTGCTTAGGATTATTATTAATGTTAGCTTCAGTTTTTTTAACAAAATGTTTTTTACAGTTATTTGTCTCAATTCTTATTTTATTTCTTAGTATATTAAACTCAATACTATCGGCTACTTGTTTATAAGTTTTAAATAATTTCCTGATTTTTTCTTTTTGTTTTATTAATTTAATTAATACGGTGAAAACCAATGTGGGAATTTATTCTTCCTTTGTAAATTCTGAGGTGTATGAGTTTTTATTAGATCATATAATACGTTATAAAATTTAGCAGTTGAATCATCAACACTGAGATCTTGCAAATTAACAGACCAATTATAATTTTGTAATTCAGTATTTATGGCATTATAATCACATTTAAAAAAATATTTATTCTATTTACAAGTACATTCGGTACACTTGCAGTTATCATGGCTTCGAATTCAATTATTAAAGGAGGATGAAACTTATCAATATTTGAGAGAGGAAACTGAGAATTTGATATAACTGATAAGTCGAAGTTGGATAATACAAGGTCTAGTATTGACTCAGTATGATTCTTTATATAGTTATATTGTTTTAGTTGAGCAAAATTAAATTCGTCGATCAAATACTCACCTGTGTTTCCAGATATAACACAAGGAGTGAGATATAACTGATTTCGTGAAGCACCCCATTCTACCTCGGGCAAATTGTAATCGCCAATAATAATTACATTTTCACAATTGTTATTTATAAAGTTGTATTTAATTTTATCAAGATGGGAGTTATAGATTTCTAGGTTTGACTTAGGCGGAATGTATACGCAACACAAATTCAAAACAAAGGTCTTATTATTATGGGAAACGTTTTTTATTTGAACCCAAATATCTTCAGCTTCACTACGTAAATTTAGTAACTCTTTCACTTTGAAATTATTCTTAACTGCAATTAAAACACCACCACCTCGTTTTGAATGACAGTTATTATAGTCACGATCTCGGCGGAAAACACAGTAGCGATCATCGAAAAGTTCAGCCGTGTGGATAGAATCCGGCAACCAAGTTTCAGTAAGGCATATTATGTCGTAGTTGTTACATAATATTTGTTCCTTGAATAAGTCAGTTTTTGTTCACAGTCCTCTGACGTTTTGGTAGTAAATATTGATGGCCATGTGTGAGTTTCTAATATACTTATAAGTTAGCAACGTAATTTAAATGATTTTAGCCAAATCTGATGAACCGTTAATAACAAAAGCTTTATCGTTTTCAGATTTGCGAACAAGTATTTTAGTATCTTGGATTCAAACAAATTTATATCCTTTATTTTTGCACAAAGCGCGGGTTTCGTGAAATAGTAACTTTCTTTTAGGCGTAAGATGTTCGTTTACGTAAATTTTGTCGGAAATGGAAGTATTGGTAATAATGTCAGCCGAAGAAATATTTTTGTTAGGGCCGAGAGTTCCAGTTCCTAATAAACTCCCTAATAGTTATTTGACACATAATATATTTATGAAGCTAATAAATTTATTGGTGATTTCCAAGTTACAAAATCCTTCTAATAGTTTATTAGCAACATAATTTTTTGTTTTTGCATTGGTATTTCTTATGAAGATAGTAACACGGTGCAAGAGGGATAGAGCTATACGTAAATTTGTAGAGCTAAAGTGAGATGAAATTTTGACACTGAATATTTTGACATTAAATATTTTGACAATAAATAGTTTGACTTGACATTCATTGACATAACGTATATTTTTTGTGTTACTGTTAAAATGACAATTAAACGGCGTTCAACAAATTTTATCACAGAAAAAGAGGACAATATAGATAGAAGACAAGTTAATAAAATAGCATTTTATAATACAAAAGTGACTGAAAATAAGAAGACAGCCATATTTTGCTTTATTTTACATTCCTTAAACAATATGAATTAAACTTATCAGCAATTTTCAGCCACACATCTTTATTATTCTGCCAATAATTGCGTCTGTCTTCTTATTCTCTATAATTTTTATATAAATAGTAATGCTTAAAGTATTGTTTGTAATGTGTTGTAATCGTAATTGAAATAAATACATATGTAAAAATAAAAGACAATGTTTATTTAAAAATATATATTTATATATTGTTCTTTATATATCACATTTACAATAAATGCCCAAAATATTCTAAAAACGGTTGTCCATAATTTATAAATTCACCCAAACAGATCGTCGATTTCGCCAAAATACAACTTAAATGTATATAAAACACTAAAATCACCATTATATAAATGTTTAAAAACTACACATTCATATATTCTTTTAAAATTATACTGTTTTTCAATTAAAATTGAAATATTAACACATTTTGCGAACTTGTTTTTGGTTATATGTCACTTTATTAAGCACTTCATGTTGCCTATAAGTTAGGCAGCAGTCTGACTGATCGAGTGCTGTCGATCGTTTGCTGTCGAGCAAATTTCAAACACACGTTAACTAAGGGCATGAGTCGCACTGAACCATCGTTTGCCGTCAAGTAGCATCAAGTTGTTTGTATTTCAAACCGGTTTGAATTTCACTCGACGCTCGAGGCAATAGCACATGCGCATTTAAGCATATTAGTTCATAACCATATATTATTTGACAGTTGGAACGTCAAAAAAAAAAAAAACAAAATTACAATATAGAGTAAAATGGACTCGCTAATTAGTAAAGTGTGGAGTACAATCGAGATTGATTTATTAATCAATCTAGTTAGAGAAAACGACGATCTCTATGATCAATCACGGACATAAATTAATTTTCAATAATAATTTTGGGTGATTGCACTCAATAATTTGCTCAAAAAATGTAGAGTATCAAATGTAAGACTAAACTAGCGGTAAATTGGATTTTTAGCGGTAAATTGGATGTAGGATATTAAATGGAAGTTCTAAATATTTAGATTCCCAGATGATTTTCAAGATATTGTTCACTTTAACATTACTGTTTTTCCAATTTAATATTTTTATTTGTAAAGTAAAATACTCCCTCCGTTCCAAAATAAGTGTCTGATTTTAGTTTTTTTAATGAATTATTGAAATAATGAAATTAAATGTATCAGTAACTCGTATGATGATTTATTCATTCTATAATAGCTATAAAATATTGACTCATCATTTTCGAGTTGAGGTTTCAAATGGTGAAATTCTCCTAACACTTCTCTATCTAAAAATATGTTTCGAACCCATAAGTTTTTCTTCTTTTTTTAAATTTTATTTCTCCATATTAAGTAGAGAATTTCAGCCTCGTCGCTATCTGACATACTAATATTGTATAAAAAACAACTTATTGTCCAAATATTACCTCAAAAACAAAATTAACTGTTTGATAGTTTTAGGTTGGAATATGCACTATTTGACAAGTGAGACACAAATTTACTTGACACTGAATGATCGATAATACTCGACAGTACTTGATCAGTCAGACCAGCTTTTAAATTTTTAAATGACGCTACACGACTCGACGCTACGTTACACGACGGTGCTCGATCAGTCAGACTGCTGCCTTATTAGACAAATAAGCCTGTTTATTAGCAACCTAATAACTATTTAGGGGTGGAACTCTCGGAAAAAAAATTATGTTGCTAATAAACTTATTGGACAGTTTATTAGCAACTGGAACTCTCGGCCCTAGACTTATAAGCCATCAGGTATTCGCGCCGCTTATCAAAGTTTTTGAACTTAACAATGATATTTTTGTTTTTGTTCGCTGTTTTATTAAAGTTTGGTACGCGATGTGCGACGTCGATATCAGAAGTTGTGATATTGCAGCTTATGACAGTGCCAATTTCTACGACCAGATCATTTACGTTTTCATTCGTTTTTTCAGGAACCCCTTGAATTTCAATATTACACCGACGCGAATATTGTTCCAAATCATCAATTTTAGTGTCATACTCTTGTAATTTAACTTTCATTTCAGAACAACAGGTTTCTATTTCATCAATTTTCAGAATTTTTGCTTCAGTTTCACTTCGAAATCATCTATTTTATTGGAGCAATAATTTACAGAATGAAGTAATTCTTCTTGTTGTTTCCTGATTACTCCAATATCATTTTGTAGCGCTTTAATTGCTGACATAACTTCCATATTACTAATTTGGTTTGGCAATTTATCAGTAGTGTTCGTGATGGATTTCATAAACGGCCGTTTTTGACAATTACAACATTCCCAACCCAAACCGTAAGCTTTTAGTTCATTGAAGTTCATGCCTTCAGGTAATTTAACACAGGATTCGTGAAATATCTGCTGACATTTTCCTTTACATTGCACTAAAGCATCATTTTTCCTATTTGCAGTTTTCTGGCAAATCGAACACTCAGGCATTGTGTTATTATTATTATTATATTGAAATAGTTAATTTAAACCCAATAACAATTCCTCGGATTTTTTTAAATTGTTAAAATAAGTTAAATATATTTTATTTTATCAAACATCTAAATTCATATAACTTGAACAAATTTAAACACTCCGATGAATCTTGTTAGTTGTGGATTAGTGGATAGAACTGTGACGTCACGCACACACCAGCCGCACAATCTTGCACAATACTAATTAGTCCAATGCTGTTTATATTCAATTTTAATGAAAACTTCCTTTAATTATTATAAATAACTCTTTTGTTTTATGAAGTTACTAGTACTACAACACTGTAGCTAGTAAAAAATACTCAATGTTGATATAAAACAATCTTTTAAATATTCAATAAAACTTGAAAAAAATAAGTTTAAATGAGGAGTTAAATTTGACCATGTCACTCACAAGAAAAAATATATGTACTTTTGATCAGTTTGTTTAGCAAAAGCCCATTTTAATCATTATAAAGTTAGCTAGTGACAACCTTATAAAATTAATACTCCATATAGTTCCGCTTAAACGTTAAACAAAATAAGTAATTAGATATAAATAAAATAAATATTTTATTTATTATTCTGTTATATATTATATTATTATATTTATTTTACAGCAAATTGCCAAAATTCTTTACAAATAAATGTATGTACTCAGAATACAGAATAAATATAAGAACAGAAAATAACAATAGAACAAAATACAAAAAAGAGAAAAAAAAACAAAAAACAAAAAATAAAATGAATAAATAAATACATAAATACAAGAGGTAAATATTGTCCACCGATCCACACACACACCTGAAATGAACAAAAGTTCGTAGCAGAACACATGTGTAAATCAGTGAGAGCAATGGAATAAAATACAATAGACATACAATACAGGTCTATCCCCTCCACTACCTAGTACCTGGAGTGGGAACGCGCAACGCAGAGCTCCAAAAACTGTTAAATATTTTGTCATTCCGCACGCATGACTTAATAATGTTGTTCTCCACCCCCCAGACACCGGAGCGAAACGAATAGACCCGACTTCTTATCACACAATCAGCTGTCTTGACATTATTCGTAACAAACATCCAAGATGCACTACAGAATTTGCTGTAACCATTGATAATTCTAAATGCATTGTTGTAACAAACTCTGAATTTACGTAGGCTTGACTGCGGTGCGTTTATCCACAAAGCTGTGGCATAAACACACGCACAGTAAGCGTTAAACAAACTGTTACGTACGTTAACACTGCATTTAGAAAATCTCCTGTTAATCATATTCGCTCTAACACACAATGATCTGCACTGTCTGCCAATATCCGCACTATCTGATAGATCATCACAAATTATGTGACCAAGATACGATACGGATTTAACTCGCGGCACAACCTGGTCACATAACTTAATACTGGGCACAGAGTACGTTTTTTGCCTTGGCTGAAACACCATATATTCAGTCTTTTGGGCGTTATATAGGAGTCCATGTTCCGCAGCAAAGTTCTCACAAATCTCCAGAAGTTTCCTCAGACCAGAGAGAGAGGGGCACAGGAGGACCATGTCATCGGCATAGCTCAGATGATTGACGACAGTTGTTCCCATCACACAGCCAATTCTCTTCTTGTTCAGCCTTACACTAAGCTCATCCATGTAGACATTAAATAAGGTCGGGGACAACAGACTCCCCTGTCTTACCCCGGTTTGTTGCTTGAATGGCTTGGATCTAGCATTACCCCATCGTACGCGCTTCTTTTCAGTCCTATACCAAACTCTTAGAACGTCGATAGTTCTAGGGGCTACGTTTCTTTTTTCAAGAATATTAAGGAGTTTACCCCTATCAACCCTGTCAAAGGCCTTGCTCAGATCTAAGAAGCAGGTGAATACCGGCGTTTCTCGAGCTAAGTATCTGGCAACGATGGACTTCAGCGCGTAGATCGCCATTTCAGTACTATGTTTCTTCTTAAAACCGAACTGATTGTCGGAACATTTCAATCTGCCCTCGGTTTTCGACACAAGTATCCTTTCCAGTATTTTAGATACAACGGTACTGATTGCTATGGGGCGGTAATTGTCGCTTTTGGTCATAGAGCCACACTTACCTTTCGGTACTGGAACTACGTCAACCAGAGTAATTTCTTCAGGAATATGAAAGTGCACTAGCATGACCGTAAAGCAAATCGCAAGTAATACCTGCAAACGGGGTGGAGCATTAATAATATGGTCCGTGCTCAACTCATCTGCACCTTTTGATTTGCCACAACTCAGCTGTTCGACCGCACTATGAACATCCTCATACGTGATAACGCATTCTTCGAGCGGTACGCTGTTAATAGGACTATCAGTCTTGTTAGTCCCGTTAATAGAACTCGCTAGGAAAACATTTCTCCAGTGCTCAGCCATCTCCTTCTCCCCGGACACTCCATCAATCTGCAGCGGCCTGTTCGCTGTATTTTTTAAGCCTGTACTTCTCCAAAATCTCGCAAAATCCTTGGAGTGATACATGGTTGTTAGATGGTCCGCCTTAGCCCTGTCCAGAGATTGTCTGTGTCTTCGAAGTTGCCATTTGAACCGCGCTCTAGAGATAATGCGGCGCTGATTGATGTCGCCCGACCGGGGTCTACCGCATTCAATCCAAATACATAGTGCCTCCTGCGCGTCCCTCTTTGCCGACCGTAGATCTTCGTTCTGGGTCCAACCGTATATTCGACGTTTTCTTCTCGAGCGTTTCTTGACGAATTTGCTCACATGCAAAGATGCCCGTAGAAGAGTATCCACTATGCAGTGGTAAAAATTGTCAATAACGGTGCAATGGCACTCATTCGCACAATTCGTAGAGTCACAGTTGATTAACTCGCGTGGGATCACAAGTTTATTTAATTCACTCTCACATACTCTGCTATAGAACTCCCGAACTTTCTCACTCCACACAATACCACAGGTTTTTGTGGTCGTCTGGTATTCCTTTTGCTCCTCCATGTTAGGCACTTCAACTGAAAAGTACAGTGGTAGATGATCTGATAGTGTGCATAGATAGTCTATTTTTATGTCCGTGGCGCTCCTGGAGAGAGTCTGCGACATAACGCAATGGTCCAACCAAGAAGTAGTGTGAGTGACGTCACTCACAAACGTATATGAGTCAAACCCTAACACTTCCTGATCTTTTATTACGTAGCCGAAGTCCTGACAAAATTTACCAAGCTCTCTTCCAAAAGCGCATGTTGGATCTGCGTTGAAGTCGCCCGTAATCAAAACGCTGGTGATGTCCTCTTCTGCGGATAATGCCTCAATTTTCCCAAGAATCTGAATAAATTCAGGTAAATTTTCTGTGGAATCCGTAGGCATGTAAACGTTGGTCACAAGAATACATTCATCCTTTGTTTTGATTTTAATAGCTGCCAAACGTGGTTCGTCCCGGACTGGAATGACACAAATGTTGTCTGCGAGAGATTTTCTCCATAAAATTCCCACTCCTCCATAAGGCCGTCCCAGCTGAACTCGTACAGCAGGATCCATGGAAGATGTACCAGTCGCTATGAAGTCTTGGTGAAGGTCGTCAAGCAGACGTAGCTCACTTTTCCGTAACCAAGTTTCTTGAAACAGGCACACGTCCACCGACTCACACATTTCCTGTAACATCCCTGCGATTCGTCTTATAGACTTGCAGTTAAAAGTTGCAAACCTAATTTTGCCCATTTTTGGGTTGAATGATCCCTTCTGGTACCTCAGTTGCATCTTTCTTTGGAAGCCACACATACTCCCTAACACCAACCCCGCGTGGCCAGAAAGAGGGCGAAAGAATTTTGTCCGTGTCTGCAACATTAACACAAATCCTAAAGCAGGCATAGTTGCGTGGTGTAGATGTCTTCATCTTCACGCACATTACACCGTCTGTAACTACTTGGTTACGGCTGAGCACCTGTAACACATCTTCCACTTCGGCATTAGGATTCACACGTGTTACGTAAATCCACTTCCGTCTAGCAACTCCAGACACATTACCGTTAGTCACCGACGTACCGATAACACAGGTCTGTTTACGGCTCCTCTTACGTCTCACCTCCGTAAACCCATCACTGACACGTGCCTGTTCCGTACTTGTTTTCTTATCGGAGCTAGACGCTTGCAGCTTAGTGTCGTTAGCTGGTTTTGGCTTGCTACCGACCTTGCTAGCGTAGGTCGCCTTCCTAGACTTCCTGGCGGCTACTTCGGTTGGTTGCGGGGCAGGGGGCGCTTGACTTGGAAACGTATTACTTCTCGATATATCAGAATATTCCGTCTTTCGCACCAATTTTTTTAGCTCCTTCACCTCTTTTATTAGCTCCTCGTTTGCTTTTAATTCAAGGGCTCTCTCCAACTTAAGAGAATGAAGTTCTCGCTTGAGAAAAACTACATCCCTCATCACCGAAGTCACGTCCACATAGTCGAAAGTTACCGAGGGGAGCTTCCCAAGGTCCTTCGCCACAAAGCACGGTAGAATATCCGGCTCTACAGTTCGCAGCATCTTTATAATGTCCTGTAAGTTTTTTAACTTCTTCCCGTCACCCGAACGTCGAGTCGTCACACTACTTTCACCACAGTGTGACGCCAGCAAACCTTTAGCACACTCTACCTCCTGTTCATTGTAATGCTCGTCACATAACTTCAGGAGCAGCACTTCATCCAGTATGTTCATCCTGTTATGGATGAACATAAGCAGTTCGTTTATAACAATTTTCTCACTCATTTTTTATTATACATGCTCATGTAACACAAACTGCACCAACACGTCCATACAGCTCGGAAACTGAATGTAAACTGTTATGAAAGGTATATTTTTCTGAATATAAATATAAGACTCGTATTTATAAATATGAATAAAATTTATATCTTGCAAGATTGAGCGCATTGCTATTATATTTTCATGTTTTGATCTTGTATGCCTTCGCGGCCCGCCTTTTGAGAAACGCTGCCTTACACTATGAGAAGATGATAGTTCGTTCTACATAATGAACCATTGTTTTATATACATTTATTAAATTGTACAAATTCTGTAACATAATTAACTGCTATAATAATTTTTCATTACCCCAGGCAACGGCCAAAGGCCACTCTATTGTGAGCTAATTTTCGCCACAATTCTAATATATCCCAAAATAATAGACCAAACATAATTAACACTTAGCTGTATCATCTCTCACTGTGTTGGCACCTGTACCAGTATTTTTACTCCGTGGCTGGACCATGGAAATTAAGGACGCCGCCAGCGACGCCGGAACTCCCAAACTACTACTCCAAAACGACAAGGACGTTGTTGCTAGTCCCACCAGCGGTAACGTATCCAGAACCTAAAATGGAAACGATATCCAACCTTAAACGGAGACATTATCCAAATATGGACCATATTTAAAACGTAAGCGGTAAACGCTAAATGGAAACGGTAAATGAAATTATAAACGGTAGACAAAAACTGAAACGACCTAAAAATAAAAAGGTGTTTTATAAAATTTAATCTGGTGCGCATTCGCGCACACATTTCCATTCGAGTAGGCACAATGTTAACTTGAATTGAAATCACCACAAAAATTTGTATCTTACGATATGAAGTATGCTACAAAAATGATCTGTGCATACTATAACATAAAAATTGATGTGACGTGTGAATTTTCACACACTGCAGGGTTTCGCAGGTATAATAAGTAAAAGCGGCATGCTGAGTGTGTAGGACAAATTTAGCTTAGTAGTAATCACGGCAAAATGAACGATATTTTTAAAATAATTTATCGTCTGTTAATTTACGAGCTTTAATAACAAATTTTATGCATTTTTTTTTATATACCAAGGTTCATTCCGTTCATTAGGATTTCGTTAGGATTTCATTAAGATTTTGAAAATTACGCCTATGGCTTCCATTGGTTGTTTTAAGTCATATACTCCTCCCCTCTGGTTTCGTATACATGACACATAGAGTGAAAATATAATTCCAACAATTCCAATCTATATATATAAAAGCAAGTGTCCTGACTGACTGACTCATCACCGCCCAGCCCGAACCCTTGGGCCTAGAAACTTGAAATTTGGAGAGTATATTCCCTCCATGACGTAAGCACCCACTAAGAAGGGATTTTTCGAAATTCAACCCCTAAGGGGCGAAAAGGGGTGAAATGTGATTTCACGGATTCTTTAATATCTCTTCGGGTCGATGGGATATCGACTTAGTTTTTGCTTACAAAGATTACACATACATATGCCGAAAAACTCATTTCAGGATTTTGTCCTAATCAACCCCTAAGGGGGGTTAATCTACAATCAGGGTGAATTTTACATCCCATCGTATTTCCTGTGTTTGTTGAGTTATAAGGTTTCTTTTTGGCACATAGGTGTCTTTTTATAATATCTCGAAATGGTTTTGACAGTTTTTTAAAATTTCACCCCTAAAGGTTGAAAAGGGGTGATATGTGATTTCAAGAATTCTTTAATATCTCTTAGGACCAATAAGATATCGACTTGCTTTTTGCTTACAAAAATTACCCATACAAATACCGAAAAACTAATTTCAGGATTTTGTTCTTATCAACCCCTAAAGGGGTGAATCTACAATTGGGGTGAATTATACATCCCGTCGTATTTCCTGTGATTGTTGAGATGTAACATTACTTTTTGGCACATAGGTGTATTTTTAAAATATTTCGAAATGGTTTTGACAGTTTTTTTTAATTTCAGCCCCAAAGGGTGAAAAAGGGTGACATGTGATTTCAAGGGTCCTTAATATTTCTTAGGACCAATAAGATATCGACTTGTTTTTTTCTTACAATAATTACTCATACAAATGCCAAAAAACTTATTTCAGGATTTTGTCCTAATCAACCCCTAAAGGCGTAAATCTACAAACGGGGTGAATTATACATCCAGTCGTATTTCATATGTTTGTTGAGCTATAAAATTTATTTTTTGCACGTAGGTGTCTTTTTAAAATATCATCCCTAAAGGGCTAAAAGGGGTGAAATGTTAATTCAATGATTTCTTAATATCTCTTAGGACCAATAAGATACCGACTTGGTTTTTGGTTACAAACAATACTCAAATGCCGAAAAACTTATTCCAGGATTTTGCCTAATCAACCCCTGAAGGTGTGAATCTACAAACGGGGTGAATTATACATCCCGTCGTATTTCCTGTGTTCAACGGGCGTCAATTCAAGGATTTCTTAATATCTCTTCGGACCAATAAAATATCGACTTGGTTTTTTCTTACAAAGATTACTCATACAAATGCCGAAAAACCTAATTCAGGATTTTGTCCTAATCAACTCCTAAAGGGGTGAATCTACAATCGGGGTGAATTTTACATCCCGTCGTATTTCCTGTGTTTGTTGAGTTAAAGGTTTCTTTTTGGCACATAGATGTCTTTTTAAAATACCTCGAAATAATTTTGACAGTCTTTTAAAATTTCACCTTTAAAGGGGTAAATGGGTATTTTTTTATTCGATAGAACGTTTTTTGGACATAGATACATGAAATTCGCAAAGTATATTCTTTCCATGACGTAAGCACCTACTAATAAGAGATTTTTCGAAGTTGACCTCGAAGGGTCTAAAAAGGGGGTCAAATGTGATTTCAGGGATTCCTCAATACCTCTTAGGACCAATCAGATATCGACTTGGTTTTTATTTACATTGGTTATCTAAACAAATGTTTAAATAACATAGGAATTCAGAATTTTGTCTTAATTAACCTCTAAATTAAACCTCTAAACCCTTCGTATTTCCAGTTTCTTAGTTTCAACTTTTATTGAGTTATAACACTCATTTTTGATAGAACATCTCTTGGACATAGAGACATGAAATTCGGTAATTATATTCCGTCCATGATGTAAGCACCCACTAAGAAGGGGTGTTATGAAATTCCAGCCCTAAGGGGTGAAAAGGGATGCAATTTAATTTCAGGGATTCCTCAATATCTCTTAGGACTAATGAGATATATACTTGATTTTTGCTTAAAAAGGTTACCCATACATTTTTTTTTTTTTTATTCAGGATTTTTCCCTTATCAACCCCTAAACGGGTGAATCTACATTCGGGTTGAATTATAGAAACCTTTGTATTTCCTGAGTTATAACATTTCATTTTGGTGCATAGATTTCTATTCAAAATATTTAGAAAGCGTTTTTACAGTTTTTTTAATTTCATTCCTAACGGGGTAAATTGGTATTTTTATTCGATAGAACGTCCCGTGACATACAGACATTCGGGAAATATATTCCCTCCATGACGTAAGCACCCACTAATATGGAATTTTTCAAAATTCGGTCCCTAAGGGGGCGAAATTGGCTGAAATGTGATTTCACGGATTCCTCAATATCTCTTAGGACCATTGAGATATCGACTTGGTTTTTACTTACAAAGGTTACCCATAAAAACATAAAGTTATGTCAAAATTATACCCTAATCAACCCTAGAGAAGAATTATAAAACTCTTCGCATTTTCTTCGTTTGTTGAGTTATAATATTCCTTTTAACATATATATGTCTTTCTAAAATGTTTAAAAAGTTTTACAGTTTTTTTTTACTCAGTAGTTCGAGCCCTATATAGCGTAAAAGGGTATAATGTTTTTTCATGGTTTCCTCAATATCTCTTAGGACAGATGAGATATCGACTAGGTTTTTGCTTACAAAGGTTACCCATACACATGTTTAAAAACAAACTGAGGATTTTACACTAATGCGTCCGTCAGTATACCGTAGCGAAGCACGGGTACTCAGCTAGTTGGTTAATAAATTTACGCTTTTAAAAATGAAATGCAACATTTGCCCAAATATAACTAGAATTTTGACAAAATAAAAATGAAAAAAAAAAAAAACAAAAAATAAAATTGTCTCCTCTGCTCGGAAGTGAACCCTAATATGTTGAGTAGCAAGCGAGCAAGCTAACCATTAGACCAGGATACGCCTTCTAATATAGTGTGTTACATAACTATAACTTTTGTTCATCGTCAACAAAAAAACAACAATAATGCGTTATTTTACGAAAGCATAATGTCATCAAAAATTCCTGTTGTACTATTCCGGTTCACACCAATATACATTACTTAGAATTTTTCAGATTTTTAGTTTAAGCCATCTGGGCTACAGGATATGGGACAAAAATATTTTTGCACAATTGTGGCAAAAATCGCATCAAACTAATTTATTTTGCAAAAATGAAATTTTGTTCGTTAATCCACGTACTAAGGGCGAAAAAAATATATTTTTTTTCGATGACCACATATTTCTTTAAATTTTTAGGGGAATATGTTTTTTAGATGTTTTAGTATTTTTCCTGTGTGCGGGTCAAAGAGTTGTATAAGCATGTCAAATTTCAACTTTTTAGGTTTAGCCGAACAATTTTTACCGAACAGACAGACAGACAGACAGACAGACGACAAAATGACGGTATAAGGGTTTTTTGGTCATACCTACAAAACCCTAAAAATTGTTTAGGATTAGCTCACCTAAGATTTTTTGCGGCCAAATGTGCATCTGTTAACCCTTGCCGTAATCCAAGCAATATATCCCGTTGTGGGGGGAGCCAAAAAGAAAATTTAGAAAAAAACTACTTTTTTTATTGTGCGGCACTTCAGGCTTCTTGTAAAAGGGGGTCATGCAAGGATATTTAGTAAAAAAATAAAAATCTAAAATGCTTTTAAAATGTATCATTAGTAAATAAATGGAAAATTGACTTACTACGAATTAGAAATCAAAATAAAGTCGATAATACCTCTTTGTTTTAGGTACAACAATATAGTAAAAAAAAAGTTTCATTCTGTCTTCTTGTAATAACGCTATGAGATATGCCCGTAATATTTCGGGTTTGCACGTATGCACGTTGCTGGGTTAAAAGAGGAGAATTAAAAAATGGTCACAACCTTTTAAGCCGTTAAATCACATTTTGAAAAAAATTCCATTTTTATGTGCGATAATTATTGACTTTTAGTCAATAATTTTCGTCATACATATCTTATATGAGATACTCACGAATAAAAAAAAATTTTTAAATTTTATTATCTTACCAATCATGCCAATGTCATTGCATTAAAAGTTTTATTAGTTTAATAATTACCATCACACTTTATTTCGAATATCAGGCATATTTACAAAAAATAAATTATCTCTATTTATAATAGTTATCAAAAAAATTATTTAAAAATAAAAATGTGGGGGGGGGCTAATAATTTTGCATCGGGGCGCCAAAAATATTGTTAATATATGCGAACTATTTATTATTGATATTGAAGGATCAAAGTTACACAAAAAAAGGGAACCTTATATGTTTTTTTATGGTAAAAAAGACATTTTTGACAGTATAATATTATCTGGTATAATAAAATATATATTTTCTATTACTTGAAATCCAAGTTTCTTTTCATTGCATCATTAATCCAATAAATATGAGTCGACACACAACCGACATATTCGTAGTTACAACAGTAAAACTACTGAAATTATCGTTCTGTATACATATATGCTAACTATAAATGAACAATTTCTAGAATAATAATCAATTTCTAAATTTGTCCCTAACATTGAATTTATAATGATAACCTAGGGGCTCAACCATCATTGACGTATACCAGCCCTACCTGGCTGGTAAGGCTCAGTTTCAACTCAGTAACTCTTTAATTAAATTAGTTAAGTAACATGGATCGTAAGAGTTTATTAAAAATTGAATAAATTCCACTGAAGTCGTGAGACACATCTGGAGCAAATACAAAAATATAATTTTAAACTGGACTTATATGACCTCGGTTTTGCCGGTCGCTATGGCGAATTGGTTAGCTCATTTGACTGCTAACCATGGAGGCGCGGGTTCGAATCCCGGAGATGGCATGAATGTTTGTGTTTGTCATAAAATTTGTACGATGTGTTACGAATTACTTGATGTGTTAAGTATCCAAAATAAAAATCAAAGACATACAGGTAAATGGCCATCAGTAGCTAAGACCAAAATTATGTAAAAACAAAAACACTGTTTCGTTGGCCATTATTGATCAATGCACAAAAAATAGTCACAATAAATTGAATACTGATTACTAATTGTCTTTTAAGATTATTTAGCTCTTTATATATGTAAAATACCATGTATTCAAAAAGAAATTACATAAGGGTTGGCTGTGGAGAAATAAAATAATGTGTACTGGAAGCCTTAACTGTCAACTAATTAACTGTCATCACTGTTGTTGTCATAAGTTTCTATTGAAAATTCAATTAAGCTACAATTATAATGGTTTTTACAATAGAACACAAAAAATTTAAGATTGAATCATTTTTTCGAAATGGTGAATTGTTACATAAAGCTTGCAATAGACATTATTTTATTTTTCCACAGCCAACCCTTATTTAATTTTTTTTTTGAACTCATGGTATAAAAACAATCCGTGGAAATCCTTCCACGGATTCTTGCCATGTGTTAGGTGTTAAAACACGGGTTAATTTAGTGCAGAGTAAAATTTTTTTAATATGTGCGGCAAATTAATTTAAAATTAAACAAATAATAAATAAAAAAATAAATTAAATTAATTGATTAATTTGTTATGTAATATAAATTATTTGTTAAAATAAAACGTTTGTTAAAATAATTATTTGTTAATTTTTTTTTTCTTTCTGGTGGTCGTGGAGAAAGTAGGGTTTGTGACTCGGTTGGAAGAGAAAATTCGATGCTCGTGGTTCCTCACGCTCGCCTGCTGCCTGCGGCTCGCGCTCTGAATGTTCCACTCGCATCGAATTTTTTCATTCCAACCTTGTTACAGATTATACTATTATTGCATATTTTACAGGCAGGTAATGCCCAATTCATACATAAATAATTAAACCTAAACACATAAATTTAACAGTGTAATTATAATATAAAATAAAGGTACATAGGTACAATGGCCAATAAAACAATAAATGAATCAAAATGGTACATATTAATATAAAATATATTTCCATAAATTAAAATTTTGTTCACAAATAAATTATGGGTTACAAATATGTTTACAAATTATTACTTTTAATTCGTTTAATCATAGCACTTGTGCAAGGATTTGGGAGTGAGAATACATCCAAATTGCTGTAAGTATTATTAAAACTTGCAGACAGTCTGTTAATAACTGAATGTTTACCGTTCTCTATGGAACTGTGAGAGATAGAAAGTAAACTGATTGTTCTAGAAGGGTAGGCAGGAACGCGTATATAAAACAACTTTACAGACCAATTCTATAACTCAGTTACTATGATCATAGTAACTAAATTTGTCACTATTAGCAAGGTCAGTTACTATCATGAATGAAAGTCATTATACTTTTTATAATATTTTATCTTGTAGTAACGTTACTACACAGTAACTTTTTACACAATTGATCTGTTAGTATGTCCGGTGCGTCAATAATGCCTCTCAAAACTTTATATGCGAAAATACTTTCAGCCATTACTCAAGAGATTGGAATCTTAACATGTATAATCTCTCGTGGTATTGATAGTTATGTTTATTAATCCCTAATTTAAAAAAGTATGGTTTTATTCTGTATGTTTCCCTTATTTTCTGTATCGTTTCAATTCTTTTTAAAATACCTTGGTGATAGACAGGGCCGCCGAGAGGACTTCTGGGGCCCCGGGGGGAAACACCTTTGCGGGCCCCGGGTAATGATCAATTCTATATCCGGGAATTTTTATTATAATACAGGTAAAAATACAACTGATGACCTAATAAAATGGTCCTCATATACAAACAACAAGTGATGAGCACAAAAAAAAGATCCTCACTTCCAAAAATACAAGTGATGAGCAAAAAAAAGGTCCTCACTTCCAAAATACAATTGAGTGACGGCCACGCGCCCCTGGCACTTGCCCTGATGCCAGGCCGATCCTAAGACTCTGTCCATGACTCCGGGGCCCCAAACACCCGGGGGCCCCGGGAATTTTTCCCGGCTACCCCCCCTCTTGTCGGACCTGGTGATAGGGAAACCAAATTATACAGCAGTATTCGAGGTTACTGGGAATTAATGCATTGTAAAGTAGTATTACACAGTTGATGTTGTGAAAATCTTTGCAATTTCTAATGACAAAACCACTTAATTTAGAAACTTTTTTAAAAATATTATCAATTTGTTTTTTAAAGTTAAGTTTAGTATCTATTGTTATTCCTAAATCTTTAATTGTTGTAACTGAGTCTAACGTATTATCATAAAGTGTGTAATGATAATTAATTGATATTTTTCTTCTTCAAAAATCAACAAGTTTACATTTCTTAATATTTAATTTAAGATTTTGATCACTTTTGAGTGATTTAATATCTTGTAGTAGTTGAGCATCCTGAAAATTATCTATTTTACTGAATAATTTCAAATCATCTGCGAAGAGTAAACATTCAGCAGTTTTTAAAATACTAGTAATATCATTAATAGTGGCGGTTTCATAATAGCGCGCGGGGCCGCCCCTTCTGTTGAAACATTGCATTATAATAATTATTAAATGCTCTATAAAAATGTACTCGTCATTTTTCCCATTTATCTGTATTATACATGTACTATGTAGAATGAGAATATATATGTATGTACGTTATAGTCGTTATAAGTAAGTAAGTTCGTACTGGCCGCAAGCAAGTGTGCGGCCATGGTTGCTATAGCAACGTGACGTATCAAGACGTCAGAATCGACTAAAGTCCATTCACTATGCATGAAGATGGGCCGCACGAAGTTGGCGCCTACAGTCCATTCGTGCGATTCCGGTCGCTCTCGTACTCATGTACTTACGTTGATCAATATGAATAGAATCAGTGACTTAATAAAAACAAACTTTTACGGACTTCCATTGGAAGATAAAGTAAAAATTAAAAAATTAGGCCGGCCATTTCCTGAATTAAATTTAACCCAGATTTCTGAACGAAAGACTGAAAATAGATCATTTACGCGGCGATTTTCAAGCGACGTTTAAATCGAAATAACTGGATATGTGGTTGTGAGACTTCGAACTCGTTGTACTGTTTTCCGTGTGTGTTATTTTACAATTCTGCAGCAGCAGGAATGGACGTGAATTGGACTAGAAAAGGTATAACAGATTTGCACCATCTTCCTACTAAAATAAAAAAGCATGAATCATCTCGAGGCCATATTAATGCATGCACACAACTAGCTTTATTAGGCGAAGTAAATATTATGACGCAGCTTGATTCTGCTTATCGCAAGCATGTCACTGAACATAACGAACAGGTTAGAAAGAATCGTTATATTTAAAAACGCATTATTTGCTGAGTAAAATTTTGCAGTGCTTTTGAATTGGCACTAAGAGGACATCGCGAGAATGACGAATCGGCAAACCGTGGGATATTTAGAGAATTGGTCGATTTTTCTGCAGAACTTGATGTCGTGCTAACAGAACACTGCAAAACGCTACTATCTTCAAGGGTACATCTAAAATCATTCAACACGAAATTTTAGATAGCATGCTGGCAGTGTGCAAAGAGGAAATTTGTGAGCAAATAAAAAACTCCGATTTTCTGGCTGTTCAAAGCAATGAAACTACAGATGTTACAAATTGGTGCCAAATGGTACTAATATTTAGATATGTTTTTGACGGGACTGTTCTTGAAAACTTTTGGTGCTTTAAAAGAGTGAAGGACAAATCAGCAGAAGGAATACAAAACTGTATTGTAGAAGAAATTGCTCCTATAATTGGAGAAACATCACCAAAGCTAATTGCTCAAACCTACGATGGTGCAAATGTAATGAGTGGGGCTAATCTAATGAGTGGGGCTAATGGTGAGAATCGCGAGATGCTTATAAAAGTTTTTAAAGAAATTGAAGACAAATGCCTAAGAAGTACAACTTCCAATGAAGCTTCTGGACTGAGACGAGCATTGGAGGACCCAGATTTTATGTTTTGGCTTACATTTTTCCACAAACCTCTGCCTCACGTCGACATACTCTACAACCAAATTCAATCAAGAAACAAGGACAGTATCCAGCTTCAAAATGATGTACAAAATTTTGAAACTTGTGTTAGAAATGTTAAAAGTGAAACTGATATCATTCAAAATAACATTGACGACATGTTCCCTTCAACAAGAAAAAGACAGAAAGAAGATACCTCGACAAGAACTGAGTATGCCAAAGAAGTGTGTGACGTGATTGTATCAGAGATAAAAAACAGATTCACATACCGTGGCCATCTACAAGCAACTCAATTGTTTGACACAGAATCAATTTCCAAATTCTCAAAGGAATTTCCATTGGAACTTTTGAAAGTGGTGTGCATACCCATTTCTAGATCAAACACGTTTGAAAACAGAATTAGAGGTTATTTACTCCCGGCCGGACTTTAGTAAAATAGTTGGAGCCACAAACTTGGTTTCTCTAATGCACCACAATAATATGAGTGACATCTTCCCGGAAACTACAAAAATATTAAAAGTGATTTTAACAACTCCAATGACGACAGCAGAATCGGAGCGTTGTTTTTCGACTCTCAAACGAGTTAAGACATTCTTGCGAAGTACGATGGACAACGATCGTTTAAATGCATTGGCGATGTTGTCTATAAATAAAAGTGTTGTACAAGATATTGACAATTTTGATGACAATGTATTGGAAAAGTTCATATCCTTGAAAAATAGAAGAGCCGAATTTACTTTCAAGCGATAGTTGCATTTTTTTTTTTTTTTTTAATTTCCATATATTTTAAGCAATAAATATTAAACAACTAGCAGACCCCGTTGCCAACAACGTTGGCAAACTAATATCGAATAAAAAGGAATATAAGCAGGAATTAATTATTAAAATTTGCATGATTCTGCGTATATTAACAAAACAAAGACGTTTCTTGATTATACCTAGGAAATCCTAAGAACCGCTTAATGCGTGTCGTTTAAAAATTAGTATCGGGCTTGATACGGCCGGCGGCCCATATGCTGGATATCAATGTTATAGCTGTTTCTGATTATACCTAGGAAATCCTAAAAACCGCTTAATGCGTGTCGTTTAAAAATTAGTATCGGGCTGGATACGGCCCGCGGCCCATATACTGGACATCAATGGTATATCTGTTTCTGATTATACCTAGGAAATCCTAAAAAGCCGCTCAATGCATGTCGTTTAAAGTTTAAAAATTAGTATCGGGCTGAATACGGCCCGCGGGCCATATGCTGGACAACAATTGTATAGCTGTTTCTGATTATACCTAGGAAATCCAAAAAAGCCACTCAATGCATGTCGTTTAAAGTTTAAAAATTAGTATCGGGCTGGATACGGCCCGCGGGCCATATGCTGGACATCAATGGTATAGCTGTTTCTGATTATACCTAGGAAATCCTAAAAATCCGCTCAATGCATGTCGTTTAAAGTTTAAAAATTTAGTATCAGGCTGGAGACGGCCCGCGGGTCATTATACGTTGCGTAACATCAATTCAAAACCTGCCCCTGACACAACAACCTTCCCTCGAGTCACCGTATGTACTGCAATGCTCTGCTCTAGTGTTTGGTAAGCAATCTGTTTCGTCGTATACGTCGCCCCCTACTACTAACTTCGTTACCGCCCACACCCCGCAAAACCCATTCACACCACGCAACTTAGCGTTACGATGACAATAGGGCTTTTATATATATAATAATTAAGCCAAGGTATAAAAAAGAGAGCAAAGCAGCGAAATTAAATAAATTAATTCTTGTTAACATGCGCATAGTGGAGCGTACTGCAGCGAGGTTATATCGTTGTTATAGTCGAGCAAGGCGACGCGTTCAAACAATTTTGATTTCTCTGCTATCATCGTTGCTGAAATAGTTGTTTAAAATGGATATTGAGGCATTTACAAGTAGTTCTCATTTATAAGAGGTATTTATTGTAGGTTCCGATTGAAATTTGTCCATTTTTTACCAATTTATGTTGAATTTTTTCCAAAATATAATCAAACGTTGAAATACTCCTGCGAAAATAAGAATGAAACTTTTCTGGATATTCGCGGAGTTGCATATAGAAATGATGAAATTCACCATGTATATGTCTACTTTTATTTATTCTGTGAACATTGCACCTTCTAGTGTGTTTATTTTTATTTTTTAGTAAATACCAAATTTTCAGGGAAGAGTTTTATGTTAGCAAGAAATCCATTATAATTTGGTGAACTTTCTGCTCGATTTTAAACGCGTCACTATGTGTAGACACTCTTTTATAAGCGCGACATTCTTTCGCTGTTTTACTCTCCGCTTTCATCGCTGCTTTGCTCTATGCTTCACTATGTGCTTAGCCTAAGTGAGCTGTTGTTTGTCGGAGAACGTCGCTCTCACTGGTGGGGAGTGACCGACCACACACCTCAAGCCCCGCTAGAACCTAGGAACTTGGCCTTACGTGGAACACACAGAAATTAGGGCTTTTATATATATAATAGCAATATTATTATTATTGTAAACACTGCTTTTTCGTAATTTTCAAGGTTATCGTGTAGTTCATTTTGACATGTAAACAAAGTACATATAGCAAATGTAAACAAACATGCTATTTAGGTTAGTACCGCTAACCTCCATCAGTGGTGCCTCTGTTTGTCGCCGAGGCGAATCAGGTAAGATTTTACAGTGTTAAATTTTTTCTATGCTGCGCCCCCCCCCCGCCCCGCTTATAAAATCACGAACCGCCACTGATCATTAATGAATATTAAAATAACAGAGGCGATAAGTGCACCTCCTTGTGAGGTGCCTGACCTTACGTTTTTTTCTGATAAATAATCTTTAATTTTAACAATTTGTCACGGTCGAATGCTTTAACAAAATCAAAATAAATAGCATCCACCGGACTTTGTTTATTAAATGCATCAAATATAAAGTTCGTGAGTATAAGCAACTTAGTGCAAATGGATCTATTTTTCATAAAACCGTGTTGTTTGCTACTGGTAATAAAATTGTTGATGATTAATCTGTTATTATTGAATCAAAGACCTTGGATACTGTGCTTAAAAGTGAGATCAGTCAATAATTTTTTACATCGTTTTTGTCGACCGGTTTATAAATGGGTGTAAGAAAAGCTTTTCCAAAAATCTGGGAAAATTCCCGTTTTTATTGATATTTCAAATAATAAATACAGCGGACAAGCTAAAGTGGGACTACAATTTTTGATAAAGATAGACGGAATACCATCAGACCTGTGCTTTTATTAGAATCTAAATTTACAAATTTATTAAAAGCAATGTCTGGTGTAACAGTGAATGATGTTAAATTGATATTGCAATTTAAAGGGCTAATGATACAATCAGTTGTACAAGTGTCGGTTTTGTACACTGATTTAAAATAATCCGCGAATACATTTGCAATTTCAAGTCCATTGGATGCGAAATTATCGTTTAGGTGCATTTTTAGCGGCAACCCTGCAGTTAAAAAGGGGGTATCTATTGCATTTATATGTTTTATATATATTCTTTATTTCCTAGGACTTGTGGCGTTCAGGGTATTAACAATTACAAATAGAAAAATAAAAATAAAATAACGTACAATACAATATTTCATTCTTTACACTATTTTTTATCTCATTTCTTTTTTATTCCTCCACTGTCCCTCCCTTTCTTCCTATTTTCATTCCGGTTTCCTACTCCGATATCCATCCTTCTTGCTCGCCCGTCTTTCTCCTTTGCTTTCCTCAATCATCAGTTCCTTTATCCCAGACACATCCTTGCAATTCTTAGCTAAATACTCAAAGGTTTCCACATCTTCCTTGCACATTCTGCAGAACTTGTCCTCTGGCTTTGCCCAGTACCTATTATTCCTCTCAGGTTGCCGTATCTCAGCCTTGCTGTCCTCCTGACTCTAGCCCCTGATCTTCCACTTTTCCCCTTCAAGTATCTCAGTATTCCGATCACCATTATCTCTTTATATCTTTTTACCCTCCGCGATTTGTCTATTCTCTCTGTTCTTTCCTGTTTCTGTATCTCTCCTTCTCAATTCTTCTACTATATTTGTTCCGCCGTTTCTCTTTCTCTCTTCTTCTCTTATGTCTCTTTTTATAATTCCTATTCTCTTCCCTTTTGATTTTCTCCTCATATTTCACTGCCGTCGCTCCGGCACCAACTCTCAGCTTTTCCCTCTTCATTTCATCTCTCACAATGTATTCTGGTTTCTTTCTGTCTATTCTGTCATTCCTTCCATCCCCAAATCTCCACTTATATATTTTATATACTTATTATATTTATTTTTTGTAAAACTATTATATATATTTTGTAAAATAATTGTTGTGTGTAAATTATGATTTCGATTTATGTAAACATACGTACAGTACCACCTATATATATATATATATATATATATATATATATATATATATATACGTTATAGGAATATTCTTTGTTGATGGACCATTCTGGCACGAGCAAAGGCGTTTCTCTCTCAGATATTTAAGAGACTTTGGGTTTGGAAGACGATTTGAAAAACTAGAACTTCTGATGAACGACGAGATACAAAATGTGATTGATTTTATTAAATACAGAAAACCACACTCAAATGATAAGGTATGTGATGTTAATCATAAGTAATTTAAAATTAACAATAGTTAATATCCCAGTCAAGTAGACAAAAAAATTATCACAAGAGTACGTAATATATAGATTCAAAACCTACAAGAGTACAGTAGTGTGTTCGAAACTGAACGAGAGGAGTGAATAAAATAAACAAAGATTGTGTTTTATGATGGGAGTACTGTTATCTATCTTTTGATTCTATATGGCAGGGGTGGCAAACTGGAGGCCCGCGGTCCGCATGTATCCCAGTTTTTACGCAACGACTTCTTATACTATAATAAATTTTTATACTATATGTCTTATATATTATATAGTATAAAAATTTATTTTAACGAAAATACCTCGTAACAGAATCTGTTCGGGCCGCGGCGTCAAGACTTCGGCTAAGGGCGGAAAATTAATAGTCAGGCAGTACCTGCTGCAGTTGCAACCAGGCCGTGCGATAGTCGGTAGATCGGTGATTCCCCGTGATTCCAAATAATATACTCGTAAGCAGAGCTTTCTAATAGCACTTTTCTATAGGTTCAACTGCTGTGTACAGTTGCACCTGTAACCACTGCTGTGACCATTATACTGATTTCGATCTGTTTTTGTTTTGTTGTTCGATACAGAAAATATTTTGGCAAAATTTAATTGTTATTATTTAAATGTTATTTCTTTACTTCTTTAAAATAAATAGTTAGAAAAATGGTGGAAAATGAAAAACAGAATGAGTAATTATATAAATACATATCGTGGGGCCCGAGTAATATTGACTTGTAAGAAAAATGGCCTGGGCTGAAATGAGTTTGACAGCCCAGCTATATGTATAGATGCTATTACGAATTTGGCAAATAAGTTTGTTGGTGGTATAATTTGTTTTTCATAGATGGATACACTGTTTTCTATATTATTTCCGTTACATTGAGTTCAATCTTGGTATATTATGTACTCTTGTTATATTATTATATATAAACCACATATTAAATTTTGAAATAATAATTTTCAATTCAAAGTAAACTTTTAACAATTTTAATTCATAATTCTTTATTTTGATTCGTATTCTGTTCAATGTACCCCGAGAATGTGAAATAGGAAAAATACCCAAATATTACAATTCTACATTACATATTTAATTTCAAAGACAATTATTTGATAGTATAATTATATTTCTCATACTATTTCTAGAATAGAAAATAAACAGTGACTACAGAATTATTCTATTTTCTAGGATATTTGTCGATCTGATGGAAGCATATATTTTCCCGACATACTGTTCCCTTGCATGGTGAACTCTATATTAAGTATATTCGGAATGGAACCAGCTCCGTGTGGTACAGAACGATATAGATACCTACGGGATTTAGGCCGTGGTATTATGACATTACAAAGAGGACTTTTTCCATTGGGCATGTTAAGTATTACGCCTTGGGCCAGATTTTTGCTTCCTGACATGCTGGGATACAATAATTTAAAAGCTAGCAATAAAATTATTTATCCTTTCATGAAGGTAAATAATATAACAATATTTTCTTAGTATAAGCAAAAAATAAATCTGATCTCTACGTCTTCAGTTTAATATTGCATTTCCACTACCAAAAAATTCAAGTGAAGGTGGGGTATCTTCACTTGAATTTTTGTATTCCTACCTCTAACCTGGCTCCTGCCTAGAGGGCCCTCACAAATATTTTGCTTCCTAGTCTAAAAATTATCGTTACGCTACTGATCAAAATCATGTTTTCCTTTTTGATTATCATGTTTCAGTATTAATAACTTTCATTTAATGCCCTTAAAATTTTAGAAAATTAAATTTTTATTAAAGAAGGAGGTTGTACGGGTTGCGGACAGCAATGAAAACCAATCAAATCAGCTGACAAGTTTCTAATAAGATTTATTCTTCATCGGAGCTACAATAGAATATATAGTATAAGTGTATATAACAGTAATTTTTATATTCACAATCTTTTTCACGCATCAATCATTTCCAAGAACTTATTTATTTCCATCGACGCCCTTCGTGATCCGATATATTTATGTAGTGACCAAAAAATAATACACTAAATCATACTATACAAATTTAAAGGTAAAAAAGATAAAAAAAAATCCACATTCTGCTGAAATGTTATTTCCAACGACCGCAGACAAAAGTAAACGACTAATAGTTTTAAGGATGTAAAGAATGCCTTTTTATATACTGTTTAATAATAGTATTTCATTTAAAAGCAAATAATGGAGGCTATATTTCACGAGAATGAAGTTTACCATCCGAGCCGTAGGTGAGAGTTGTAATCATCCAAGTGAAATATAGACATTATATGCTAGTGAAATACAATATTTTATCTACAGCTATATAGTTTTATGATTAAAAAATTAGTAGATTTAATTTAAAAATACAAAAAATCTGAGCGTCAATTATTTATCTTCAGAACCTACGTCATCAAGATGGTTGCCGAACCATCAGCTGATTGTATTATACAACAATGTTTAAAATACTATTATTTATTCTAACTTATAAATAATATTCGAATTATACAGACGGACTATGTGAGGTGCAAATAGCAAATATTGCTGAGCGCCAATTTTGACTAACTAACTAACTTAATAAATAACACATTTTTTGTTTTTTTTTCGGCTTCATATTTGGCTCCTACACGTTTCAGAAAATTATAAGACGGTACCCGCAAAACAATTTATGTCTGTCTTTCTGTCAAGTTTGTTCGAAATGTCCGCAAAAAACGGCTGGACGAAATTTAATATGATGATAGAGTAGAACCAGAATTCAAACATAGGCTGTACGGTACCTCAAAATTTTTATAAGATGGTGCTTCGCGATTAAAACTGTTTACTAAAAAACTTAAAATATCTCTCTTATTATTGACTTTTATAAAAATTTTATAACAAAAATTGTTTTGAATAAGAATACAAATCTTATTGGTTCTTTATTTTTTTCAATTACATGAATATTTGGGTGGGGGGGCCAAAACTAATGTTCTAAAATATCTCCCTTAATGCTGACCAACAGCAAAAACATATATGACAAAAATTGTTTATATGAAAAAGAGGTATTAACAGCAAAGTGTATACAAGGGTACTAAAACGGTAATTGTTTTGCTATTATTTTTGCTGTTATTAGTGGTGCGATATAAACAAAATTTGATAAATTAGTAACCATAGTGATTAATTTTATGGTCGAATTTCACATTATTTGATGTATTAGGTAGTCAAGGATGAAATTTGTAGAAAAAAAGGCAAAGTTGGTTGATAACTTACAAATATAAGGAATTATTTTATTCAACAAAGTATGCACCTATTCTGTCTATACACTTTTGCCATTTAAGCGGCAGATTGTTCAGGCTGGTGGTATAAAACCCTGGCGGACGAGAGTCAATGAATCCCTGGAAGGCCAGTTTTACAGCATTGTCGGAATTAAACTGTTTTCCTATTAAAAAGTTGTCCAAATTGAGGAAGAAGTGGTAGTTAGTGAGGTAGTAGTGGTCTGGTGAGTATGGAGGATGATGAAGAAGTTCCAACTCCAATTCCTGTAGTTTTGCCACAGTCATTTGTGCAGTGTGTGGTCTAGCGTTATTATACAATAAGATAGGAGTCGATCTGTTGACCAATCTAGGCTGTTTTTCTTTAAGTTTTTGTATTATTTCGTCCAGTTGGTTGCAGTATATTTCTGCTGTGATCGATGAGCCAGGTTTTTTGTTTTGTTTGGTTTTTAAGTTACCTGCACGAAATTTGGCGAACCAATCTGATATTATCTGCTGCGTAGTAACACTAGAGCCGAATACATTATTAATGAATCGCGCTGTCTACGATGCAGTAGTTCCACGTGAGAACTCATACTTCATAATAGTGCGAATTTTCGACCGTTCCATTTTCAACAAAATTAATGTAAAAAAAAAAGTTTTTGATATTTTTTAGATCATAAAATGATTTCTTTAAACAGGCGAGATGTGTAACTTTAAAAAAAAACAACGATAAAATGCTAGGCCAATGTCAAATAATAAGCTGTTAAAGTTGGCAATATTATTAACTACATATTTCATCCTGGACGATCTGATACAATATTGGTAATGTATATTGTTATCTAAATTTCTTTATTATTACAGAAAAACTATGTTTAACAAGTTTTATCCAGCAATCTTTCACGTAACGTAACAATATCGGTGTGCCGCTTCCCCTTGTTGTCATACTACGCACTTGCAAAAAAGACAGAAGTGTTGCCTACGCCTCAAGAATCATCCGTCCGTATACTTGTACCAAGATTATTAAAGTACATTGTTGCGGGATTGACTCTGCCAAGGGGGTTGAGCCCTAGGGGAGTGACCACTACTACCGGCCGCGGCTAGCGTTGCGGCGAGATGGAACTATGCACGTCGTCTCTAGACGCCCTGATAAAAAAGATAAAAAAGATAAAACTTGATTCCCCAGGGTTTGAAAATAATAAGCGGACAATTTGGATATAACAGTTTTATTAAAGAAATATGAGAATAGCAATAGCAGATGAATAACGACAATAAAAATAATTAATACTAATGAACAACAATAAGGAAAGGAAGAGAGAAGGAAAAAGACCTGGTCTATACGTTGGTCGGCGTTCGTCGCGTAACAGTGTCGCTCGAGGTAAAGCGGATCCGAACAATTTGAAGAGGCGACGTCGTAATCTCCGGTTCTTCTTGAGGGCCAGCGTGGACGGCTGAACTGCCGTGTATGTGCTGAGCCTCTGCGGTGATGATGTCCGGGTCGTAGCGGTCTGTAGCGGCGCTACATAACGGGCGACGACGAGAACGTTGGACGAACGAGAGGGCGATGACGTTGGCTTCAGCGTGCGACGGCGGCCGTGCGTTCGTAGCCGGGGTACGAACGAGACGGCGACAGACAAGACGGCTACGGACGTAGACATGGCTTGACGGTGACGGACGTGGACGTGAAGCGACGTGGCGATAACGGACGTGGACGTGATGCGACGGACGTGGACGTGATGCGACGTGGCAATAACGAACGTGGACATGATGCGACGGACGTGGACGTGATGCGACGTGGCGATAACGGACGTGGACGTGATGCGACGGACGTGGACGTGAGAGATATCCACGATACGTATCGACGAGGTCCGCTAAACCGTCAGCGAACGGGATACAGACACGCCGAAGGCGGTCAGCGCGCTGTGTATACGTTTTCGACGACAAAAACAATTACCAAGTCCCGTTGAAGGCGTCAGCGTTACTTGTAAAAGTTAATGTGAGCACAGAAATTCTAATATACAATAATAATACACGAGAGTATATAAATTCTTTTTGGTATTGTTACACAAATATCTTCTTTAACTCACTTGATTGCTGCTCTGTAGGTAGATGTTTACTTGCTGGTGGTTGTCGATAGACTGATCTCGTTTCAGTGAAACGCCCGGTTTTTATTCCGTGTTCGGTGACGGTCGCTCGACCGATGCGGCTCCCTCATTGGTCCAGTTCGGTGACGGCTTATCTCTGATCCTCCGATTGGTTCCAATTTTGAAGCGAGGAAAAACCCATCGTAAAAACCCTAAGCTGCACGTGCAAGATCTATGACGTCACATGAAAAACCATTGTCTCAGTCACGTACGCAGACTGACTGGCGACAACATATAAGATTGTCACGTAACTTGTAGTGGTAGGGGTGTAGAGAGACTACGCGTCATCCGTATGCTAACGGGACGTCAGTCTTTGTTTATCGTATATGCTATATAAACAAGAAGTTTGGTTTTTTGCTATTAAAAAAAAATCGTTTTTATTATATTCATTTTTGATGTGAAGAGAATAATAAGTGAAATATTTCAATATTATAGTTTTAGGGTGTCCCCCCGTAACTACCCTAATATTCATCAAAAATTATATGCAGGGGCAAAATATGCAAAATAATTTGAAAATGATTGACATAATCACAAACATATTCAGAGATCACGCACTGAGCTCTTGCCATAAGCCATAACAGAATGAATTTTACTATTATTTTATTATTATAAAAGGTGATTATTGGCTTCTGTCGGATTTCTCCAATGAGCCAGTTTCTATTACTATTTTTAATGTATGTAATGTATGTATGTAAATGATGAGGGGGAGTGGGGTAGAGGAATAGTGCGGGAGGAGGATGTTGCCGAGAGGCCGTCACGGCAGGACTGAGGTTCAGGAGGTAGCCATGTTGGGGTGACAATAGAGAGGGGAGTTAGTAATGAATGTGATATTTATGTTTTTAAAGTTGTATGTCGGTGCTTGTAAGATATTCTGAGAGTGCGTTGTAAATATTTTTGCTGTCTTTAGATAATATAGTTGCTATATTGGTGGGGAGTTCGATTTTTTCTCTGAGTAATGTGGCCATTAATTTGTCTTGTTCCTTTTTGAAATTTATACATGCGAAAATTAGGTGGTTCGGGTCGCCGACTTGGTCGCAATAACTACATTTGTCGTTATCCACAATGTTAAATTTCTTGAGGTGAGCTGGGCAGCTGGTGTGGGACAGCCTAAGTCTGCAGATTTTAATTATGGAGCTTCGTGGTAAATTGTGCTTATAAAACCATGATTTAGTTTGAATTTTTTGTGAGATTTTATAGTATGCTATGCCTTTGTTAATGCTGGTTTTTTCGTATTCCAATTGCCACTCTTGTTTAATAAGTTCATTGCTTCTTTTCATGTATTCCTCAATGGTGTTTGTTGGAAAAATTGTTGAGCCCTCTATTATCGCTCTTTTGGCTAGATTGTCAGCTATTTCATTATATACAATGCCGCAATGTGCTTTAATCCAGATGACGTGGGTTTTTATGTTTTGTTCATTTTTCAGGTTTGTGATATTGTGTATAATGTCATATATTATATCAGGATGATTACGCATTCCAGGATTGTTGAGGATAGTAAGAGTACTCTTGCTATCAGAAGCGATTATGAAATTTTTGTTCGAAGTATTTAGGTTTCGGATATATTCGGTAGCTTTTAAAACCGCAATCATTTCAGCGTGGAATACTGAGATATTTTCGGGAACTTTGAACATTTCATGTATGTTTTTTGTTGCGTCATATACGGCTAAGCCTGTCCCGGCTCTAGTTTTGGAGGCGTCTGTAAATATCATGTCTGCATTTGGAAACTTAGTTTTAATTGTTTTGATGACTACATTATTATTTTCTTCATTGTCATTGGTTTGATGAAAATCAGGAATTATCTGTTTGTTATAAAGTGAATAGTGAAACGGGTATGTAAAGCAGCTAGGTATGTCGTTTTTGTGAAATTTGAAATTTGTTTGTGTGAATTTAGTAAGACTGTTGACAAGAGAGGGAAGATCTCTTTTATGCCAAAATTTGTTGTTTTGGCACTTAAGTGATAGTGTGTCCAATTTGGGGTGAAGAAGGTGATTTTTTATTGTTTTCCTGGAGGTCAGGAATTTAATTGCTAATTTTATTCTTCTGAAGTGTAATGGTGGTTCGGCACACTCAACTTTAAGGCAGTGAGTTGGTGTTGATCTTAGGGCTTTTATGCATGTTCTGAGTGCTTTGTTTTGAACAATATCAAGAGACTTTAGTAAATATTTCTTAGTAGAGCCATAAATAATGCAGGCATAATCGATTATAGATCTTATTTTTGCTCTGTAAAAGAGTAGATTTAGCTCAAGGTCCGCACCCCAGGATTTATAATTAATTGTTCTTAAAATGTTGATAGGTTGTTCGCATTTTTTAATAATGTCTTGTATGTGTTGTTTAAATGTTAATTTCTGATCTAATGTTAGGCCGAGATATTTGACTGTCGGGCTGTAGCTAAAGTTGTAAGTATCTATTTTAATGTGGTCCGAGAGAGAGTTTAGACGGTGCCTAGTGAAGACGGAGACAACAGTTTTAGTTTCAGAAATTTCGAGGCCGTGTTTGTGCATCCAGTTGGAGATGTTGTGTATTGTCGGGTCTAGTGCGTTTAACGTCTTCTGAAGCTTGTTAGCTTCAGCATATACACAGAAGTCGTCGGCATAGCCAATTATATTCACGTTGTTGGAAATTTCCTCAACCAAGTCACTAATGTAAATATTGAAGAGCGGGGGGCTGAGGACACCTCCTTGGGGAAGTCCTTGGGACACCAGTCGTCTCAATACTGTGCCGTCTTCCACATTAATAATAATTTCTCGACATGAGATAAGAGACATTATGGATTGTATTATTTTTTGGGGGGTATTTAAGTTAATTAACTTTTGAATTAAAATGTTTATCTGTACGTTGTCAAATGCGCCTTTTATGTCCTCGAACACTGATGTTAAATAATTATTGTTCGCAAAACATTTGTATATGTCAGTTGTTAAGACGGTCAAATTATCTACAACGCTCAGGCCTTTGCGGAAGCCGAAAAAATAATTAGGAATTATGTTGTTGTGTTCCATCCACCACTCAAGTCTCTGTTTAATAAGTCTTTCGTAGGTTTTTGCAACACATGATGAGAGTGCTATCGGTCGGTAAGAGTCAACTTTGTCAGGATCCTTCTTGGGTTTCAGTAGGGGGTAGATAGTGTAAGTACTCCATTCAGGAATAGTTTTGCCGGTTTCGTATATTTTATTAAATAAATTTAATAAAATTAATTTCATACAGAACGGTAGATTAGTCAACATGTTGTATCTAATCTGATCCATCCCCGGGGCTCTGCTCTTAGTATTTTTTAGGGCTGCAGTCAGTTCGTCATATGTGAACGGGTCATTCATCTGGGATTCGTCTTCGTTAGTATCGGTATTTAGATACAGTTGTTCTGGACTGACAGTGTCCGGTGCAAGTTTATTTATAAATAGTTCTTGAGTTTCCTTACTAGGTGCGTCTTTTTGATGGTTGTTGTTGTTAGTACCGCGTTCGATTGCTTTTATTGTTTTCCATATATCGGCGATGGGGGTGTCTTTGTTCACGGTTGATACATAGTTTTTCCAGGTTGTTTTCTTTTTTGACTTGTATAGTTTTTTGTTTTTTGCAGATATTTTGTTACATGCTATATAATTCTCAAAAGTTGGACGTTTGCTGTATCTTTTATATGCTGCTTTACTTTCATTTTCAGCAATCTTGCAATCTTCATCCCACCATAATTTGTTTTTAAATGGTTTTAAAATAATCTCTTTATTTTCTGGAATCGAGGTAGTAGCGGCGTCGTTTATTATTCCTACCCATTTATTGTAATCTGTGACATGGTTTTCAGTATATTCAAAATTGCACGACTGGGAAAGTGTTAGAGCTTCGTATAGGTTCCAGTCAGCTTTTTTTAGGTTCCATTTGTGTCGCGGAGGAATAATAATATTTTGTTTCTCATATCCGACATCTATTTTCATTAATATAGGAAAATGGTTTGATCCGTGTGTCTTTTAGTACTTCCCATGATGTTAATAATGAGATATTCGCCGAACAGACTGTGATGTCGATTGCAGAATCTTTAGAGCCGGGTGGTTGAAAAAGTGTAGGGGATCCGTCGTTAAGAATGGTAAAGTTGCAGTGTTCTATGGCTTCTAGTAGGCTTTCGCCATCCGAGTCCGTTGTTTCACAACCCCATGCGGGGTGATGGGAGTTGAAGTCTCCGCCTATTATTACTGTTTTGTTGATTTGTTGAAATATTTTTTTCCAAAATTGAAAATTAAGGTTGTGCTTGGGCTTACTGTATAGAGACATTATTGTAATGTTCATATTTTTTATTTTGGCGTTAATAGTGGTTATTTGAATGATGTCTTTATGGTCATATTGAAGATCTACTTTTTTAAATTTTATATTATTGTCGATAATTATTGCACAGCCACCGTACCCGTCCTCTCTGTTGTTGCAAATTATACTGTTATTTTTTAGTTTTGGTAAAGGTCTGTTAGATTTTAACCAAGTTTCTGATATAAGTGCCACAGAAATTTTATTAGTTTGTAACATTCTTTCTAAAGTCTCTTTGTTTCGATTTAGGGATCTAGCGTTCCACTGTAAGATGTTAAGACCCATTTTGAGTTAGTATGTTATTTATATTTTTATTTGTGGTTTCACCGATTATTTTTTGGATGTCATCTGTTAAGTAGGACACATTGTATTTTTTGAAAATATCTATAATTATGTGATATACAGAGCTCATAATATTTTTTTAAAGTTCATTGAGTAATACATTAAAGTCGGTTTCAGTATTATCCATTGTTGTATATACTGGGTTTGAATGAGCGTTAGTTTCTTTATAAAATAATTCTGGGGGAGGGCGCGCGTTAGCACTATGAAAATTTACAGTGTTAGAGATTGGTCTACGGTTACTTATTTGAGTGAAATTGAAATGTTTGCGTTCATTTTTATTATTAGTGTTGTTTATTAGAGATGGAAATTGTTTGTTATAGTTTTCAGGTGTAGTTTCTGTTATTCTCGCGTAAGATGTAGGATTAGTTATGTAATCTCGAGAATCTTGGTAGGTAGCCCCATTGCAAGATGCGTACTCTTTGATTTGTCTCGCTTTTAGATAAGCGGGACATTGTTTGCTGGTAGATTTGTGACTCTCTGATATACACAGGACGCATATAGTTTTTTCTTTATTGGTACACGAGTCTTGGCTGTGTAATTCACCGCAATGGTAGCATCTTTGGGTACCTTTACACTGCTTGCTTAGGTGTCCGAGTCTTAAACAGTTGTAGCATTGTACTACGGAATGGATATATGGTGTGACTGGGCAACGGGTGCTCCAGATATATACATGTTCTGGTAATAATTGCACTTCAAATTTTATAACACAAGTTCCAAGTTTTTTATATTGAACTTCTTCGTTTACAACTAACCGTTTGGATAAACGTCTTACGGATATTACTTTAACGTTACATGTAATAGCAGCCAATATTTCATCTTCATTTTCATTTATATCTACATTACGTATTATTCCTTGTCTATGGGTTAGAAAATTAGGGATGTATGTTTGTAAATCGTTCATGTTGATTGTTTCTATTTTTAATAATAGATTTGCTGCATTAGGGTCATCTAACTCTACTCTCACTCTGGAATAACCTAAAGATTTGATTTCTTTAATATTATTTTTATGTGGGAAATTACTTCTATAAATTATTTTGCCGATTGCCATTGGGTGCGTTCTAATTCGCTTAACATTATCAATATAAACATAAAATGGACCTGGGTCTGTATTTTTATATTTATTGTTATTATTATTATAGGTTAGAGAATTTAGTTTGTTTACATTATCTGAGTTAAGTGTTATGTCACCTGTAGGTGACGATATATTACTGATAGGTGGCGACACATTACAGTTAGTACTGGTTGAAGGGTATGGAGTTATGTCACCTGTATGTGACGATGTATTAGGGATAGGTGGCGACACATTACAGTTGTTACTGTTTGATGGGTTTGCGTCTACGGTGTCCATAAGCGTAGTATCAGGTTTTGAAGAGTTTATTAATGAAGCCAGGGCCATTTTAATATTTTTTGATAGCTCTTTGGAAGATGCGGCTGATGCATTTGTCTTCTTGGATCTGGTGTTATATTTTATATTGCTATTTCTAGGCCTACCACGTTGTCTGCTGGGGGGACCGTCTTGAGAAGTTTTAGGATTACGCGTATCCTTAGCATCCTTGGGATGGTCAGAAGTTTGTCCGCCGACAGAAGTCGGCGGATTATTGGCACTCATACACTTTTGCACTTTATAATTGATTTCACTAGATATGTAAACACAATATTTTAAACAAACTAAATATTTGAGTGACGTGAGCCACTGGATTTCTTAGCTAATTCACAAGTACAACTATGTTTGACCAAGTATAAACTAAGACTATGAATTTTACTAAGTTTTTGTGATTGGGAGTTTACAAAGGTCCAAAATATTTTAATATTGGACGGAAAAGACTCATGTGTCTCATTTACATAATTTCGGTAATCTACTTTAGCAATTGTTTAGAGCGTTTACGCAGTAGAGAAAATGAACAATAATCTAAATCGCCTTCAAACCTCTTCCAGCGATTGTGGAACCGCTCTTTCTCTTTTATAACTCTCTGGTACCGGAAAAAAAACCATTTCGGTAAATTACTTTTATAAGTAATAGATGATGGTATGTTACTTGTTTATCAATAATGCTATTTAGCTTGTCATACAGGATTGTTACTCAGGAGTTAATAACCTTCTTAGCAAATATCTTAGCCCATTAAATATTATTAATCTCAAATTATCAATACTATTGAAATCGGCTTTATTAAAGTATCTACGTATAAGATTATTACATTTAGCATATGTTATTTACTTATGTCCGGTACAATATCCAGTGCAGAATGATAGATATCTTCTTGCGGACACCTTTATTTTGGACGTTTGCCATTGCTGATAGTACTAGGCTAGAATAGTACAATATAATGAGTATTAGTATCAAAAAGATATAATACTTCAAGAGTATATAAAAAAAAAATTGATGTGAAGTGTGAATTTTCACACATTTCAGGGTTTTGCAGGTATTTAGTAAGTGAATGATGATTATCTGGGATGCCAAAACAAATTTTATGTCAAAATATTTTTTTATGAATTTTAATTCGAATGCCTATTACCATTATTTAAGTTTTTAAAGATGTGCAGTATCTTTTTATATATCAATGTTCATTAAGATTTTGAAAATTGCGCCTATGGCTTCCATTGGTTGTTTTTAGTCATAGCTCCTCCCCTTTGATTTCGTGTACATTCTGTACACGAAACTCATTCGTGTACACTGGTTATTAAATTTACGCTTTTAAAAATTAAATGCAACAATTGCCAAAATATAACTAGAATTTTGAAAAAATAATTTAAACAATATAAAAATGCAAAAAAAAATAAAAATTAATATTGTGTTCTATCGTAGGATTCGAACTCAATTTCTCGGGCAGAATGCAAGTATCTTAGCCACTGCACCAAGAAACATGTTACTGTTTAGCGTCTATATAACTATAACATTATTAGCAAAAAAACACAAAAAATGCTTTTTGTTCCAAAAACATAATCTGATCAAAAATTCCTGTTGTACTATTCCGGTTCACACCAATGTACATTACCTAGAATTTTTTCAGATTTTTAGTTTAAACCATCTGGGCTACAGGGTGTGGGACAAATTTTTTTTTGCACAATTTTGGCAAAAATCGCTTCAAAATAATTTATTTTGCAAAAATTAAAATTTGATCGTTAATCCACGTACCAAGGGCTTTCATTTGATACCCTACTCAGAATTTAAAAAAAATATTTTTTTTTTCGATGAGCACATATTTGTTTATATTTTTAGGGGGATATGTTTTTTAGATGTTTTAGTATTTTTCCTATGTGCGGGTCAAATAGTTGTATAAGCATGCCAAATTTCAACTCTCTAGGTTTAGCCGTTTGGCTACAATTTTTACCGAACAGACAGACAGACAGACAGACAGACAGACAGACGACAAAATGACGGTATAAGGGTTTTTTGGTCATACCTACAAAACCCTAAAAAGAGTACGTCTGGTCACCCTAATTATACCACACAAACAAAATAATACCGTAAAAAAAATTATAACGTAATCCAGAAGCAGAATCAATTATACCAAATAAACAATAATACCAAATAATACCAAAAGTAATGCCAAAAAGATCAATTAAGGAATAAGATAAAATTATTTGCACGAAACAAAGTTGTGATGTGATTACAGCCAACAGTAGAATGCATATGTTAACAAATTTTTGTGTGCTTGTATCACGTGAGCGCTTTATTCCTATACAGCGTTGTCAATTAAACGGTTTTCGATTTTTAGTTATTCATTGTATTAAAAACAAAAAAATTTATAACTATTTATGTACATATAATATTTATTATATATCTATAAATTAATTCTAAAAAAAATACATATTTAAAAATTTTCGTGTTAATTGTTAATAAAAATAACAAAAAGATTATTAAGACTTGGCAACATGGCTCCTGCAGCGCTACTATGTAATGCGCCAAGTTATCACACTAAACTAATTTATTACTAAAAACGGAGTCCCAGTTACCAGCCAATAAATATTTATTTATTATAAATGCCCTAAATATAACAAAACAATGTATTTTTTCCATTGCATGAATATTTAGAAAGTTAAGGAAGTCCTTATTATTGAATTAACATAAAACATGTGTATAACAGAACATAAAGGAATAAACATTTGTATTTAATACATTTTTAGTTTTATTGGCATCTGACACTACCGATAGAGGCGCTACTGCATTCACATCATGGCTGAATTTGGTAGGATATTTTTGACAGGTTCAATGGTATCTTCATGTGATATTTATTGAAACACACGGGAACACACTCTAAAATGGTCTTTAACTGTCTTTCCACTTCTAAGAACATATTCCCATGCTTGTCACAAACTCGACTATCCTACAACCTTCAGTTTCTCAAAATCTCACTAGAGGCGCTTCAGTTATTGTCAGTTGATAATAAAATTCATATTTGTGAGCTATGAGCGATCGCCCAAGGTAAATTCGACTAAATCCGGGAGGAAGTACCGGAACCTCTGCTAGTACAAATTATGCGCCATAAATTCCTCTTAGATAGATATATAATCTAAAAATATTAAGTGAAGGCGGAATGCTGAGTGTGTAGGACATATTTTGCTTTGTAGTATTCACTGTAAAATGAACAATATTTTAAAAATAATTTATCATCTCTTAATCTAAGAGCTTTAAAAACAAATTTTATGTTAAAATATTTTTATGTTACTTTTAATTCGAGTGCCTAATACCATTATTTAGGTTTCTTAATATGTGCAGTATTTTTTTTATATAGCAAGGTTCATTAAGTTTTTGAAAATTGCGCCAAATGGCTTCAAATTGCGCCAAATGGTTTCATTGGTTGTTTTTAGTCATAGCTCCTACCTTTGCTTTCGTGTACATTCAAACATAATTAAATTATAATTTCAACAATTTCCACTGGTTATTAAATTTACGCTTTTAAAAATTAAATGCAACATTTGCCAAAATATAACTAGAATTTTGAAAAAATAATTTAAACAAAATAAAAATGCAAAAAAATAAATAAAAAATAATCTTGTCTCTTCTCGGGGATTTGAACACTCATTTTCTCGGTCAGAACGCTAGTACCGTAACCATAGCACCAAGACACACGTTATACTTTAGTGTGTTATATAACTATAAGTTTTCAACATTATTAGCAAAAAAACACAAAAAATGCTTTTTTTTCCAAAAACATAATCTGATCAAAAATTCCTGTTGTACTATTCCGGTTCACACCAATGTACATTACTTAGAATTTTTTCAGATTTTTAGTTTAAACCAGCTGGGCTACAGGGTGTGGGACAAAATTTTTTTTGCACAATTTTGGAAAATATCGCTTCAAAATAATTTATTTTGCGAAAATAAAAATTTGATCGTTAATCCACGTACCAAGGGCTTTCATTTGATACCCTACTCAGAATTTAAAAAAAATATTTTTTTTTTCGATGAGCACATATTTGTTTATATTTTTAGGGGGATATGTTTTTTAGATGTTTTAGTATTTTTCCTATGTGGTCAAAGAGTTGTATAAGCATGCCAAATTTCAACTCTTTAGCTTTAGCCGTTTGGCTACAATTTTTACCGAACAGACAGACAGACAGACAGACAGACAGACAGACAGACAGACAGACAGACAGACAGACAGACGACAAAATGACGGTATAAGGGTTTTTTGGTCATACCTACAAAACCCTAAAAAACGGACGTTTCGGAAACTGCTTAACAATCTGTTTCCGTCTTCAGCGATCACGAGAAGTAATCACCACTTCTAGTATTATATCTTTTTGATACTAATACTCATTATATTGTACTATTCTAGCTTAGTACTATCAGCAATGGCAAACGTCCAAAATAAATGTGTCCGCATTAATATTGGACCATTGCAAAATAATTTCAAATATATTAGAATTCTTCGTGTACCAGCGTCGAACGTCTTCGGACACAAGTACCGTCCGTATTATTATATAAAATTTAATCAAGCATTCTGTTGTTTGAGTTGGCAACATGGTTATAATAATGTAACTGAAGCATTGCCAGTGAGTCTGTAAATAATCTATAACGCTCGTTTTCAGCGAAGTAGTATTATGCGATATCCACGAGATATGTGTTATAATTTCCCACAATCAAGAATTGATAACTGGCGTGATCCTGAATTATAGCAACCATATATAGGTGCCCTAGAAGATTGTTATCACTATAGTAATGAGGAATGTAGGCACAACAAATATGAAGCATTTTACCATGATCTAATGCAGGGGTGGGCAAATCTTTTGGCTGTCGGGCCACATTGTGGATTAAAATTTGACCACGGGTCAAAAAACATTTTTTTCTAATTTTAAATATTGTTTTTATATTGTGTTTGGTTATTTTATAAATTTTAAAAGCAATATTTTTAAACCAAAACGTGTTTTTATTATGCAATTTTAATTTTAATGATGTCCGGTGAACTTGCACTAGAATTTAATACGAATTGCTGAGTTTTAGTGCGAAGGTAATAAATAAAGAGGGACATGAGAATGCTTGAACAACATATTTAGCGACGTACTGTAGAGAAAGTGCATTAGTTTATTCTCAGTAAATCGAGATCACTGTCAATATTTATAATACGTAAACTGTCATTCTTCCGTACTAGGGCAAGACTGAGTCGGACCCAGATGTATTTGTAGTCATTATTAGTACAAACCTCCCGCGCCTTTCTAAGTAGTTCCTTTTTTTGAATTGTCAGATGATCATTGACATAGGTAGGAGTGTCGCTGTTATTTATATTTATATATTTTCAAGGTCGGAGGGTTGAACTGGACATCAGATGTTGTTCCATTATTATTTTCATTAATCCCCATAGATTATAGGTAGACAAGAACAGACGTCGCTGGGTTAACAGAAAATATCGTATTTCATTACCATGTCCATCTGTCCGCCAAGGAACTAAAATGTTAAAGTGCGAAAATTCAAAAATATACCAGTAATATATTGTAATTATTGCAAACTGATATTTCTAATTATCAAATAAATGTATTCCATATATAATGTTAATAGAAGCTTTATAGCAAATACGCTTCAATTAAATTTATTATAGATTAAATTTACTTGATAACTGAAAATACCAATTTTCTTTTAACTTTAACAGCTAACAGAAAATGGTAGGCACAAAAATATAGAGTAAAATGCATTATTATAAATGTTTATTAATAATTTAACAATAATTAATACATAACAATGTAATAAATTTATACATACAGTAACTATAGTGCGTTCAAAGGTGAGTTTGCAGTATAGCTCTTATGGCAAATGGGAGCGGTGTTGCCAAATGTTGTAAAAGTGTCAAATGTGTCAATTATAATAATATGAAAAATTCGTATGATTTGTCGAAGTTACAACCTTAGACCAATAAGAAACAACTTTCGTTGATATCTTAACTTTACTGACATCTATCTCTTCATCAAAAAATTAAAAATTCTATTCAAGGTCACTCCTATGCATGACAAGGGCTTGTTAATCCCCATAATTTCAATATTTTCAACTGTTTCTAATCCATTTTTATAAGTTAAAACCAGAATTTACGAAGTTTATAGTATTTAGTTAAAATTAAATTTAATATATTTTTCGTAAAGTTTCCATTAATTTAAACCAAAATCATCTAATGAATAATAAGTACATAACAAAAACAGTCGAATACTTATTTACAAATTGTTATTTTTGTAGGAAGTTATAGCGGAAAATAAAAGGACGTTACTAGAAGATGAAGTTAGAAATTTCTGGGACATGTATTTACATAAACTGAAGCAAGAAAATCCGGAAATAAGTACATTTTCAGGTAAGGTTATTTTATTTTATCTTTTAGATACAGCAAGTTCAAGACAAGAAAGAATATTACTGGATTCACTTATGGCCGGTTGCTAAAGTAAGAGTTATCCCTAACTCGAGTTAAAATCATTTGTTTTTGTATGCTACAACATACAAAAACAAATTATTTTAACTCGAGTTAGAGAAAACTCTTACGTTAGCAACCCGACATTAGAAGCATACCAGGTTTGCGTGCCTATGTTTCTGATTATTCACATATTTTACAAAATGTCTTGCTTTGCATTGTCGGTATTACAATGTAGCTACTTATTTATTTATTTCAAATCACAGCTCTGCACTTAAGCTTCTCCAGCGATTTTGTTTTTAATTCTTCAATGGTCAAAACGTTGTCCTTTCATTGTTTTTTTCATCTTTGGGAAGAGACAAAAGTCACATGGGGCCATATCTTGTGAATAGGGTGGTTGCGGTACCATTACGGTGCTATTTTTGGACAGAAAATCTCTAACAAGCAATGGTCTCACAGTATGAGCTGGTGCGTTATCATGGTGCAGTTTCCAAGAATTGTCCTTCCATAAATCTTGCCGTTTTCTACGAATTGCTTCACACAGCTGACGCAACAACTCAAATATTATTCTTCAGTAAATACAACACCTTGTGGTAAAATTTTATGTTACACAATACTACGATAAGCGAAAAACACAATGAGAAGAAATAACATTTGATCGAACTTGGTGTGCTTTTTTGGGTCTTGATTCATTTGGAAGCTTCCATTGAGATGATTGAGCCTTTGTTTCGATGTCATAACCGTACACCTACGTCTTGTCATCCGTTATGATGCGCTGGAGGAATGTTAAGTCATTGACGACATTATCTATCATTTCTTGAGCGACTTCTTTAACACAATTCTAGACTTCTCGACACAATTTTGCTGTCACTCGCCTCATGCTCAAAACATGAGTGAAAAATTCTTCGCATGAACCATACGATATACCAAGTTCTTCAGCAACCTCTCTAATTGTAATTCGACGGTTATCAAGATTTTTTTTCTGAACTTCTTGCACGTTTTTCCCCAGATTAAAGTGCTGGGTCTTCCGACTCTATCATCCTCTTCAACTGATTCACAGCCATCTTGAAAGCGTTTATACCATTTGTAAATCATTTGTTCATTCATACTCGACTCACCAAATGACTTCTGCAACATGTCCACTACTTTACAGCACTTGATTTCATTTTTCACGCAAAATTTAATGCTTATTTTTTTATTCCTTTTTGTGAAAAATAAAAAATCGCCGAATATACAGAAACACAACTTTTTTAATTAGCTGTCCAATCTAAAATACACATCCAATATAGCTGCCAGTTAAGACAGTCGCCAAAGACAGGTAAAAACCAACCTAACCAACACGACAGCAGAAAAGTTTATCAATCCGACAAATGTACCGTGGGAGTTTAATTTTTTTTTGAAAATTGGATCAGTAGTGCTAGTATAATGATTTAAATATAAACCGAAAAGTTGGATTTTGCGCTCACAAATATAATTATATCTTTGAAACTACCGAACAGATATTAAAAATTCCTTCAATTCTGATTAGTGTATAAATCGTGTACCAACAGTGTCGCTGACGAAACCTATGTCATCGCTGATAACTTCAAGATAATGCATTAATTATGAACGAAAAACATGTATTTTGTCTTACCCAACTAAACTTGGAATCTACTAACTTTGGAACTACTGAATCAATTTTAATTAATCTCAGCCTAACCAGGTGAAAAGCGAACATACGGACAGACAGAGAGACGTTGCCTTCCAGACCCTGGAGATGTGCGGCAGCGGCTAGTGCACTACGCCGTGCGTCTTCAAAATGCGTAAGGAACCAAGCAAACTTGCTTTTTGCACTCTGCAGACCAAAGTGCTGGAAACTGATCTGCAGGCAGGAATGATGTTAGGTTCCTGCTCGAAGGACGCCTTCATTCCACCTAGAACGCCCATAATGAGAACCACAAGCTTAATTCTGTGTTTTGACGAAGCTCAGAAGGTCGGAGTATTTCTTTCGCTTTTCGACCTCCTTTCGAGAAATTTTTTTCTCTGCTGGACACGAAAATTCGATTACAAACATCTCTCTTCTTTCGTGGTCCAGCAGAACTATGTCTGACTTCGTTGCTTGAAGTGGTCGAGGATTGGGCGTGGAATAATTACAGTATATGCGGCATCTGGAATTTTCTACCATCTCCTCTATATCCCCTGGAGCATATGGAATGACACGAGTTGTGTCAATTCCATAGTATTGTCTCAAGTGGTAGTAGATCACGCATAGAGCAGCTTTGTGCCGGTAAATATAGCGTGTAACGGCGTAGAAGGGCCATGCTGATAATAATGTATGTATGTACGTTTTTTTTTTTTTTTTTTTTTTTATCGGGGACGTAGGGTTAGCTCGCTACCCACAAGTGGCCCCCATGACTCCGGAACAACCACTCTGGAACCGCTTTCGCATTATTTCGGAGTGGTGTCCATATTCGCCCTGCTCAGGCTCCTGCGTTCAAATTAGCCACCTTACATCCCCCATCCTCTCATGAGATTAGGGGTTCAGGGACTATTTCTTCCGCCAATGCAATGGTTTGCGTCCTCTGGGCCCTTTCGGCCTCCTCCATTTCTCTTTTCTTCTTCATAGTCTTTGTAATATAGACTGACACGGCTGTCCATTTATCTTCACTGCTTAGCATTACTGATATAAGATTATTTTCGGCAATGCTTGTATCTCCGAGAGTTTCCTGTAGGTTTGTCCTGTCCTCCTCCGATGCTGGGCATTCAAAGATGGTATGCCTCGCATCGTCGGGACTATGTTTGCAGTACGCACAGGCTGCGCTATCAGTCTTTTTAAATCTCATTTCAAGATACTCATTGTAACAGCCGTGTCCGGTCAGTGCCTGGGTGAGAAAATAACCCATCTGTCCGTGATCTCTATTGTACCATTCTGCCAAATTGGGAATCAGACGATGCGTCCATTGCCCTGATCCATCCGCATCCCATCGTGTCTGCCATCTATCTAGCAGCTTGTATCTAGCTCTCTTCTTGATCTGCTTCTTGAGACTGCAGATATTATGTGTGTTGGTGCCATGCTGAAGCTCTTCGTAGATCTCCCGTTTCTCACGAACCAGCAGATCTATTGGTGGTGTACTGGCAAGGACCAATGCCGCTTCTTCGGAGACCGTTCTGTTTCCCGATATCACTCGAAGGACGCTACGCCTCTGTACGGCAGCTAATCTTCGCTTCGTTTCCACTCTATCCATAGCTTCTGTCCAGACTTCCGCCGCGTAAAGAATCTTGGAGTGGACTACACTGTTCAGCAGCTTTCTCCTCAACTAGCAGGGTCCTCCGATGTTCGGCATCAGCCGTGCCAGCGCAACTGCTGTTGTCGCTGCTTTTTCCGCAGTTCTGGTCACGTGCTCCGTGTACCGCAGCCCGCTATCCAGCTGCACACCCAAGTACCTCAAGGACTTTGACCAGTGCACAATTTGACTTTCACACAAGTGTCGGCTGTGTAAATGATCGCTTGTCTGTAATCAGAACTGCCTCCGTTTTATGTGCTGCCAGTACTAGTCCATTGGCGTGCAACCACATGCTGGCACGGCGCATACATTCATTTGCCACCACCTCCAGTATTCTTGACGTTCTCGCTGTCACAACCACCCCTGCATCGTCGGCAAATCCAACTATGACCGATTCACCGGGGAGATCTAGATTTAGCAGTCCATCGTACATCACGTTCCAAAGGAAAGGCCCAAGTACTGATCCTTGCGGAACGCCTGCTGTCACTTCATATTCCACGAGTCCATTCTCCGTGTTATAGATAAGGATTCTGTCGCTCATGTAGCTCTACATCATCCGCAGCAGATACTCAGGTGTCTTCCTTGCTATTAGAGCCTCGATGATCTTGTCCCACCTGGCCGTGTTGAACGCGTTAGAAATGTCCAAAGTGATAAGAACACAGAAGCCTTTGCTTTGACGTGTGCCACTTTTGACCTTTTTAGCTGCGTCGATTGCTCTCGTAATGGCGTCCACTGTGGAGCGTCCATTTCGAAAACCATACTGTCTTGGCGACAGTCCGCCATTTTCGTCTATGTGAGCTTCGAGTCTTTTTAGTAGCATTCTCTCAAACAATTTTCCAATAGTATCGAGAAGACTAATTGGTCGGTATGAAGATGGTTCACTCAATGGTTTATCCCCTTTACGAAGTAGAACTAGCCTCTGCCTCTTCCACCTTGTATGGAATACTCCTTTGTTAAGGCAAGCATTGAAAGTTTCCAACAGTAGCTCTGGCCATAATTCCACCACCGCCCTTACGATCTCGTTGGGGATATTGTCCGGACCAGGTGACTTTCCAGAGTGGAGTCGCTTTCCTGCTTCCCTCAATTCTCCGATATCAAAAGGCTCTATCTGAACAGGAACATCGACGTCTTGTCTCTCTATTATGGCCTTTCGCTCACGCTCTGGGAACAGTGCTCTCACTATTGTACTCATGCGTGTCGGGCACGATAATCCGGGAATCTGCTGTCTGCCTAATAGCTTCTTGGTGACTATTTTATAAGGCAGTCCCCAAGGATCTTCGTCTACCGCGCGGCATAGCTCTATCCAGCGCTTCCTCTTACTTCTCTTGCTGGCTGTCCGTAGTTCTTTCCTACTCTTTTTGTACTCTAACTCAAGGTTAGGGTCTTCTTCCCTCCTGTTGCCTCGTGTCGTCTTTCTGCGAGCAGCCAGACACTTCCTCCTTAACTTAGCTATTTCAGGAGTCCACCAGTATACTGGCTTCCTTACGCGTGGACCGCTCTTACGTCTAGGCATAGCCGCGTCGCATATCACTGTTATGGTCTTAACAGCGTACTCTATTAGTGTCTCCAGGTCTTCGTTCTCAACAATCCGCTGCAGATCTCTTTGTAGCTTGGCTGTTTCCAAAGAAGCCTCCAGTCTACCTCTGTCGAGTTTACGCAGAACCCATCCATTGTTCTCCACAGTTGTATTGCCCGGGGATGCATTGTACCTCCTACTCTGTGGCTCAGCATCTATACGGAATTCTATATATTGATGGTCGCTGAGTGAGAGGTCCTCCAGAACCCTCCATGCTGACGCTCTAGAAGCGATGCCTCCTGAAGCCAACGTGATGTCTACGACCGATCCGGTAGTTCCTCGTCGGAAGGTAAAAACGTTTCCCTTGTTTAGTACTACAAGGTCCAGTCTTGCTATCATTTCCGCCACTGCTTCTCCTCTTTTATCCAGTTTTCTGGATCCCCATTCTGGCGACTTGCTGTTAAAGTCCCCTGCCACTAGAACTTCGCCACTCGCAGTTCTTAGACTTTCCTCCAGGTCATCAAGTTGGTTTATGAAGTCGTCATAATCATCATTTGGTGAGAAATAACAGCTGTAGATCCTCACCCCTTCTATGTCAACCCATATATGGTTAGCAATGGGTTCACCGACCTTCCTGATCTTCAGGCATACCTGAAGTGTACCTGTGTTAAACCCATAGGTTTAACACAGCAATGGCTGCCCTCGCAGTCTGATCCTGGAACCAGGATCCCGTTTCTTTTATACTATACTGCTCGCTGATGATCAGTACGTCTGCCTTTTTCTCTATGGCAGCTTGATCGAGAAGGTCTTGAGCTTCGCGGCCCCTACCTAGATTGATTTGCAGGTATTGGATCATTTTCTGGCTTTTCGTAGTTCCTTCTGGAAGGACTCACATTTCGCACTACCTAGTATGTGTTCGGCTCCACCCGGCTGTTTTCCTTCAGAACATACAAAACATAGCGGCTTCTCCTTACAATCTTTCGACATATGGTTTTCCTTTCCACATAAACGGCACTTTTTGGACCTATCAGATCTCTTACATTCTGCCGCAATGTGGCCAAAACCTAGAGACCGGAAACAGCGAATCACTTGAATTCTCTCCCTGATCCGACACATAACCCAGCCTATTTTAACTCTTCCAGTCCTAAGAAGCTTGTTCGCCGTTCCTTCTGGCACCGTTATAATAGCCATTTGCGTTCCGCCAAACCCTTTCCTAATGGCCTTCATCTTAACTGATTCATACTGGGTGTTTTCTGCAGCAGCCCTGATCGCTTCTACCACCTCGTTCTCTTCTATTGCCTCGTCCAAGTCACGTATCTCAAGAGTAATATTGCGGGACATGGTACGAACAGTCGCATCGTCTTTGAGAACATCAGCAACTACGCTCCTCCACTCTTCAACTTTCCCACACCCTTTTTTTATCTCCATTAGAAGTTCATCGGTACGTGTGCGCCTGATTCCGGTTATTTGTACGCCATACGTTGTCGGGTCTACTTTAGTCTTAAGATTCCTGAGAATGTCCACATATGAAGATTTGCTCTTCACCTTGACTGCCACTGCTTCAGGCAATTTTGTCCGGACTCTGTTTTTCAAGGACCTTGCTTCGCTTTGTATTTTCCTGTCGCCGTCAACGACTCTTTTTTTTCTCCTTACGAGCCTTTACTGTTTCCCATCCTAGCTCCATCATTTCAGTTCTGGGTTCAAATGTGCTCCGTTGGGTGTTGTTGGCCTGAGTGTCGACTATATTCCCATCCTGTCTATTTACTTCCACAGTACATTCCTCAGAATATGAGGATGCACCCTGTTTCATGGCATTGATGTGTGTGTGTGTGTGTGTGTGTGTGTGTGTGTGTGTGTGCGTGCGTGCGTGCGTGCGTGCGTGCGTGCGTGCGTGCGTGCGTGCGGGCGGGCGTGCGTGCGTGCGTGCGTGCGGGCGTGCGTGCGTGCGTGCGTGCGTGCGTGCGTGCGTGCGTGCGTGCGTGCGTGCGTGCGTGCGTGCGTGCGTGCGTGCGTGCGTGCGTGCGTGTGTGTGTGTGTGTGTGTGTGTGTGTGTGTGTGTGTGTATGTAGAATAGATATATATTACACAGTATGACACATAAACAAAATCTGTTACAAGCATGTATTTTAGATTTAATAATTAAATATTAATTTTTAGATGATCAGCTATGCGTTTTATCAGTCGACTACATGTTCCCTGCAGTCACTGCAGTAACAGCTGTTATAGTTTTCATAATCCAGTACATGCTGCATTATCCAGAAATACAAGAAAAAATGCAAAAAGAAATTGACGAAGTTGTAGGTCGAGGAAGATTACCTACATTAGATGATCGTAAAGAGTAAGTTTTTAAATAGTCTTATAGTAGAAGAATAATAATAATCTATCATTTGTATTAATATGAGTATGATACACCCATAATTCGATGAACAACTACGAATCTCAAAAATCATTCAAAGGACAGCGCAGTTGATAAAAGTATCAAGATTAGAGTATTTAACAGCTACAGTAGCGCAGCCATAAATTTAGCAAGGGAAAGTAACTAAACAAATGCAGGGATGCAACTAAAGTTGAGAGAAATAATCTTATATTTGTATGTTGATAAAAATTCTAAAACTAAAACTTTTTGGTTTCAATTCATATTTAACTGGCGACTTTAGTTTTAGTTAGTCTTTAATAGCTGACTTTAAATAAATTGCAATTGTCAAAAAATGGACATCAGTAACAGAGAGGTATGCCAATTGCTCTCCTGCACTTGCAACAGTTAAATAAAGGCATAATTATTAATTGCTAAATATTATATTTCCCATATATATGCATTAAAATGGTCTGGGTATATTTGGTAAAGTATTTGTTGACGTTGGGAAAGGAATGTTTGTTTCTTATTTTATAAATATTTTTTGAATGGTGTGTGGGCATTCGTGGAATCGCCGTTTGCTAGAGTCGAGCCCAAATGCCTCAGATGTTGATGACACTTTTCACACCTTCGCGATTTGAGTTCAATTCTAGTGGGATACGGTTTTGTAAATGGTTGCACACAGGCGGTTATAGCACGCACGCCGTCTTTGTTTACATGCTATTGGTGGGGTAATAAATGAACATTCTTTTCTTGCTTTAGCTGGTATTTCGCTGAATATTCTTGGACCATTTTGATGTATTATAGACATACCTTGCATTCGTTGATTCGCTTTTTGACAAAATTGTTGCTGGTTTAACACACCCATGTGTCAGGCAAGGGTCGTCATTGTCTTTATGTGCTGTACAGTATTTTTTGCTTGCAGACAATACCATAAAAAATAATGAAATATAAAAATAGAAAAATATCTGATTGGATCTTCATTAAAAACAATAGGGTTCTTCCCAATCATTAGGAAAAAATTTTAATAGCCGAACAAACTCTCTAAGTTGAACCGTTCTTGAGTTATCGTGTATACACATACCAGAGCCAGCGCTAGCTCTTTTGGCGCCCGGGGCAAACCCGCCAAACTGCGACCTTTTGTTAGAATATGAGTGGCGTACCGAAAATGGGGGGGGGAGTATAACCGAATACTAGTTATGGCTCAATAAATTTGCTAATACAGTGGTACCTCGACTTACAAACCTCTCGACATAGGAACTTTTCGAGATACAAGCTATTTTCATTTCCGATTTTGACCTTTAGATACGAACGAATGAATTAAAGCCTGTTTGCATTATACTTTTTTAACTTTTTACCGACCGCCAACATATATGATGGAGGTATTGTGATCATACTGATTTTGATATTTCGATGGATCTCCACGAATTGAGGTCCCTACATAACGTTTTGACTATTTTTAGCATGATGTATGTCGGTCTGTCTGTCTGTCTGTCTGTCTGTCTGTCTGTCCGTCCGTCCGTCTGTCTGTCTTTCTGTCTGTCTGTCTGTCTCTGTACACATGCAGAGCAAATTCGGCTAAAAGGATTTTTATGTAACTTCATATTTAAGCTTCTGCCATCAATGGCACAAGTTGATCAACTTTTGGTAAAAATCGGTTGACTAGAAATGGGATTTTACTCGTGTCGATTTTAAGATTTTTGCGAATATTTAGCAACAGAAAAATATTTCGAAAAAATTTATTTAACAAAAGTTGCTATAAATGCAATAACTAATAACTTTTATTTGAAACGTTTTTTGATAAAACGAAAAATTTCGAAAATTTTACAAAATTTCTCCTCGATTTTTTCATACTTATATGTAACGTTTCCATGGTCATGATAAATAATATCTCTGTTAGAAAATATTAGGCCAAGTTATTTCTACTCTGCTCCTAAAATGTATTTTATTCAAGTACTTTATGATGGCGGTAGTCCTGTGGTGGCCACAGCTGATTTTTTCCCTAGTACTAGAAACAGGCTACCAAAAGGCTTCTACTACAAACAACAAATCGTAAACTCCTGAACCACAAAACCAGATACAAGAAACTTGTTCTTCTTTTTACAATTTAGTGGAAGATGAATTTCATATTAATCATGTAAAACAGAAAATTTCATATATATATATATATATATATATATATATATATATATATATATATATATATATATATATATATATTTGGATAGTTGGGAAAAGAAGATATTGTGTTGATAGTAACCACAATTATTTCATTAAGGCCTATATTTCGTTAGCCATTCGTTAACTTTATTCAAGGTCTACAAACAAACATTAAATGCAGTTAGTTATGTACACAAGAATGGCTAACGAAATATAGGCCTCAATGAAATAATTGTGGTTACTATGGACACAATATCTTCTTTTCCCAACTATCCAAATATATATACATGTTTCAACGAGAAGAAAGAAATTCTATATATACAAGGTGTCTCAAAAGAAATTTTATATTTAGTGGATCGATTAAAAAAAAAGTAAGCCGTATATAGAAAAAATGTTTATTAATTATTAAAATACACTTTTTGGGGATTTATTTCTTACAAATAATATCGTCTAAATGTAGACCCTCGCGTTCTCGGCACTCATTTAATCGAACAGTAAAATTACTTATGACGTCTCGGCAGGTGGACTCAGGGATGGCTGCCATTTCGTGACGGATATTTTCTTTCAAATGCGCCAGTGAAGTCGGTTTATTGGCGTAAACTTTAGATTTAAGATAACTCCATAGGAAAAAGTCCATAGGGGTTAAATCTGGACTGCGTGGAGGCCAATTTATGTCACCTCTCCGGGAGATCAATTTGCCTGAGAAAATTTCACGAACACGTGGCAGAGACATATTGGACGTGTGTGAAGTTGCTCCGTCCTGTTGGAACCATGTTCTTTGGTTATAGCCAGGAAAGTTTTGCAGTTCAGGTACCAAGAAGTTGTCTAACATCTCCACATAACGCTCTGAATTCACTGTAACTGCACGCCCCCTTTCGTCTTCAAAAAAGTAAGGGCCGATAATTCCTCGCGCCGACATCGCAGCCCATACGGTCACTTTAGGCGAATGTAGGGGTTTCTGATGTTTGCGTTTCGGATTCGTTGCACTCCAGTAGCGGCAGTTCTGCTTATTTACGTGGCCATTAAGATGAAAATGAGCTTAATCCGAAAACAAAATGTTGGTAAACGTTGAAAATCGCTCAATCACCTGATTTACGAAATTAAGCCTCTGACTGGCATCTTGGGGCTTTAATTCTTGCACCAATTGAATTTTGTAAGGATGCAGCTTTAGGTCTTTGTGCATAATGCGATGTAATGATGACCTATGCACATTTAAAGCACTTGCGCGCTTCCGAATTGAAAGGTTCGGGTCGTCACGAACAGACTGATTAACATTCTCCACGTTTTCTACCGTTCTTGATGACCTAGGTCGCCCGGATTTTGATTTATCCAGCGTTGTACCAGTCTCTTCAAACTTTTTAACCCAATGTCGAATGAGAGAAATGCTTGGCGCATCATTTAAGTAGCGAAAACCTCGAATACTGCAGAATTTTCTACGCGCTACAGTCGCCGAATCACCGTTTTTGTAAAACTCCCGCACGCATAACGCGCGGTCTTCTCCCGAGAAACGCTCCATAGCGAGTGAATTCCCAAGAGCCAGGCTACCGATTGACATAACCCCCGCGCCCCTCGGATACGTTGCGTTCACGCAGTAAGCTAAATAAATATAAAATTTCTTTTGAGACACCTTGTATATATATATATATATATATATATATATATATATATGTTAGAGTCAAAACTAGTTCTTGGACCTCCTTTGTAATATGTTGCGTTAGTAACCATAACATAATGACATATATGTGACAGATTGTAAATAGACGTAGTAATAAATGCTTATATGTGCTTGGATTTGTGTGTTTTAATTGATATTATCATGAACGCTATAAAGCGTTCTAACATCAGAAGTGGGATGCCTACACCTACAACTAATTTTGGTCAGATTTTATTGTTCCATACATAAAATATTTTGAAAATGATTGAAAAAGTGAAAATGACAGAAATATTGACAGTTGACAAAATAAATGTCAAAATTGGCTAACAAGAGTTTTTAAAATGGAAAACACAAGTGCTATATTATAATTAAACTATAAAAAAATAATTAACCCCAGAACATTGCGTACCCATATTATGGTGAGCCACAGTGATACGTAGAAGTTGAAATGTTCTAGAATGAATTTGGATAAAGTACATTAAAACTAATAGCAAGGACTGTAAAACACTACAAGAGGCAAATAAATTTTCCGATAACATTGCAAAGGTTAAATAAAGAATAAGCTAAAGGTAGTATAGAAATTTGACGCCAAATAATAAGAGAATAATGAGGTATGGTATTTATAATTTTTTCTTGATAATTTAGAAATTTTGGATAAAGACTTAACAAGGTAATTCAAATTAACAAAGAGTTTTTGTTGGAGTTTTTGTTAATTATATTCCTTGTATGGAATCATATTAGATAAAATTATATTTTGCATTGGCAGATGACAGATGACAAATGTCAGATGACAGATGACAAATGACAGATAATAGTAGTTGTTATTTTTATTTTGTCAAACAGTTTTACTAAGTTCTTTGTGTAATGTTTCTAAATTTTGCATTAATGAATTACAGAATTATGGTCTCAATAAAAGTGTGTTATTTCTTTACGAAATATATTGAAACCTGCGCGTATGCGAAATATCATGGGTAGTGACATTTTAAATACGCAAATCGAACAGTTTTATTAATATTATGAGTATGCTAAAAAGAAAAGATTTTATAATTTCAGAAAACTAGCTTTTACAGAAATGCAAATTTAAAAAAAAATTAAATCAAAATGAACGTAAAAATTTTAGTTCTCCCAAGTTCAATAATACAGAAGTACTAAGTTAAGTTTTTAACTGATGTGGTAATTGTGGAAACACAGACAAAAATTGACAGCCGAAAGGTGTCAAAGTTGTCTTGTAAGGTGTCAAAGATGTCTTGCTCTTAGGTCTGTACTAATGGTACATATTGGACGAATGTGCTAATATAAATGACAGATTTTACAATTGATGCACATGCTATGTAATACTAAATGTGAACGATGTAATACTGTGCACATTGCTTGCACAGATCTTTTGTTACAGCTATTGCAGGTTTAGAACATATTTTAGAGGCGGGATATAAATTCATTTAATGTATTTTTTGTTCTTTGGAGATCTTCAACCAGGACTAAAACAGTGGGAACCGTAGGGTTCTGCTTAATTTTACTTGTTTTACCAATGTGATTGATAACAGATCAAGGTGTAGTTTACCTAAAATGGCAAATGTAATGATCTGAAGAGAAATAATAATAAAAAATGTCAGAATGGACGAGCGTTTGTCTATTGACAGACAAATAGTACGAAAGTAACTAGTTAGATGATGATGATTAAAAGTGACGATGATTAAAGTGGTAAGAGATATATTATTGCTTTGATTAAATGAGAAGGCGCGTTCCGTGTGGGATAATAAGGTACTGAGTAGGAAGCAGCGACAGTCACTGAGCTTGTTGGGTACTGTAGACAACCTGTAATGAAATGAACTGATTGATAGTTGATTTGAGAATTGATAGCTTGTTGAGTACCGCAAGACACACTGGTCGTGTTTGTTTTGTTGACTCTGGATGGTCAGGGACCTCAAGGAGTTCAGAGGAACTCTGGATGGTCAGGGACCTCAAGGAGATGTGTTTGTTTTGTTTGACTCTGGATGGTCAGGGACCTCAAGGAGTTCAGAGGAACTCTGGATGGTCAGGGACCTCAAGGAGTTGTTGGACCTAAAATGGTCGTGTTTGTTTTGTTGACTCTGGATGGTCAGGGACCTCAAGGAGTTCAGAGGAACTCTGGATGGTCAGGGACCTCAAGGAGATGTGTTTGTTTTGTTCGACGCTGAATGTTCAAGGACCTCAAGGAGTTCAGTGAAACTCTGGATGGTCAGGAACCTCAAGGAGACGGGCAAAACAAGCATTATGTTTTCGTTTACTCTGTTTTATTTTGCAGTTATTAAATTCTGAAGATGCCGCGAGGACGTGGCAGGAGCAGGACGGCCGTGTTAGGATAATAAGTTGTTTTATTTTTCAGTTAAATTTAGATGATGCCGCGAGGACGCGGCAAGATCAGGACGGCCGTGTTAGAGTCAAAACTAGTTCTTGGACCTCCTTTGTAATATGTTGCGTTAGTAACCATAACATAATGACATATATGTGACAGATTGTAAATAGACGTAGTAATAAATGCTTATATGTGCTTGGATTTGTGTGTTTTAATTGATATTATCATGAACGCTATAAAGCGTTCTAAAATATATATATAAATATATATATATATATATATCTGATCTTCTGATCTTTTGGCACAAATAAAATTTAATATACCAAACCGCAATCTCCGTAATAAGCCTTTATTCGACGTGCCCTTTTCAAGAACAACCCTATTCTGTAATGCTCCTCTTACTAGAATGCCAATTACAGTTAATAATTTAATTAAAAAACTTAATCGAGACATTCATCATGACGATCTGCCACATGTGAAAAATAAAATCAAAAAATATTTCTTAAATACCTATATGTCTATTTAATGATAATTCATGTTGAATGCGCTTATTTTGTAATGTTAATATTGTAATTTTGTGAATCCATATATTTATATAGTTTTATACCTTTCCTTTTAAATTATTTATATTTTTATATTGTTATTAATGTTGTTATTATTATTATTTTTATTACTTTTATTTTATTTTTGTTATTTTCATACACATAGTAATCTGTAAAAACATGTAAACTTTTCTTATGTAAATTATGTATCCGAGGTTGTAGTTTTGGGTGATATGCACCTGTTTACAACCCTATTAACCAAATAAATAAATAAAAAATAAATAAATAAATATATATATATATATATGAGACGTTTCGATTGGATATCCAATCATCCTCAGTCCAATATTGAAGTCAATGATAAAAAATTTATGTCAAATATTTCCACATTAAAATGTTTGGAACAGACAGGAACGGTTAATCATAGTCTAGCCGAACGATCTGTCCTACACTGTGTAGGACAGACCGACGCTAAACTATGATTGTCCGTTCCAAACATTTTAATGTGGAAATATTTGACATAAATATTTTATCATTGACTTCAATATTGGACTGAGGATGATTGGATATCCAATCGAAACGTCTGTAATATTTTACAATAAATTACTGACGATTATTATTAAGAATTTTACTCAATAACCTATATTAATTTCGTCAAGAACTTTCTTTCGTATATATATACAAATTGCATATTTATAGTTAAAAAATGCTCCTTCTCACTCCTCCATTTCTTTGCATTTTCTTCATTAGTTGTGATTAGTTTTTTTTTTAATTTTTTGGATTTTCTTTATGATTTTTTAATTTGGGGACAGATTAACTAATTTCCCATAAGATATAATGAAAAATTGAGTTTCTAAATACATACTTTTTTGTAAGTCAAGGTGCCATTGTATACCTAAATGTGCAACCAAAATCAGTTATAAATGTCTTCAGATGTGTAAGAAAGATAATCAAATATAGATACTATTAAAAATATTAGTAATGTTACCAGTAAACAACGTACTGTTGAACGATCATTTTCTACGTTAAATTATTTTAAAAAACTCTCCGAAACACCGTCTTTAAACAAGTAAGATGATTGAAAAATGGACTTTATTTGTTATTTATATACAAATATATGCATATATGATGCTTTAAATATTTTGCAGAAATCCAAGAGAAGACTGAATATTATTATATAATCAATAAATGTGTATATCTTTAAATTCAATTTTGTATTTAACCCGTAACTGCTATTATCCGGTCAATTTGACCTTTTCACTTTTTTAAATTTAAATTTCGGGGTGAACATTATAGTTGCATTTTCGTCCGTTAGTATATTTTCGCATAAGTTATATCAGTCGGCTGATAACTACGCAATAGTGTAGGTGTGCAAGTTGTTAAGATATATAATATTTCTTTCCATACCGGTCAATTTGACCGTTAATAGTAAGTACGTTATACTTTTATTTTTGTTAAATTATTAGTTATAATATATATTCTAGGCCATTTTATAATGGAATCACGTCCTAGTACATCCCGACGAGTATATACATCCAACCGACGATGACTTCGAAGAAACCGTTATGAAGTCGTTTGAAAATTGCGATGATCTTGCAAGTGACATAAATTCTGATTGTGATACAATAGAAGATGATCATGATTCAGATTCGATTGAGAAGGAAATTGTAGATAATGCTAGAGATATTGAAGAAAATATAGAAACTGAAAATAGTAACGAAGGAAGTGAATTTAGTGTGAAGTGTGAATCTGAGAGAGACAAAACCAAATTTTTTGGAAAAATAAGTTTACATGGACAATTGAACCTAATACAATAAAAAGAAAAACACGAAGACACAACATAATAAACGAGAGTTCTGGGTTACTAGGACCTGCCAATCTCAGAAGTGCAAGTCCCGAAGTAATGTGGAATTTACTTATTGGCAACAATATTTTATCAGAAATTCTACGTTGGACTAATATCATCTTCAGCCCATAAACGTCCCACAGTAGTCTCACCGAGCCGTCGTTTTTCACTACCGTACTGCTACTTTTATGTTGGGCACGAGCCTTTCACTCCGAAGAGTGAAGTTTCCGGTCTACAACTCCCACGGTGACCTAATCCGGGTTGGGAGCGGTGATATATTTATGATATGATGCATTTTTTTAATTTTTATTTATTTTTTATTATTTAAATGAGGATGAGGTGATAAGGACAAATACAAATATCCATACCCTGGCCGGGATTCGAACCCGGGACCTTTAGACCTTTAGCACGAGAAGCAGTGTCGCTACCACTGCGTTACTGAGGTCGGCGAATCGAAAAACAAAGAATAAAATACAAACAAGATCATTCAGTAGTAAAAGTATTAGACATTATTGAACTAATAGCATTTATAGAATTGCTCTATTTTGCTGCGGCATTCAAATCTAACCATGAAGACGTAAATGCAGTTTTTGCAACTGATGGTTCAGGTAGGGATATTTTTCGGGCAGTGATGGCTAAAGATCGCTTCCTATTTTTGTTAAGTGTCTTGAGATTTGATGATCCTAATACAAGAAATGAACGTAAAAAGATTGATCCTTCAGTACCCATATCATTTGTATTTGAATCTTTTGTAAATATTGTCAAGAACTTTACAGCATGGGAGAATGTGCAACAATTGATGAAATGTTAGTAAGTTTTCGCGGCCGATGCAAATGTCGAATGTATATACCAAACAAATCTTGTAAATATGGTATCAAAATAATGGCACTTACAGATAGCAAAACTCATTATTTCCTGAATGGCTACATATATATTGGGAAAGGCTCAGATGGACGAACACTTTCACAAGAAGAACAAGAGCTCTCTAAACCCACCCAATCTGTAATACGTCTATCAGAACCAATTTTCGGTAGTAATCGGAATATTACAGCTGATAATTGGTTTAGTTCAATCGACCTTGTGCATCTATTGGCGAAAAGGGGGCTAACTTATATTGGAACAATAAAAAAGAATAAAAGAGAAATCCCAACAGAATTTCTGCCTAACAATAATAGACCTATTGAATCAAGTTTATATGGCTTCACGTGAGATATCACTTTGGTGTCACATGTTCCTAAAAAACAAAAAGCAGTTTTGTTAGTTAGTTCTATGCACCAGTCTAAATGTAGTGATCCAGTTACTAATAAACCAGAATTCATCATGTACTACAACTCGACTAAGGGTGGAGTTGATGCACTTGATGAAAAATGTGCAGTTTACTGTACCGGGCGAAGAACAAAAGATAGTCCATGGCTATATTTTTTAGAATTTTTGATATCAGTGGTGTCGATGCATTTGTACTTTACAGTATGTGTAAAGATAATTTGGCAGTGAAACGTATTGATTTTATAAAGAAACTGGCCCTTCAACTTGTAAAACCAGAAATGGAACGTCGCCTGATGAACACTCGTATCACACATGAAATTCGATTTATAATAGGACGAATTCTAAATGTACCTCCAACTACAATTGTTACATTACAGGACGATAGAGGAAAATTACCAAAGCGTAAAAATTGTTACTTTTGTCCTATAAAAAGGATAGAAAAGCATCGCACGGTTGCATAATTTGTCATAAACCTGTTTGTTCACAATGTTCAAAACATATTTGCAAGGAATGTGTTTGAATTTGCCAGCTTTTCCGTTTTTTATTTGATATGTTCATGTAGATAAGTTAATAAATGATATAAGTTTGAAGGTTTGCTGTTTTTTTTTTTTAATTACTATTTTAAGGGTATATTTTTGTGTGTTATAAACTATAAATGTTTTATGGTAAAATTTTGCATATATTTATTGATAATTACTTGTTAGAACGTTGAAAATGAATGATTTATGTGGCCGGTCAATTTGACCTGATTGTAGTGTGAATGTACCGAAATCAGAATTGTAGCAGTTACGGGTTAATATGTACAAGATTAATATAGAAATAAAAATGTATATTTTAATCTAAATAAAAAGAAAAAAACTTAATAAAAACTTAGAATATATATATTTAAGCGTTTGTTTTGGCGCCACTATGAGCTGGCTGTGCCCCTGTCGCCCCTGCCTTTCTCCGCCACTGACACACACAAAAGATCTGCACCGAAAATTTACACGATTACAATACTTGCCCCTTGTATAAAAGGTCGGGCAAGTAAAAAATATCAGACTTTATATTTCTGTTCAAAATCGTAAATATATTTTTTTTATTTTTAGCCTACCTTACACAGAAGCAACAGTTAGAGAAGCATTGCGAAAAGAAACTTTTGTACCTTTGGGAGTAGTTCACAGGACAGTTCAAGATACTACTTTTAGAGGATATGATATACCGAAGGTAATTGTTAGAAACGGATTAAGAAAGACTTGTTATCTATGTTACGGCCAAAGCCCAAAATCGGCCAAAGTGGGAAGTGGCCGGCCAATTCGAGAATTGGCTAATATCGGCACACATTTACCGGCCAATGCCCGATATTTTCTTGATTTTGGATTTGACCAGCCAGTTTGCGAAATGGCATGGGGCGATCGGCCAGAGTCGGAAGAAAAAAGTCGTGATCAGATTTTGGGTGTTTGTTCAATCATAATCACATTATATTGATTATTAATTATACTAAATTATCAAAATCAGTCAAATAAGTTTATTAAAAATTTACTAAAATTATCAATCTCTATCATTACTTGTTTCAACAAGATGAACTTTTATGACATTTCAAAGTACACAACAGTTTGTTTTGCCGCGAACTTACGAAAAAAGTGTTCCTAACCTTTGAACGGAAAAGCATGTATATAGAGTACTATATAAACACGAGGAATGCAGCACTTATAATGAAACCACTATGTCTGCGTAGCACTGTTCTTGCTACCACGTACAGTCTTGCATCACTACCGGGCAGTCTTGCATCAGCACATCAAAAATTGGCCACCGATTTCCCGGCACTTCGCGAAGCGGCCGGCCAAAGTTGCATATACACAGTACATCGGATATTGGCCACATTCCTTGGCTAAAGTGCGAAATGGCCGGGCAATTCGGGAACTGGCCGGGCAATTCGGGAACTGGCCGAACTTCGGGCTTTTGCCGTAACATATATAAAGTGTGGGAAAATTTGCTGTTGCATATTCTGTAGCTTGATATGGACTGGAATGATTTTCACATATCTTCACTAATCATAAAAAATGCTTTATTTTGATACCAGTTTTATTTTGCGTATGTTGGGTTGTTACATATTCCGGCAATGTTAAATTATTACCAATATATATATATATATGTATATATATATGCAACACTGATTGAACACTACACTATATTCCGCGTCTGTTAACTTTTTTGACACTTTTTCCAATTTTCGTATCGTCCTTTTTTGGGGATCACTAAGGTGATTAATAAAAAAGCCTATATTTTGAGACATATTTATTTATTATTGCAACGTTTCGATTGTTCTTACAATCATTATCAAGCTAAACTAAATAAAAACAATTGACAATGTTATTTATATACAATTTGTAACGGTAAATGAGTAAATGAGGTAATTGGGGAAAATCATGAATGGTTGCCATGCAGGTAGAGGGTCCGGGCTAATCCTGTGGATTGAAGGTTTATTTCGGGCTGGTTTTTCTTAATGATGAGTGCCTCTAGGATTTGTAGCCGATGGTAATCTGGGGATTTCTTCAGTATGGTTGTTTGATTAACTAATTCTTGTCGGGTTAAATGCATGTCATGTTCGAGTAAGAAATGTTTTTTGATGGCTCCGGTTTGTAGATGCATCGTGAGTCGTCTTGACAGGGTTGTTGTGGTTAATCCAACATAGGCTACATTACGTGGCTCACAGTCCTCGTGTTTGCATGAAAATTTGTAGATTACGTTGGTCTCCTTCAGGGCAGTCTTCTTGGGGTTTAAATTATTTTTCAAAATTAATTGTGCGGTTTTTAGGCTCTTATAATATATACGCAGCTGGAGTTTTTCTTCGCTGTTTTTACATTTCACATTACTGCGTATAATTTCTTGTAACGTCCTCTCATCGGTTCTGTATGCGCTGGAAAACTGGTTTTTATAATATAGTATGTGCGTGGTGGACTGCGTATTTCCGTTCTGTGTTTCCATTCGCCTATCTAGGTACCTTTTCAGTAAACAGTCGAAGGTTGTGTTGCTGTAACCGTTGTTAATTAGAGTTTGCTTAAGCTGCTCTGTAGCTGACTGAAAGTTTTCCCAATTCGATGATATCTTATATGTACGGTGAATGAGGGCTGTGATGGTGCCATTTTTGTACCGTTCTGGACATTCACTAAGCGCGTTTATGTAACATCCACTGTTTGTGGGTTTAGTGAACACAGATGTTTCATAGCTGTCTGAATTGTAGTCCACGTGAACGTCCAAGAAGTTGATAGCTCTATTGTTGTTTTCTTCTATTGTAAACTTAAGCACAGAACACACTTCGAAACGTCGGCGTAGAGCTTCAGTTTCTTCTCTGTTGTTTACTACCATAAAACAGTCGTCAACGTACCTACAGTATAGGTTAGGTTTCTTTTCCATATCGTCCAACACTTTGTTCTCAATGTGGCTCATGTAGAAGTTAGCGAAGGTGACTCCGAGGGGTGAACCCATTGCTACTCCGTCAATTTGATGGTATAGAGCTCCGTCTATATGTTTAAACGGGGCCTCTGTCGTGCAGGCTCTAAGTAGTTTTTCCAGTATTTGTTGTGAAAATGCCGGAGGGGGGATCGTCGGATGAGAGTAGACTGTCTTGCATATGATATTGATCGTTTCTTCAACAGGAACATTGGTAAATAATGATTCCACATCCAGGGAGGCAACAAAACCATTGGCTTCAGTGCACTTTAAAATGTCTAAGAACTGGTCGGTTGAAGATAGTAGGTACCGAGTTTGTAGAAAAGGCGTGATTATTTTATTTATTTCTTTAGCAGTCTTGTATGTTGGTGTTGGGATTTGTGATATGATGGGACGCAAAGGGTTATCACGTTTATGTGTCTTCACATTGCCGTAGATATATCCTGGGGAGAATTCTCCAGTGATGGGTGTTAACACTTGGGATTTCACTTGCTTATTGGCCGCGGCGATGAGGCGGTTCACTGCTGTTTACTGTTACTTAGTGATCCCCAAAAAAGGACGATACGAAAATTGGAAAAAGTGTCAAAAAAGTTAATAGACGCGGAATATAGTGTAGTGTTCAATCAGTGTTGCATACAAGAGAAGCTGCTTCCTAAATATAGTATATATATATATATATATATATATATATATATATATATATATATATATATTATCATTTGAGTATCATAATGGCATGCTTGTGTTTATTCGCATTAGCATTTTACAATGCACACGTGTGGGAAGTTACATATAGTAAATTCTATGGTGAGATATAGCGTCGTATTATTGATCAAAATATAGTAATAGTGCCAAAATACAAAACTATTAAGTGAGTATTGTGTTCCTGTGGAGTAAATACTGTTATTCTAAATGTGTAGGGACATAGCGAGGAGGGGGGAGGTTATAGTACCACATATGCAAACGTCTTGGGGGGGGGGCAATATATGGTGTAAATATTATTGGGACACCGTTTTCCTTCTCAGGGTTTTGTAGGTATAAAAAATCCTGTATAAAGCTGCTCATTTACTGGTCTGTTTGTACTGTTCGTTAAAATTGTATCTGACAATATCTTAGAGCAGTTTTTCAGATAGTTTAATATTTTCCTATAAATTATCATTTAACCAATATCATCAGTTTAAAAATCGTTTTATATTTTCTAAATTCTGAGATTTTTATATTTCTAATTAATGAGTATTTTATAAAAGCGTTCTGGTAAAAATGGTGTATATATTATCATATTTCTACGTTTTAGTGCATATTTTTTTATATTTTGCAGTGCACTATATTCGCCTACAATCTGGGTTTTTTAGCGCATATTTTGCCCTCCAAAAACACCCTGTATGCAGTATGCTGTAAGCTATACAGGGTGTTTTTGGGAACTGTTTATTAGATCCTTAGTGTCCTTATAATTTATTAATGAAAAACACATTTTCTTTGCGACAAACTAAGAAAATACCATTATTGCGTTCCATTGAAAAATTGAAGCATATAATGGTGGCTATATTTCAAGTTAATGAGAAATATTGCCATTATATGCGAGTCAGATACAATGAATAAATGTCAAATACTTGGGCTATATGAGGCGCAAATAGTCATCATTACGGAGCGTCAAACACTAACTAACTAATTTACTAAATAAAAACTTGTAGTATAAAAAACTTTCATTTTTCGGGGTGAGCACGCATGCGCGTTACTTTTTCACACTTTTTGCAATATGAACAGCATTATGTACTTACAGTTGGGCACATTATGCATTTATTATTTGATGGACGTAGATAAAGTATTTTTTTTGCTATAACTGTTTTATTTGATGTTGAATTGTTTTTTAAATTTAATATTCTTAATTGTAGAGTAAAATACTTGTCCGTTTCTATTTTAACCTCTTTTATTGGACGCAGTCAGTCTGACTAATTTTTAACTTTACTCACTTTAGTCCTTTGTATTAACCGTTTAAGCATCAGAGCTTTTCACGTATCCTGTATCCTTGTACTTAATAGATTATTATATCATCTCTCCATCTGTTTTCTTCCCATTGGTCGACGGATCCCTTTTTCCATCTTCCTACCGTAATCATTTACCCTCTTTTCCTTAGGTTGGAAGTATTTGATACACATCTCGACTATCTTTATTATTGTGACTTCTCCAGTTACCATTCATTTCGATTAGATTAAACTTATGCCATACTTTTGGGTTATACTTGAGTGTCAAAATTGTAAATTGTTGTCTCAATCTTATTATGTATACTAATACTTATTTCTTCGCGCTATACGTGTAGACGTACGTAGACGGTCACTGAAAAAGACAGCCGCGAAGACATAAATATGCAAAAAATGCAATTATTTTAATGCATTTTCCAAAAATTTCTTCCGTGGGACGAAACCCCCGAATTCCCCTCCGGGGGTTTCCTAGTGTCCCAGTGAAATTCGGCAAGTCAAGTATGTATATTATATTTCAATGCATATATGGACCGCCTCGATAGGGGTCCGCCAACTTCAAAAAACATAACAGGAAATGCCAAAAATATTGAGAAACACTGATCTATATCATCAAATTATATTTCGTTTATTATATTTGCGTACCAGCTACGTATTTATGACTAGAATATGGTCCTCTTCTACTAATTAACAAAAATTAGCTTAATATAAGGGCCACGGCAAAAATTTCAGCCAAAATTTTGCCGTAGTACCAGTTGCAGGCCGCGTACGGCCCGCGGTCCTACACTCCCTTCTTTTAGATAAGCATCATAAGTGCCCCTCCCTTAACCTTGAATCCTGGATACGCCACTGGTCCTGTGTCCAAACCAGTGGGTCATATTCGAACATATACATTTGTAATTTGAACATAGCCTTCCTCAAGTCAACTTTAAAAAATTGATGTTAAGTGTGAATATTCACACATTTCAGGGTTTCGCTTGTATTCTAATGACACCATCTCTTTTGCATAATCGTGGCGAAATGACAACATCATAAATAAACTACAGCAGGCTACAGCAATCGCTTCACCAAAAAGACTACAACTAAAGCAAAATATCAATACACATGGAATCGTTATAGGGTGGTCGTCCGAAGTCAAGTATTCCTTTTTTGAAAACCATTTAATAAAAAATTATTATTGCACACTGTTCAATAATATCTCATTATTTCACGCTACCTCCATCGATAAACAATAAATACTCGATTTTCAGCTTGCCGTGATTTTGATGTTTTGAAATATGAAAACAGAATGTTGCTACAACAGTTCAAGTTAAAGAAACCAATTAGTGTCCAAAATAAAAGGACCTTACCGGAACCAACCAACATATTCTAGCATCCTTTATTATAGTCTCTCTTTACACAAACACTCTACGTGCATGAATATGCGTGTATGTGCTTATGCGTGTAAGTGGGTCGCTGGATCGTTGGTTGGGTGTGCGGTTGTGTTTTATTATTATTATTAAATTTTAATAAATAATAATTTTTAGTGAATGTTATGCCCCTATACATGGAATGCCTTGTTTACGGTGCCTGTGTGGTTTACGATGATGTTCTATACAAAATCCAATTTAATATGTAAACATATGTTTCAGAATACTTTGGTATACACATCACTTTACGGAGCTCATAACGACAAGAAAATATGGGGCGATCCCGAAAATTTCAGACCAGAAAGATATATTGGGCCGGATGGCAAACTGATTAAGAAAGATTACGGGCTTCCATTTGGAGCAGGTGAATTTTGTTAAATTTTATTTCTTTCTCCAAAAAGTATATTTAATTAACATTACAAAATAAAATAAAGTATCAGTTGATATAAACATGGAAAATAATATCTTATCATTGCTAAATAGCCGAAATACCCTAGTAAATAATGTATTAGGTTATTGCAAAAGTTCATGCGTTCGCATGTAGATGGCTATACATGAGCCGAAAAGTTTTTAGTTTTTCTATGTTGGAATAAATATAAGGTTAAGTAGCCAAATATACTTCATAATTGGAAAACTATGGCGTAGCTACATACCTAGACTTGCTATAATATTTTATTCTCAAACCGGGACAATTTTGAGATTTTGCTCAAAATAAAAAATAGCGCCTTCTACCCTAAGTACTTATGATTGAAAAGGCTTAACGGAGTGGTTAAAAGAAAATTCACGTAGTAATAATTTTTAATTACTTTTAATGGAACATAACTTATTATTAAAAAAATATTAATATTTAATACTACAGTTAAATATAAAAAACAAATCTTTGTTATTTTTAATTAGTTGCCTAATCGCCATTTTTCTGCACTTTTTGTACTGTATGTACCATGAGTTCAAAAAGAAATTACGTAAGGGTTGGCTATGGAAAAATAACATAATGTCTATTGCAAGCTTTATATAACAATATAAACTCATGACAACAACAACAGTGATGACAGTTAATTAATTCTAAAAATTGCTGTTGACATTACTTTTATTTTCCATAGCCAATCCGTATGTAACTTCTTTTTGAACACATGGTATTTTACATATATAAAGAGCTAAATAATCTTAAAAGACAATTAGTAATCAGTATTTAATTTATTGTGTCTTGGTATATTCGGCATTTAGTAATTTTTACCAAATATTCGGGACAAAATGACAAACTCGACGGGACGCCGGGACCATACCTTCAAACCGGGACGTATGGTAAGCCTAACATACCTATAAAATATCTCACTTATTATACGTTATGGCTATTTATTCTACACAAGGGCGTAGCCAAGGGGGGAAGAGGTTAACCCCCCTCCCGAGAAAAAAATATTAAGTATTATTATAAATTGTACATACGTGGAAAAATAGAATGAGACAAACGTTTTATTAATTAATAAATTTTCAGAAAGTTTTTTATTTCAATAAAATCTGTTATATTGTACCTGTACTTTTATTTTATAAAAAAGAACATTTCAAAAAAAAAAATCCTAACCCCGCCGAAGAAAAAACTGGCTACGCCCCTGGGCGTTTATGTATACTTTTTATGCATATAACAGAAAACTTATGAAGTACGAGTTGCTTATCTAGGATAGAATACATAAATATATTAGAAATGTGTAGTCAAGTATAGCATTTGATCCCAGATATTTTGTAGAATTTTGTTTCTAATAAAAAACGCAGTTCCACAATCTTTAACATGATGCATCACAATAAAAAAACAGCCAAAGATGGGCAATCAGTTTTCAATCTATTATCACAGTATTTTAAATCAGTTTTCGAGCCACAAAGTCAAATAATAATTAGTGACAATTGCCCAAATAATACGTATCACTAAGTAGACTAAACATTTCAAAAGACAATATTAAATTTACCCTTGCTAATCTTGATACTAAGAAAAGTATAGGTCCAGATAATTCCCATCACTATTTATTAAAAACTTAACAGACAACCTTTAACTAGCAACAGCGCAAGTAACTAGCAACTAGTCACTATCCCTGTGTAAACAGTTGACATTGTGGCTAGTAGAGTACTAGCTGCCAGTAGTTGGGCTAGGATAGCAGCTAGCTCGTCGACGTATTTACTAGCTACTATCTTTGCCACTAGTACACAAAATTGATACATATGAAATTGGCGCCAAGTGGTAACCTGTCATAACAAATAGAAAACAACACATATCAAATAAGTTATTATTTGTTTACATAAATTTTGTAACATTGATGTATTATTTGATGATTTCTTTTCAAACTCTTTTAAAAATATTTATTTTTATTAAATTTTTTTATTTAATATACATTTATTTTTCTTATAAGGGTTTTTCGGTGGTCATACTTACAAAACCCTAAAAAACCTTAATAATTGAAAACCTAAAATGTGTGTAAATTCATTCTTCACATTTGTTAATAATTTTATGCAAAACACAATATAGACAGGAAATTTGTTGTAAAATTTTATGGTCATATTCAAAAGGGATTAAACCATAAATAGGTCTAATGCTTTAATCTTTGCCGAAAATACATTTTAAACTTGTTTTAATTTTGGAACAAGGGCTCGGAGGTGGGGTTAACCAAAATTCTTAGAACACATGGAAATATGGGACATTTTACGAATTGTGTAATTATTCAGTCATTGCAAATATTTCTTTTGAAGTGTTCGCATCTCCAATCCAACATTTTTGGTGTGCCAAAGTTTTCACTTATTTTTTTCACTATTTTTTCTTTTTTGTATTGTGCTATTGCTGTAACACCGTCTATAAGAGTTTTGTAAACGTAAGTAATATTTATATTTGACACGTACCTAATTGTTATCAATCTATTCTTAATATTATAGCCGTAGCTTAGCTAAAGACGTTATAACTAGTTTTACATAATTTTTAGAGTAATAGAATTTGAAATGATGTAATACAAAATACCATTTTTTTAATGGCATCAAGTCGGCGACGATGTATATTCATATTCATAAACTATTTTTTGCAAAAAGATAATTTCACAACAAAATCACAGTGAAGATGTCAAATGTGTTTTGACACTTACTATCCAGAAAATAAGATAATGCCGGGTTTACATTGGTAGAGTAACAGAGCTAGTAACTAGCGCAAGTAACTAGCAACTACTCACTATCCCTGTGTAAACAGTTGACATTGTGGCTAGTAGAGTACTAGCTGCCAGTAGTTGGGCTAGGATAGCAGCTAGCTCGTCGACGTATTTACTAGCTACTATACATAATTTTTAACAAAGCCTTCAGCGAAAATACTTTCCCATATGTATGGAAAATACCTAACATTGTTACCGCCCTATCTTCAAATTGTGTATTTTTGGGAAAATTTTTAGAATCTTCAATTTACAATTTTATATATGAATCAGTAAATCATCGTCTTATACCACAACAACATGGATTCTATCGCGACAGGTCCGTCGAAACAAATCTAACAATATATACTATGTTTTTACTAAAAATTATGGATCAACAGAAGCAAATTGATGCAGTTTACACGGACTTCAGTAAGGCGTTTGATAAAATTAATCACAATATTTTAATTAACAAATTGATGAAGTTCGCTATACACGGCGATCTTTTACAATGGTTCATCTCGTACATCTCCAACAGAAGTCAAGCCGTGCAAATAAATAGATATACTTCTTCATTTATTAATATTACATCTGAAGAGCCTCAAGGATCTAACCTTGGGCCATTATTATTTACAATATTTATAAATGATATACTCTCAGTTATAAAACACTCCAATATACTTTTGTTTGCCGATGATATGAAAGTATATAAGAAAATGAAGAGCTTATCCAATTCTCAATTGTTACGAGAAGATCTTAATAACATTCGAACTTTTTGTCATATAAATAAATTATATTTAAATTATGATATATTCCAGATTATAACCTTTACTAGAAATAACATACAATTATAACCTAAACGACAAAATTCTCTAAACATCCAACTGTGTGAGAGATCTTGGGGTACTTCTAGATTCATAACTTTTATTTGACTGTCATATTGACTTCATCTGTTGTAAGGCCTTGAAAATGTTAAGATTTATAATCCGTTCTACTAAAAATTATCAGTCCATTGCTGTCTTTAAGTCACTATATTTTTCTTTTGTATTTAGTCATTTAAAATTTGCATCTGTTGTATAGAATCCTAATTATCTTTAGTACATCACTCAATTGGAAAGAATTAGTAAACTATGACGCGGCATGTATTTCCTTTAACATGTTACATTTGAGCGATCGTCGCTCGCTGACAGATATGATGACCTTATATAAAATTGTAACAAATAATATTTCTTCTAATGAATTATTTTCATTAATAACATTTCGAATTTCAAGATGCAATACCCGTAGTCCGGTACTTTTTCATCAACCCTTGTCAAACACCAAATCATTTGATAATCTATAATATAATACGCCAACGTGTGTCCTTGCGTGGGTGCGTGTACGAGTCTGTCGTCTAAAATCTAAAACAATTTAAGCGAGATTCCGAAATGTAACGAAATATTCCGAAACTTACCGAAGTATATATTGACATATAACGCGTAATAATAATAGTTGTTAATTGATATGATTACACAAAAGTAATATAAATTAAAATTATTAATAGCAGAAAAATAATTATTTTAAAAAATATTTGGTTTTGATGAAAGTAAGTAAGAAAAATGTGACTTTCTTTTCTTTATTATTATTTTTTTATTTCTACGATTAAAGTTTTAAATTATATAACATCTTAAATTTTCAAAAATGTAAATGTAATGCATTTAGTAAAACTTGCCTTGGTAAAAATTATAATTTTTACCAAGAATTATCGGCCGAGTTTAGTCATTCATATCAGCGTCACTAGGTGACAACTTATTTGTGTGAATTTAAAATTGGTTGGAAATATTTAAAATATTTTGGTAAAAATTACAAATTGATACATTCAATAGTTTGCACCTTTGAAATTGTATGTCTCGTTGGTATTAAAACATGGTAAAAAATTTGACTCAAAATGTCATTCCATTTGAGATATGTCATAAAGATAAATGATATCATAGTTATAATGATCATAACCAACAAATCTGCAGTAGGTTTTACAGCGTAAGGAATATTTTGAAATGACAAATTTACATTTAAAAGTGTGTATTTTTTCATGTGAGCTTTTTTCCGTGTGCGTTTTTTCGTGTGCGTATTTTTATATTATATAAGTACAGTGGTACCTGGGTTTTCGTCGATAATCCGTCCGAAAACAATCGTTGAAATCCGAAATCGACGAAAACCGAGGCAATTATTATACCTCAATACTCATACAATAAAAAAGCACAAAAACACTAACACTGAAAAGCAATGGAATTGTTTGGCTAGACGGGCGGGCTAGATGCTCACACAACGAGAAACAAGGCAACACTGCGTAGCGCGTGGGTACGCCGACGAAATCCGAGGCAACCGATGAAAACCGAGACAAATTTTTCGCGACAAAAATCGACAAAAACCGAAACCGCCAATAACCGAAGTAAGCGAAAATCGAGGTAGTACTGTAATTGGAAAATTTATTTTAATAAATATATTTTAAATGTAACGTCTCAAATCATTTTTAGTTTTAACATTATAAAGGTAATGCACTAATAGCAATAAATGCAATATTGTCGATTATAATTTCTGTCATGTCTAGAAATATATATAATTACAATCAAGGACGCTATTACTTAACATATTTTAAGACCGTACTTATATTTCAGGCAAAAGATTATGCGCTGGAGAAACCTTTGCTCGTAATTCCATATTTCTACTTACCGCTTGTTTAGCCCAGAACTTCACGTTCAAAGTCCCCAGAGGTGGACGACCGCCAAACATCGATAGCAAGACACCAGGATTAGTCAACTTCGCTAAAGATGAATGCTGGGTCGAAGCAGTGCCACGAACTTAAATTACGAATATAAATATTATTATGTTATATTAAAATGAAATTAAATTCTTACTTTCTGTAGAATATTATTTTTAAATGTGAAAATGTACTAATATACTATTATCTAATAAAAGATTAACAGTTAAAAAAAAAAAAAACACTGATCTTATATTACTTCAAATTTTCAATATTCAACAGGTCATATTCAAAACATTTGCAATTAACAACAATCATTTTACTTATTTAATATATCTTATTTAGATTTTTAAATTATGAAAGTATAAAAAAACTACACTGAAATATACGTTCCAGCAATGATCTAACATGCATGGCATTTTTGATTATTAGAGAATATTTGTGTTTTAGTTTTGTTTATTTATGTACATTCATTTATTAAGGAATGCTGTGATTACAGTATAAACTGGGTTTCGTTGGTATTTATTATGGAACAACATTTTTTCTTGTAATCTCACCATAACGGGTCTAGATGCAAGTATTTTTTTGAGCACTCTTTCGAAAAACAAAAAATAAATAAAGAAAATAATATATTATAATTCTTATTTACTAACCCAAAAGATACTCATCTAAACTTTTATTTGACAATGCCGGTATCCTGTGTATTAATCGTCTTCATTTTTTAAATATCACCCAGTTTTTTCACAACCATAAACATAAGTTCTATAACATAATTAATTCTCATTTACACAGTCATTCCTATAATTCTAGAGGTAAATCAAAAGGTTTTTCTAAATCATCTTGCACAAAAAAGAATGTTAGTAACGGCTATTTCATGAATAAGTTGCCTAAATTGTACAACTATTTACCCAGTGAGGTTAAATCAAATTTTCTCTCTCTTTCATGTGTATCTTTCAAACGTAAAATGAAAAATTGGTTATTCAATACCTCAACTGAACTGCTCAATAAAATTCTTCTTAACCCATAAATTTCTAAATTTTTTATTTATTTATTTTATTTTTTTTTGTTTTATTGCTAATTTTTTTTATTAATTTATTATTTATGTATGTATGGTTATAAGTATGTAAATGCTATGTATATATACATATTTTTTTTTCTACTATGATGTCAGTAACAGATCATCTTTTTTCTCATATTTGATTGTGTTTTAATTATTTGAATAGTATTTAATGTTTTATCACCACAAGATATTACATATCTTTTGTGACTTGTCATTTATTTTTGTAAATTTAGTAAAAAAAATCAGTTTATTTTGTATGATGGAAGTATGTACCATTGATATTTTTTATATTTTCTGTAAATTTTCTTTTACTTAATAATATTGTACTAACCATGTGTAAATTAATTAATAAATTTATTATTATTATTATTATTATACAACAGAATCGTCCAGCAGAATCAATTAAATAAATAATGAGTGATGAATATGATCAAACTTTTATTACAAAATTTGGATATCTAAAAATATATTTGAAAAATTAAACAATCTAAATCAGTCGTTACAAGGGAACCATATAAATACTACTAAAAAATAAAATCATAGGATTTATTACAAAATTAGACCTTTGGATTTTAAATTTACAAAATGATACGAGTGCAACAGATATGTTCAAAAATTTACAATATTGTTCAACCGCAGAAGTAAGGGCTCATACCTTTTTTTAGAAGATTTAAATGAACTAAAAAATATTATGATTTTTAATTTGAAATATCTTTTATATGTATAAAAATGAATATTTGTGGCTATGCCCGGAAATTCTAACCCATTTCCAGATATGGTACCGAGTTAAAAGTTGCTATACAGATGAAAATGCCGTTAATATAACAGAAAAATATCGTTGCAGAAAAAATAAATCATGAATTTAGTTATATTGTTACGTCTATATACTTCTGAAATATACAGTTAGAAGACAAGAATTTCCTGTATCTGTTCAAGTCGCCTGAAATTTCATAAGCTAACATTGAGTTTTATAATTTTTAATAATTGAAAAATTTCTCAATTCATATGGGCTTACATTATCTATATAAATAAAGCTAAAAGCTACATCTGCTTATTTATTTATTTAAATATTTATCTCCCTCATATTTGGTTTTTACACGTTTCAGAATATCATAGTGACGTAAATATAACAAGATATTCGCAATATAATCAATTTCTCTCTGTCTGTTTGTCCGAGTTTCACGCAAAAACGGCTGGATATATTTTAACGTAACTTGATGTGATGATAGAGTAAAACCAGAATTAAAACATAGGCTATAAGACATCTCGATTAGAGAGTTTCAGAATAAAACACATGCAAGGTGTTATACTCTGAGTGTTTTATCATTTTTTTAGTGTTTTTTTAGAATTTTATTTCACAAATTTTATCACAAGTGGTGCAATAATAAGTGCTTTATATTTATACCAAGGAAAAAGTTAGAGTAACGAAAGTTGTGTGACAAAACAGGTGTGAAGAAAAAGTTAATTTTGGAAGATTAGTGAAGTGAAAGAAAAAGAGGAGGCGATGGGAAGAAGCGACTAGCAGTGGAGAATTGCTATCCAGGAGGAAAGCCGAATGTATCCTTTATAATTCTATCTAATATAAAGTAAAATATTTAGAGGTTAAGTGTGTCAAAAAATAGCAAGTAGACGTTTAGTCTTTGGTGACACCTAGTGACCAAAAGACATACTCTAGATATTGATATCGGAGCAGGAAACACACCGGAGGCTAGCAACGGGGAAGTAGACAACCTGCAAGACTCCGAAGTAAGGAAAATGGACGAGAGTCAGGCGCGGTCACGAGCGGAGTGTATAGCATCACTAACGAACAGGATGAGGAAAGGGATGGAGAAGGAGAAAAAGGAAGAGTTTGGAAAGTCAAGGAAGGTAGTTAGATCGCCAGTGACGATGAAGAGGAAAGTTGGGAGTAGAGCGATCAGTGAAGAGAAAGAATGCGGGGGGGAAGGAGAGGGAAGAAAGGAGAACCATATTGAAGGAATGTTGAAGAAGATCCTGGGGAGAATGCAAAAGGATAAAGACGAGATAAAGGAAGAAATAAGGATGATGAGTGAAGAATATGGTAGGAGGCAGGCAGAGCAGGCGGAAGAGATAAAGGGGCTGAAGTTAGAATTGGAGGACACAAGAAGAAGGCTAGAAATAATGGAAAAGAAGGAGTGTAAGCCGATGTCGGGGGAACAGGAGGGTGAAGAATTAAAACAATTGGAAAAAAGGATGGAAGAGGTAGAGATAGGTCAGGAAAGACGAGAAAGGGAAGCGAGGAGAAACAATATAGTAGTCAGAGGGGCAGAGTTGAGTAATATGGAGAATAGGGAGGTAGGAATTAAAAGAATGATAAAGGAGCTAACAGGGAAAGAAATGGAAGTAGGGAGAATGCAGGAGATAGGAAGAGGAGATGGGAAAATGTGGTTGGTAAAATTGAAAAAGTGGGAAGATAAAAGGGACTTGATGAGGCAGAAAAGTAGGTTGACAGGAAAGAATCTGTACGTGGATGATGGTCTAACAAAGAAGGAGAGAGAGATACAGATAAAGCTATGGGGTATGGTGAGAGAAGAAAAGGAAAAAGGCAGACAAGCGAAGCTGGGGTATATGAAAATACAAATAGATGGGAGATGGAAGAAGTGGAACGAGTTAAGGGGTGAGGTGGAGGAAACGCGGGATTTTCGGCAAGAGGGAAAGAGGTAGAAGAGATGCATAGCGGTAAGGGAAGGGGTGGGAAGGAGGCCGAGAAAGAAGTGAAGGCAATCTTCTGGAATGTAGCAGGGATTAAAGGAAAGGATGAAGAATTTTGGGAATTTTTGAAGGAATTTGAGATAATAGGGTTGACGGAGACATGGATGGAGGATAAGGAACGGGAAGTATGGGAAGAAAAATTACCGAAAGGGTGGGTATGGAAAAGTCAAAGGGCGAAGAAGGAAAAGAAGAAAGGAAGGGCGATGGGGGTATCATCACGGAGTAAGGTGTGAGTTGTGTATGGATGAAGAAGAGGCTCAGAAAGCGGAGGAGATAGTTGAGAGAAGGGTGAAGATAGGGAAGGAGGGGTGGCGAGTAGTCACAATGTACAACAGAGGAGGAAGTAAAGAGAAACTGAGGGAATTGGACGAAATTATAGTAGAAGAGATGGAAGGAGACTGGATTGTAGTGGGAGGGATTTTAACGCAAGGATAGGAGAGACGGGATGGGGAAGGACTGGGAGGAGAATGGGGTGGAACAATTCAAGGAGCGCAGGGAGATATAAGGAGGTCAGAACTATAGGGGTACTAAGCTACTTGAGAGGAGAAAGAGGAAGGTCCGGAGGGAGAGTTAAGAGGATTGCGAGGCTAAGGTGCGGGAATGAAGAGAGAGGAAATAGATATTGGAGGAGACAGGAGGATAAGATGTGCAGGATGTGCGGGGAGGAGGAGGAAGATGTAGAGCACCTCGCGAAGAGGTGTAGGGAGATGACAGAGTGGTCGGGGAGCACATTAGACCTGTTGCACGAAGATGGAAGGGGGGAGAGCTGGGCGATGGAATTAGAGGCAAGAAGGATTGAGATTGGGGAAGGATAACAGGAAGGGGTAAAGGAAGGAAGAAAGAGGCCCGGTGGGAAGCAGAATGGGGGAAATGGAAGGAAGGAAGGGGGCTGAGGTTACCTGGAAATGGGGAGGAAGGAAAGGAGATATGAGGAGGGGTGAAGAAATGGTTGGAAGGGAAGAGAATGGAATAAAATAAATTAAAAAATGTAAAGTAATGAAATGTGATGTATGTTTAATAGGATGTTGGGATGTTGATAGGAGATATATGTTTTGTAATTATAATTGTAGTAAATACCCAAAACACCGAAAGGTCCAAGGGAAATAAAGGATTATATACCATATTTATACCGAGTTTTTCTAATTTCTGGGATATATAAGGTAGAAATTCTCCATTATATTTGTATTTTTTAATTAAATTCGTGTAACGTATATCTGACATTGAACCGACTTAAATTGACGACTTAAGACAAGTTTGCTAAATGTGTCACTCTGCTGTACGTTACTAACTTACGTTCCTATACATTTCCCGCAAATCTTATATGTTTAACACATTGCATAATTCGTTGGGGATTTTGTAGTTTTATATATTCTGAAAATCACATTCAAAAAATAAATAAATAAATAAATAATAAATAATTTTAATTGTTTCACTTGATTTTATGGTTTTTAATTTTAATTAATTTTTTTAGTAATTTAAATTTGTTTTAAATATAACATATTTATGATTTTAATGTAACCCGACAATTTAACCATTTTTAACTTTTTGACATATTTTAATTAACTTATTACAACTTTTGCCTGTGTTCTCATCTTCTTATTTCCTTTTCGTGGTTTTCTTTGTGTGTCTTTTATCAAGTCCCTCTGACAAACCCCAGAGGGTGAAGTGTGTGTCCCTGTTTTTACTTCCCGTTGAAGATCTTCGTTGAAAATATTTGTAACTAGACAGATTGCTTAACTATATTTTATTTATTTATTACATTATTTATTTTAACCACTTTTAACGATGAGCGATATAAACACTAGAAAAACACGTCAAGTTGTCAAAAAATTACAAATAAAAAAAGCATTATGTAGTCCAAATACTAAAATAGAATCGATTGTTTATGACGGTGAATCCACAGAAAATTGTGAACTAACCCAAATAAATTTAAAATTGCAGTCCGATTTAGTTAAGGTTAATACTAAAAATGACGAACTTAATCAAATCATAGAAAACTTAAAAATAGAAATAAAAATGTTACAAACAGAGAACCTAGGTAAAAATAAAATAATAGAAGAAATTCAAAATTTGCAAAAACTTAAGTCAAGTTCACTTAACAGCGTAGCAACTCAAACGGAAAATCAGCTAAATCCACCTGTATCTACTCGGAATGTTCAAAAACCAACATCACATAACCTACAAACAGTACCTACTAATAAATCATCAAATAATATCAACAAATCCAGAAAATTATTACTATTGTCCGACAGTCACGCCAGAAACTGTAGCAATATCGTTCGGGATCTTATGCCTGATTTTGAGGTAAATATGATCTTTAAACCTGGTGCACCTCTACATGAAATAATCAAGGACTTGGGAAAACTAACAGCTCATTACACTAAAAAGGACTTTGTCTTTATTCTCGGCGGTGCTAACAACTTTCCATCGAATAATATGAATTTGATCAATAATTTCAAAAATGTGATTAGAACATGCATTCATACTAATTTAATTATAAGTACAGTTCCCTATAGATATGATGTTCCGTCTTACAATGATGATATATTCTACCTAAATGATATGCTTTTCGATACAACAGCTAATGCTTCTGACTGCTATCTCTTTGACATCAATTAAGTCATCATCTTTGAAGTCGATTCGTAATAAAAAAAATAAATTAGAATCTTTTTTACATGACAAACTCTTCGATATACTTTGCCTAACAGAAAACTTTTTAAATGATAACGAAAGTAGTGAATTTTTAATTGAAAATTATCAAATAAAATCATGCTTCACAAGGAAATCTATGAGTCGTGGAGGTGTTATTATCTTTACTAATAAACACTGGGACACTATTCCAATAAATAATATCAATAATTGTGCTATAGAGTTCCATTGTGAAGTAACGGCAGTATTTGTTACTAGCATTAAAACTATTATTATAACCCTGTACCGATCACCTTCTGCTGATTTCAACATATTTATGAATAACCTAGATAACATTTTTAAACATGTTGATTTCTCAAAAAATGTCGTCGTATGTGGCGATTTTAATGTGCATTTTAACATTTGTAACAATGATGTAAACAAATTATTGGATTTGTTAAGTACCTACAATTTTAAATCTCCTGTAAATTTCAACACTAGGGGTCGAAACCGTATTGATAATGTTTTTCATAATTTCTTGAATACTCCAATTTCTGCAACAAAAGTAATTAATTCCTTATCGGATCACGACGGCATTCATGTCATTTTTGAATTTCCCCATATTACCTGTCAACCACCCAATATTTATAAAGTCAGACCCATTACAGTAGCAGGTAAATATACAATGTTTAATAAATTACAAGAAATTGATTGGGACCCCCTAAATAGTTTCATGGACGGTACAAAAGCATTTGACAGTTTTTTTGATAAATTCCTATGTACTTTTGAGATTTGCTTTCCTGAAAAAGTGTTTAAAAAAAGAAGGAATTCTAACAACAAAATTACTTGGTTTAATGACAAAATCAAACAGTTAAGAGACCGATTTAATCAACTTGACTTGGATTATAAACTTAACCCAAATAACGAGACCAGGCCCATAAGAAATAATTTTAGATCTAAGTATCGTGCGGAATTAAAAGTAGCCAAAATAAACGCAAACACGCTTTATGTACAAAATTCCAACAACTTTTCAAAAGCTACATGGCAAATTTTAAATAGTAACAGACGCACAAAGAAGCAAACTTCCCCCGTAGATTTATTCACCCCCGATGAATTCAACAATCATTTTCAGCAATCCGTAGAAGAATTAATAAATAAACTTCCTAACATTTCAATATCTTCCATGTCCCTTCTAAATGACAACTCAACATTTCCAGTTAATAGTAATTTCTCATTTCAGCCAATAAGTTCTAATAATGTACGCGATGCAATAAATTCTTTAAAAAACAGCAGATCAAGAGATGCTTATGGCTTGTGTGTTGACTTGATTAAATCTATGAAAGACACACTAGTTATTCCATTAACTAAAGTTTTTAATTCCTGTATCTCTTCATGCATCTTCCCGCATCAACTGAAGTTGGCCACTATTATACCTCTTCACAAAAAGGGAGACACAAATAATTTAAGTAACTACCGACCAATATCTCTTTTGCCCATTTTTTCTAAAGTATTTGAAAAAATAATTTTTCAGCAAATTGTAGCCTACTTCGAAAACAACAATCTTTTTAGTGCTTCTCAATTTGGTTTTCGTTGCAATAAATCTACGACTGATGCAATTTTAGATTTCATTGACTGTGTGTGTGAGGGTCTAGAAAACAAAGAATTTTGCCTTGCTACTTTCCTTGATCTATGCAAAGCATTTGACTGTGTATCTCACGCTGAATAGAAAAAGTGAAATTTTACAAGTTTAACACAGAAAGTTGCTTGTTTTTAGAATCCTATCTTGAAAATAGAAAACAATTTGTAAAAATTGGTAATACTTTTTTTTTCAACAAACTTTGGTGTACCTCAGGGATCTATTTTGGGACCACTTCTATTCTTGATTTACATCAATGACTTCTCCAGTGCCATTCGCAGTAAAACAATTCTCTTTGCTGACGATACGACCATCATTACACGCTCTCAGTCATTGATTAATGTAATTTCCGAAAACGAGTCTCTTCTAGATGATGCTAAACTATGGTTTACTTCAAATAAATTACAATTAAACACGGACAAAACACAGACGTTATTAATATCTACAAGACCAAATAACTATGAAAATCCCCAGTTTGTTAAGTTCTTAGGTGTACATCTTGACCCAAGTCTCAAATGGGATCAACACGTTAGCAACATCAGTAGTAAACTTTGTAGGACAATTTATTTACTAAGAAATCTAGTTAATTCAGTTTCCAGTAGTATCATTTTAACAGCATATTACTCTTTATTTCAATCTCACATTACCTACGCGTTACTTGTCTGGGGCCACTCTCCATCCGCGGAAAGAATATTTGCATTACAAAGACGTGCAATACGAATAATTGCAGGTTGTTCATACAGACAAGACTGTCGAAACCTCTTTGTAAATTTAAAAATTTTGACATTCCCTTCTCTTTATATATACCACTGTCTAATCTACGCATATAAAAAATTTAATGCTGTAAAAACACATGATGCTGTCCATAGTTACAACACACGAAACAAAACGAATATATATCCAAATTATTTAAGACTTAATGCGTCTAGACACAGCACCAACTATTATTGCATAAAATTTATGAACTCTATCCCAGCAAATCTAAAATCTTTAAACTACTCCAAATTCACCTTAAAAATAAAAAAAATATTATCTGAAAACCCGATTTATACTTTTGCTGAATTTACGGAAATTAATTTTGATAGGTACACCACATAAATTATTGTTTTACTTGTGATATTTATAATATAGTGTTATGCATAAGATGTTAACTGTAACTAATTTCTTTAATATTTAATTATATATGTATGTATGACTGACTGTAAACTATACAATTGTAACACTGTCAATAAATATTATTATTATTATTATTATTATTATTATTATTATCTCAAAATTTTTATTCTAAGAGAGTGTTTCGAGGTTAAAACTATTTACTAAAAAACTTAACATATCTCTGTCCTTATTGACTTGACAGCAAATACATAACAAATATTGTTAATAATAAGAAAAAAAATCTTTTCTGTTCTATGCATTTTTTCAGTTGGTTGAATATTTGGGAAATTTAGAGGGAGACCCTAAAATTTAAATTTTTAAATATCTCTCTTATTATTTACATCAGCAAAAACGTGTATAGCAAATATTTTTTCTGAATGAATGATTTAATTTAAATCAGTGGTGCAGCCAGGATCCGTCGCCCCCCCCCTAGCTGCGCCACTGATTTAAATGAATATTTTGGGAAGTTGCGGGGAGGACACCCTAATAAAACTGTATAAATATTTCATATATTATTGACTTAACAGCAAAAACGTATAGGACAAAAATAATTTATAATAAGAAAATAAATTATTTATGTTCTGTATTTTTCAATTGGATGAATATTTTGGTGAGTTACGGGAGGACACCTTGAAACAATACTTTTGAAATAACTTATTTATTAATAGCAAACACGTATGCGATGAAATTTGTTTACAATAAGAAAATAAATAATTTTTGTTCCACGCATTTGTTTTGGAACTGGGGGGGGGGTTAGCTAAAGCAAAAATCTTGGAATATCTCACTTTTTATTTATTATACGTCAAAAATATACATATATAAGACAATTTTCTTAGAATCAAGAAACGATTATTTTTTGTTTAGTGCAGTTTTAAATACATATTTGGGGGGCTAGAGTAAATATATCACTTATTATTGACTTAACATAAAACATGTTGTTTAACGACAAAAGATGTTTAAAATAAATAAACAAATCTTTTCTATTTAATACATCTATACATAAATATAAAGTTTGAGATTCTGTTTGTACATTAAATATTTTCTTAGTGTTTTGGCTTTGATAGTTTTATTATACTTAAAACAATTTGAATATTTTTAGAATTATTATTTGTCTGTCTGTCTGTGATTTTTTTTCCAATAAAATCTTAATACCTACTGGTCGGACTTATATGAAATTTTGTATATATGGTTATAATATTGTCAGTTCCATGATAGGACATTTTTTATCGGCGTACCTCGGTTAACGAATTCCCACTTTAACGAACATTTTTGAAAATCTGTTATTTAAGAACCAATATCCATCTGTATTTCCGTCAGTCTGTTTCTCTCTAATACAAGACTCAATCGAGGTTTCTTTTCATGTGACCTCGGTTAACGAATTTCTGTTTTAAAATTTGTTTTAATGTTTGTATATTTGCAATTAAAAAAACAGTGTGTTTCTCTCTTCTGATATCTTTGATTCTAAAATATGAGTCTGTGTCAAATGTACTAAACATGATAAGGGAAGTGTTCCCAACTTCGAAATAATGAAAAAATATGTGAAAAATAAAAGCCGTGTTTATTGGATAACATTTCTAAAATCCGTAAATTAATTTAACTTATTCATGTAATATTTAATTCATTTTTAAGTATTTTGTAAACAATTTAATAAAGAACATTAATCAGAAAGTAAAATACATCAATACATATGGTTTATATATATATAATATTAATTTAGACCTTATTATTATAAACTTAGAACTACAAGTAAAATTTTGATATGTCATTTATTTTATAAACTTTAATAAACATACAATAAACATATGTACATATTTTAAATAATTAATGTAAGTAGATATTATAATAGATTGAAATGTTATAAATGACATTTAAACTATTTATTATTAAAAAATGTTGCTTTTGACTACTGAGGGAAACTTTTTAAATATTTTTCTGTATTCCAGATTATTTTTGCGAAGTTTTTCAAAACCGTTGCTTACAATGAATCTTGATATAAGATGGTCAAATGTGATAAAAATGAGGAACAAAGAAACACTGTCCGATGTAACACTATAAGGCCTGGACTATAATATCAGAACGAGAAAATACATGTTGGGCACAGTGAAAAAGGTTTTCTGGCTGCGACTTACAATATTTGTAGTGCTACTGCGACCGGATTCAAATGGAAAGACATGAGAAAAGTTGTAGTTAACTAAATTCATTTTAATAATTAAATAATAAATGACAGTGCAATAAACTAGTGAAAAAGAGACAGGTCTGGTGATCCTGCTATCCAAACAGCATTCTTTTTATATATAAATATGCATACCTAAAGTGTATCTGAAAAAAGTGCCATCTGTGAACGCAATCGCAAGTGAATTCTAGAATTCCCAAATTTCCAGGTAAATCTTTATAAATTTATTCTTAAAATTAAAATTCATACCATATTAAACTCACCCAACTACATATATCATTATCCACTTTCACTTCTCACCCTTGTCTAACTCATTTTTATAACCTTAAAATTAACCTTAAACACATGCTTCATAAAAACCGTCATATTAAAAATTATTACAAATAGTGACATCTCTTTTCTACATACATAACCAGCTCCGCCTGGCAAGATTGCCTTTGCAGACTTGTCAGGTTTTGCGTTTATCGACTTAAGTCACTAAGATAATGCAGTGTGCATGTTTGTTACTGTTTAAGCGCCTTTTTTAAAATAAAAATTAAATTTTAAAATGAACCAATCGCAGCTAAACGCAAACAATACAGAAAACATTATGACTCAGCAACCATCTACATCATCTCCAAACCAAACTTTACCAATTACAACACCAAACAACAAAATGAATTTCGCAAATGCCATTAAAAATAAAACTTTTCCAAAAAAAGAACAAGGAATAATTATTCAAAACCCGATTGAAGGTATAAATCCAGAAGAGTATATCTATGCTATCGGCGACATTGTAGGCCCCCAAAATATTACGCACACATCTAGGAAAAATAAAAAAATATACATATTTCTTCAAAAAAAAGATCAAGTAGATAACCTTATTAATAATCATAGGAACATCACTGTCCAAAACCAAAACATAGAGTTGAGAAGACTAATAAATCCTGCACAACGACTTATAATATCGAATGTTTGCCCGACCATACCACATGATATCATCATTCAAGCACTCGAACAGCACAATTTAAAAATGGTTTCTCCAGTCACATTTCTTCATGCTGGTTTTCAACGGGAAGAATATAAACATATTCTAAGTTTCCGCCGACAGGTGTATATTACTGAAGAGGAACAAACACTGATCCCTCATAGAATTGAAATAGAGCATGAAGAAACCACATACCAGATCTATCTAACAACTGACGCTATCTGCTCAAAATGCAAGCAAAAGGGGCATTCTCTAAATAGCTGCACAATTAAAGAAACACTTCAATTAGAGTCTATAAATACAGAGAAAACAGATAAACCAGAAAACAACGACAAAACTCAAGAATTTTCTTGAGTTTTCTGGGTATTTACCCAGAGCAATATTCCAAAAGAGCACACAATCAGCTCACAGGATGTTCATCAGGACCCAGAAGAATATACTCAATCGGGCAGTCTTAAAAGACAAAGATCAGGAACCAACCAAGAAGAAAATATACCAGAAATCATTACCACAGAACCGATTATCGAACCAATAAAAGAAAATAACGAATCTGAACTGAAACATGGAAACTCGCAGGAAGATTTAAAACAAGGATCCAAAAGACACAGGTCTACTAGCCCACGTAGTATAGCAGGATTGTCCATAGATGAACAAATAAAAGCAGTTAAGCCTATATTAGAAAAAAATCAAAAAAAGTATAAGATAAATTATAAAACATTAGTGGAGTTCATAGAAGAAGTTCAAAACACGAACGAAAAATTGAAAATAGCCCGAAAATACTTCACAGACGTACCGGATCTATTAGAAAACCTAAGAGACCTACAGCCACACATTATGTATTCAACTACCAAATCCAACCTGACAAGGCTTATAAACAAAATTAAAGAACAACTTAATATCGAAGCAGATTTATAAACACATACCAACTACAATAAAATTAATAACATGTCAATAATACAGTGGAATTTAAACGGATATTACTCCCATATCGGAGAACTTCAACATCTCATATATACACTTGAACCATATTATATCTGTCTACAAGAAACCCGATTGAAAACTCATCAAAATATCTACATGAAAAACTATACATGTTACGTGAAAAACCGAGATACAAATACTATTGCCAGTGGAGGAGTAGCCATTATGATTAAAGAAAACATCGAAGCTACCGTAGTTAACTTAAACACAAGCCTCGAAGCCATTGCGATAACAACTCACATACCAAACATGGGAAAAACTACTATATGTAACGTATACCTGCCACCAAACTTAACAATCTCACAAGATGATTTGGAAGATCTAACAAAACAGCTTCCTACACCTTCCGTTCTACTAGGTGACTTCAACAGTCACAATACTCTGTGGGGCTCCGAAAACACAGATAACAGAGGTAAGAAAGTAGAGAAATTACTAAATGATGACAGCATAGTGCTTTTAAATGACTCATCCCCAACCCACTTTTGTCCAAAAACAGGCAATTTTTCATCCATAGATTTAACCATCTGCGATTCCTCATTAGCTCCTAACCTATCATGGGAAGTCTATCCTGATCTAATAGGCAATCACTTTCCTCTAATTATTTCATTTCCTCCATATCATTTAGTAGAAAAGAGTAAACTTTCATGGAAGATAAAAGAGGCAAACTGGGGTCTTTTTAGACAAACCCTAGCAGACATGTACAAAACTAAAAATTTAACTGGGTATTATAATGTAACACAAGTAGTAGAGGATCTCATTAACGACATCAATAACGCAGGCGAAAGAGCTATTGGAATAAAAACAGTAAATAATCGCAAAAAAACAGCACCCTGGTGGAATGCCAGATGTGCAGACGCAACCAGAAAACAAAAACAAGCACTTTACAAGTACAGAAAACACAACACGATTGACAATTTAATATATCTAAAAAAATGCAAAGCACAAACGAGACGAATTATATTAGACAGTAAAAAACAATCCTGGGAAGAATTTACATCTTCGATCAACCCTAGTACACCACCATCAAAAATATGGGAAAAAATAAGAAAGATAAATGGGAAAAAAACTTCAAATTTGACAACAATACTCTACCATAACAATTCAACTATCACGTCTCCTCAAAGGATAGTAGAAACGCTAGCAGAAAACTTTGAATTCACATCAAGTAATACCAACTACAATAACTCCTTCAAACTATATAAAACAAGAGCAGAAAAAGAAAAAATCAAAATAGAAAATGTACACACACATATCAATAAACCATTTAGCAAAAGAGAACTACTAGCTGCCATACATAATTTAAAAGATAAAAAATGCCCAGGTCCAGATGTCATCCTCTCGGAAATGATCAAACAACTGCCCAGTGAAGTGATCAACCACCTATTAAATATATACAACTATATATGGGAAAATGACAAGTACCCCGAGCAGTGGCAAAAAGTCAACACGATACCAATACTGAAACCCACTAAAAATAAAACAAAAGCTGATAGTTATCGACCTATTTCAGTTTCAAATAACTTCAGTAAAGTTTTACAGATAATGGCGAACAAAAGACTTACTTGGTTCCTGGAAACACAGAGTATAATTTCAAATAAACAAAGTGGCTTTCGTCAAGACAGATCAACCTTAGACCACATTATCTCTCTAACCTGTGAAATACACCAGACTTTTAAAAACAAAGAACATCTTGTAGCTATATTTTTCGATCTCCAGAAAGCTTATGACATGACTTGGCGTTTCAACATCATAAAACTACTAAAAGAAAGCAGCTTGAATGGAAATATTCTCAAATATGTAACAAACTTCCTACATAACAGAAAATTTCAAGTGATTGCAAATGGATAAACCTCTAGTGAAAAATTACAGCAAAACGGCGTGCCCCAAGGAGAAATATTAAGCGTAAATCTGTTTCTTATTGCCATCAACAAAATCCTGGAACACATACCAGAAAATATAAAAGCTCTCCTCTATGCAGACGATCTCGTGATCTTTTGCAGAAACAAAGATATTAAATTAATCAGAGATTCATTACAAGAAGCAATCCTAAACATAGAAAAATGGGCCGATAAAACAGGTTTCACCTTTTCCTCAACCAAAACTAATGCTATGCATTTCACAAGAAAGCACTATTCGCAATATAATCCCAAGTTAAAACTTTACGGTGACACAATCAAATATGTAACTAAGACTAAATTCCTGGGAATCACACTGGATAGAAAACTTACCTGGCAACCTCACATCCAACAACTTAAAAAGGACTGCATGCAAAGGATGAATATTTTGAAAACACTAGCACACCACAAATGGGGCGCCCACAGAGATATATTATTAAGATTATATAAGTCACTAATCCTGTCGAAAATTGATTACGGTAGCATAGTATACAGCAACGCAAAACCTACCTATCTAAAAACATTAGATACAATTCAGAACACCGCAATCAGGATAGCCACGGGAGCGTTAAGAACAAGTCCAATTGTTAAAATTACTAGTGAAGCTAACCAGCCACCACTTCATTTTCGCAGACGCCTACTCACCTTCTCCTACCTCACGAAACTAGCAACAAATATGAATAATCCCACCTATAATTATCTGTTTCAAAATCTAAATAACCAAGTAGTCCTCAAAAATTTAATACCTTTTCATCAACAATTACAAGAACAATTAAATAATATGAGCATGCCTTTTCCACAGCTATTCCCAAACCAATTCAACAAGATACCTCCCTGGATCCTGAACCCACCTAATTACAACCTCCTCCTAACTCGCTATAATAAAAAAGAAACCAGTTCGTCCATCATTTTAAATTCCTACAATGAAATCATGTCTAAATACCAGAATTACACTGCGATTTACACAGATGGTTCCAAATTACAAAATAAAACTGGTGCCGCAATGGTAGTAGAGAAGAAAGAAATAAATAAATACCACCTGCCAAATATGATGAGCGTCTTCACTGCCGAAGCTTATGCTCTACTCCAAGCAACCGAGTACATAAAAAGCATTCCAAATAAAGAAGACTTCATAATTCATATTGATTCCCTCAGCACCATTGCAGCTATGAAGCAAACTTATTCAAAAGACATCATCATACAGAAAATACAAGACAACATCCACCGCTGCATTGAACACGAGAAGAATATCACAATATTATAGGTTCCGTCACATCGCAACATCCCAGGAAATGAAAAAGCAGACGAAGCTGCCAAGGAGGCCATACATCAAGATATAATTCAAATGCCCACTCCAATGTATGATGCGAAAAAATTTTTTAAAATGAAACTACAGGAAGAATGGAATAACACCCGCTACAAAATTCAAAGTCCGCGAAATTATGCAACAAGGCATGAACAAATAATTTTAACAAGAATCAAAATTGGACACACACGACTCACACATCAACACATATTTGAAAAAAAGACACCGCCGATATGCCCCACCTGCAACATACAACTCACAGTGGAACACGTAATCCTAAATTGTCCACAATACACAGCACAAAGGATCAGAAACAGACTTCCAACAGACGCACTCCAAATTGCAACCAATACATACGAAAAAAACATTTTAAAATTCCTAGAAGATGTAAACTTAACTGAATATATATAACATTCCACATAATTTTTTAATAGCCTTAATTAATTATATTAATATTTATGTACGTTAAATTTATCATGTAATTATATTAATTATGTAAAACAGATATTCCGGGGTGCTAATAACCAAGCAGTTGAAGCACCCCTAAATAAATATATTAAAAAAAAAAAAAGTGTATCTTGGCCAAATCACTAGGCGTTTACGAAAACTCTACCGGTGGATATGGTACATCGGCCAATCTTTACTATACCCCACTGAACATAACCTTATGTGCTGCCTCTATACAGAAGGCTTAAATAATCCTTATAAAGGTTAGGTTAGGCTAGGCTTTAGCTAGAATACTAGTTATGTTAGAATAGTTTAGCTAGAATAAGGTTATATTGAGTGGGGTATAGTAAATCTTCCCCAGTAAATCTACCGGTCGGTAAACAGCTACATGCTTATACACGTTCACTGAACTTGTTCTCGAACGCAGTTGATGTTCTCAGTATCTACCGGTAGAGTTTTCGTAAACGTCGGCAGGTTAACGGCGTATTTTTATTTTTAATTATTAAATAAACATTGTCATGACATTCCGTCACAAAAATTCGCATACCAATGTGTTAAACTATATATATTGTAATAAATATTTAAATATATGCAGTGACGATATTCAACCGGTACGAGCATATCAGTTCTTAAAATATTGAAATACTTCTATACTGGTTGTTAAAATGAATAGTAGGATAACAGGTACAGAAAAAGATTTCACTTAGTTTCTACTTTTGGCAAATGACCACATCAACAATTTTTAAAAATCAACAAATTGTATGATAATTATTAAAATAATTAGGGCTACAACTACAGCTAATTTTTTTTTTCTCGTCAGATTTTTTAGTGTTTTATTTATTTTTTTTATCTAACTGGTTTATTATTTTGAATATATGCCCTGCATATACGTACGATAAATGTTTTCAAATAATAAACCTGTATGTTAAATATATTTTTATTTACATTGTAATATTTTGTGAAGATTAATGTAAGAAAAAGTTAATGTTTTTTTAGAATAATAAAGTGTATTGATTATTATTTATGAATGTTTTATTTCAAGGGAAGCGAAAATTAAGAGCGATGTTGGCCGTAGACTTAAATATTTTGAGAATATTAAAAATTCCAAATTTTAACATAGTTTTGTAAAGATTTGATTACTTTTTGAATATTTCTAATCGTATCAAGAATTTTGTATTCTGTTTATTTAGGTAATTTCAATCAAATTTCTGATTGCGGTTATATGAGTAAAGGTTTTCCACAAATAGTTGATTATAAAAATAATCATTATTTTACAGTTCTGGTTAAATATAATTTATATGGACACTATAGTTGTCTCACTATCCTCTTTTTCAAGTCGCTGTATGTAGGTTACTTTAAATATAATGGATTTACATATTTCCTAATTTCCTTTTTATAATTAATATCATTCAGGTACATCCAATCCGCAGTTGTACAGTTTCTAGTTCCAATATAAAACAAAAATCACTTAAAGGCCTTTACCCGCGGACCAGAGTTTAAGAATCACTGATTACAAATTCATTGCAAAAATGTATAAAAATAAATCAGTTAAAGAGTTAAATGTTCTAAATTTCCATGCATATCTTGTAGACCAGGTTGTCGTAGGTAAAATTATATTCTACTGATATATCAGATTTAAAAATATCAGTTATTATGTAAGGCGTTTTTTTAATTAAATGTCTTTAATATTCGAGATATTTATTTCGAATTATTATTGGCGTATTTATTCTTGGCCCGTAACACTTTTGATCTCCTTCAGTTTAATGTTTTTCTTAAACTATATTAATAATCTATATATTTGTTTTCTCTCAAATTCTAAGTATTATTCGCTTTACAATAATAGAAACGTATTTCATAGATCAATATGTTCTTACTTATATGTTCAATTAAAGTATTTAATTATAAATTAGTGTATAATAAAAACAGATTTTAATTAGTAGTGCGCGCTATTTTGCGTGCATTACGACAATATTACAAAAAAAAGTGGAAAAACATTTCACTTTTATCTAGTGGTAACATTGTAGAGGCAAAATCTGTAGAACTAAAATTTATTATTTGAAGGCAATCGTTAAAAATATAGTAGTACTACTGTAGGAAATAGAATGATGTTATATGTGTTATAAGAGTACTATATTGGAATTTTATGGAACGAAAATTATAATAAAATCAATAATTTCATCATTGTTATCGTGTAATAGGGATAACTTCTAGTAACTAGTAACTTCTCATTACAGTTGGCAAAAATTTCAGTGTTCCCAACTTAATTTCTTTTTTTTTTGTCGGACCGGTGACCCAAGCCCTAAAATATCATACACGTGACATTCTATAAGAAATATTTATTCGGAAATATTAGTCCGAAATATGTTATTAGTAGAATATAATATATTCTGTGTTATTAATAAAGAAGTCCTTACTTAAATTATTTGTGTACAAGTACATATTTATGAAATGGTACTAGTAAAACAAAATATATATAATTGGACCATACTAAAATGATTCGCACAAACTAAATTGAACCCACTGCGACATAAACCCGGTCTAAATTGGCTACGGCTGCTTTTTTCCGGTAGCTGCTTTTATCTTATAAAATATGAATGAATAAGAAACCCTTTCGTAGTCAGTGTATATGACACTGCGGAATTATCAACTTTTGAAAAAGAACAGCTAATAGAGTTGTCTTCTTATACCTCCCTTAAGAAGAAATTTGATGAAAAAAAAAATGAGTTTCTGGTTAGAAATAATCGACTAGTACAGTATTTTATCGAAATATATATATATATATTATAATAATAATAAAAACAGTTTTACCCTTTACAGCTTCATTCTTGTGGGAATCGGAATATTCTACGCTGGCCATTATAAAACTAAATACAGGAACGATTAGTAGTGCAAAATGATAATCGTGTGGCTATTTATTTGTTTGTTTGTTTGTTTGTTTGTTTGCTTGCTTGCTTGCAATTCAAGAACTCCATTTTCGAAATCTACAAACATACCTAAGCAAATTGATGCTTCCGTACATGATTGGAGTATCTTACTTAAATGTCATAATTTTACTTTTTTCCTTTTTGGCAAATAGGTGTCTTTTTAAAATGTCCCGAAATGGTTTTGATAGTTTTTATAATGCACCCTTAATGGAGTTAATGGATATTTTTATTCGATAGAACGTTCCTTTGACATAGATATATGAAATTCACAAAGTTGATTCCTTCCATAACGTAAGTACCCACTAAGAAGAGATTCTTCGAAAGTCGACTTCTAAGGGGCTAAATTTAAACATACATACAATATCATACAATAATTTTTAAAAAAATATATGATTTCATCCCAATCCACTCCAAACGGGATGAAATATAGTACCCGTAGTTTTTCCTGTTTGTTGAGATATAACATTCATCTTGGGCATATAAGTGCCTTTTTTAAAACACCTTTTTCAAAATCTTTTCAAAAACAAGTGTTTTGACAGTTTTTTTAAGTTTCATCCCTAAAGGGGTAAATTGGTATTTTTTATTCGATAGAAAATCCAATGGATATTAAGACATGAAATTCGGAGCTTACATTCCCTCCATGACGTAAGAGACCAATAAGAAGAGATTTTTCTAAATTCCATTTTTAAGTGGTGAAATGAGGTGAAATTTGATTTAGGGATGCCTCAATATCTCTTAGGCTCAATAAGATATCGACTTGGTTTTTACTTACAAATGATACCCATACAAAACAGAAATTCATATTTGCCCTAATCAACCCCTAAATGTATGAATATGCATTCGGGGTGAATAATAAAAACCTTTGTATTTCTTGAGTTATAACGCTTCATTTTCAATTTTTCAAGAATTTTTATTTCCTCTATTATTATATATATATAAATCCTTTATTATATATATATATAAATTTGATCAAAAAAAAAAAAAAACACTGAAATTCTGGTCAGAAATAATCGACAAGTACAGTATTTTAACGAAATATATATATATATATATATATATATATATATATATATATATATATATATATATATATATATATATATAATAAAGGATTTATATATATATAATAATAGAGGAAATAAAAATTCTTGAAAAATTGAAAATGAAGCGTTATAACTCAAGAAATACAAAGGTTTTTATTTTTCACCCCGAATGCATATTCATACATTTAGGGGTTGATTAGGGCAAATATGAATTTCTGTTTTGTATGGGTATCATTTGTAAGTAAAAACCAAGTCGATATCTTATTGAGCCTAAGAGATATTGAGGCATCCCTAAATCAAATTTCACCTCATTTCACCACTTAAAAATGGAATTTAGAAAAATCTCTTCTTATTGGTCTCTTACGTCATGGAGGGAATGTAAGCTCCGAATTTCATGTCTTAATATCCATTGGATTTTCTATCGAATAAAAAATACCAATTTACCCCTTTAGGGATGAAACTTAAAAAAACTGTCAAAACACTTGTTTTTGAAAAGATTTTGAAAAAGGTGTTTTAAAAAAGGCACTTATATGCCCAAGATGAATGTTATATCTCAACAAACAGGAAAAACTACGGGTACTATATTTCATCCCGTTTGGAGTGGATTGGGATGAAATCATATATTTTTTTAAAAATTATTGTATGATATTGTATGTATGTTTAAATTTAGCCCCTTAGAAGTCGACTTTCGAAGAATCTCTTCTTAGTGGGTACTTACGTTATGGAAGGAATCAACTTTGTGAATTTCATATATCTATGTCAAAGGAACGTTCTATCGAATAAAAATATCCATTAACTCCATTAAGGGTGCATTATAAAAACTATCAAAACCATTTCGGGACATTTTAAAAAGACACCTATTTGCCAAAAAGAAAAAAAGTAAAATTATGACATTTAAGTAAGATACTCCAATCATGTACGGAAGCATCAATTTGCTTAGGTATGTTTGTAGATTTCGAAAATGGAGTTCTTGAATTGCAAGCAAGCAAGCAAACAAACAAACAAACAAATAAATAGCCACACGATTATCATTTTGCACTACTAATCGTTCCTGTATTTAGTTTTATAATGGCCAGCGTAGAATATTCCGATTCCCACAAGAATGAAGCTGTAAAGGGTAAAACTGTTTTTATTATTATTATAATATATATATATATATATATATATTTCGATAAAATACTGTACTAGTCGATTATTTCTAACCAGAAACTCATTTTTTTTTTCATCAAATTTCTTCTTAAGGGAGGTATAAGAAGACAACTCTATTAGCTGTTCTTTTTCAAAAGTTGATAATTCCGCAGTGTCATATACACTGACTACGAAAGGGTTTCTTATTCATTCATATTTTATAAGATAAAAGCAGCTACCGGAAAAAAGCAGCCGTAGCCAATTTAGACCGGGTTTATGTCGCAGTGGGTTCAATTTAGTTTGGTGCGAATCATTTTAGTATGGTCCAATTATATATATTTTGTTTTACTAGTACCATTTCATAAATATGTGCTTGTACACAAATAATTTAAGTAAGGACTTCTTTATTAATAACACAGAATATATTATATTCTACTAATAACATATTTCGGACTAATATTTCCGAATAAATATTTCTTATAGAATGTCACGTGTATGATATTTTAGGGCTTGGGTCACCGGTCCGACAAAAAAAAAAGAAATTAAGTTGGGAACACTGAAATTTTTGCCAACTGTAATGAGAAGTTACTAGTTACTAGAAGTTATCCATATTACACGATAACAATGATGAAATTATTGATTTTATTATAATTTTCGTTCCATAAAATTCCAATATAGTACTCTTATAACACATATAACATCATTCTATTTCCTACAGTAGTACTACTATATTTTTAACGATTGCCTTCAAATAATAAATTTTAGTTCTACAGATTTTGCCTCTACAATGTTACCACTAGATAAAAGTGAAATGTTTTTCCACTTTTTTTTGTAATATTGTCGTAATGCACGCAAAATAGCGCGCACTACTAATTAAAATCTGTTTTTATTATACACTAATTTATAATTAAATACTTTAATTGAACATATAAGTAAGAACATATTGATCTATGAAATACGTTTCTATTATTGTAAAGCGAATAATACTTAGAATTTGAGAATGAAATAAGAAGAGATTTTTCTAAATTCCATTTTTAAGTGGTGAAATGAGGTGAAATTTGATTTAGGGATGCCTCAATATCTCTTAGGCTCAATAAGATATCGACTTGGTTTTTACTTACAAATGATACCCATACAAAACAGAAATTCATATTTGCCCTAATCAACCCCTAAATGTATGAATATGCATTCGGGGTGAATAATAAAAACCTTTGTATTTCTTGAGTTATAACGCTTCATTTTCAATTTTTCAAGAATTTTTATTTCCTCTATTATTATATATATATAAATCCTTTATTATATATATATATATATATATATATATATATATATATATATATATATATATATATATATATTTCGTTAAAATACTGTACTGTCATTTTGGTAAATAGGTTTCTATTTAGAAAGCGTTTGACAGTTTTTTTAAATTTCATCCCTCACGGAGTAAATTGTTATTTTTTATTCGATAGAGCGTCCCTTGACAAAGAGATATCTATGTATCTCCTGTGCTCAATGAGACCATCAGTACCATAGTATATATATATATATATAGACCATCAGTACCATAGTATATATATATGTAAACAAATAAGGGATTTATTGTTTAAATAAAACTCAAGTTGTTCACAGACTATTTTATTCTAAGTATTCACTCTTACAACGTAAGAAAACATCTGATCTCTTTATCAAATTCTACGTGTGTTTTATAAAAACCAATTAGTGTAATGAGCCGTCATCATTATCGTTAATGAGTCGTTATCATTAGTGGGTCCAGATTACGGATTGCATCTTGATAACATTTTATGGTGACGTAACAGGGCTTCGTGGAAGGCTGGATGCTAACACGGCCGTCCTGCTACTGGCGTGTCCTCACGTCCTTTCTGTAGACGAATACCTGGTAAATGATGATGTGGTAGGATATGGATATGGTATCGGAAAATTTATTTGCATCTTGTAGTGTAGTTCAGCCCTTACTATTACTAACGTACTTTATCCAAATTCATGCTAGAACATTTCAACTTCTACGCATCACTGTCAACAAACTACTCGGTCAATTTATAAGCTGCTACCGATTTCACAATAACAAATGTCAAATTTTACGAATATAGCAATGACATAATTCAATCTTGCCATCTATTGGTCGCATGTAAAAACATAAAAGGTAAAAACTCTAGTATTTCGCATTTCTAATATCAGTGATCTGCCGTTTGTCATCCTGAATGCAAATTTCTAATTCTTATCAAAGTTTGAACTCAATCATCAGAACTTAGATCTTTAAACTCAAAACGCATTACTCTTAATTTTAAATAATTTTAACTTATCCCTAATTTTAATTATCAAATTTCAGTTCTCATGACTTTTTATCGATCTCCTCGTTCGTTGTTTTTCAGTAAGCATTGACTAATACGTGCTAAATAATCAAACTAATAAAACTTCTCTTACCATTTTACCACTAAACCATGTTCTAATCGTTACCTTCATACAATTTGTCCATAGACAGAACACCGCTCGTTCCTTCCGACAATTTTTTTGTATTTCTACTTCATTACTGGTACCATTTTATTTATCATCTAGATTTTCCTGCATGTAAGTTGTCTGTCCCTAAATAAAACAACGCTTGTCCATTTTGATAATTTTCTTCAATACATTTGCTACTTCGTCTTAAATGCACCTCACTCTGTTGTCAATCGCTAAGTATAAATTCTTTAAAATAGTTTTAACAGACGTAACTAGTTTGAAAGCACGAATAATACCTGAAAAATTATAGCCTGCAAAAGTGTTTCATCTGAAAACGTCGGAAAACGTTTCGTTTTCCTTCCACGGTGGAAGTTCCACCAATGTGTTCCACCATAATCACTTATTATTTGCAATAATTGAAACGTATCACTTGCGTTTTTCACTTTCAAACTACTATCTTAGACAAACAATATTTTCATACCCATTTGTTCAATTTTTCCCATTCACAACCAGAAACGTTTCCAAACGTTCCCCTTCGCAAATTGATTAAATAAATTTTTCATGAACAAAATTGCATAATTAACCTTTGTAACTGTTCAAGCACACAAACTTAAATTCAATAAGATCCGAAACAACGCAGATAGGTAATAATTTATCACATCACTATTTGTCACTTAACCCTCAAATTAATAATTTAAACAAAACACTGTAAAAATGCAACAAAGCAAGATCCTCAATAAAATAACAAAATATTATTAAGACGTGCATGAATCCCATTCACAAGCAGAAACGTCAACTCGATCCCACTTCTGATGTAAACAAATAAGGGATTTATTGTTTAAATAAAACTCAAGTTGTTCACAGACTATTTTATTCTAAGTATTCACTCTTACAACGTAAGAAAACATCTGATCTCTTTATCAAATTTCACGTGTGTTTTATAAAAACCAATTAGTGTAATGAGCCGTCATCATTATCGTTAATGAGTCGTTATCATTAGTGGGTCCAGATTACGGATTGCATCTTGATAACATTTTATGGTGACGTAACAGGGCTTCGTGGAAGGCTGGATGCTAACATATATATATATTTCGTTAAAATACTATACTTGTCGATTATTTCTAACCAGAATTTCAGTGTTTTTTTTTTTTTTTTTGATCAAATGTCTTCTTAAGAGTAATGAGAAATTTCTTCATATTTTAAGGAACCGCAAAAACAAACAAGCGGCATTAGAAGAGACAAGCAAGGCAGCGAAAGTAGCGATGACAACAGTATGGAATATTGTAAATAAATCCATTGATAGGAGAAGAAAACGAAAGGATTTAGGCATATCAAAATGTTTGGATGGTGTCCAGAAAGATGTAATACGGCAAAAAATTTACCAAATGTACACCGAACAAAATGTGCAAACATTGGACATATTGCTCAAAAGATTAATCCAAGACCAGTGTGAAATTAATTGTTCAAAGGTGACCTTATGGCGTACCCTTAAAAGTATAGGGTTTCAATTTAAAACTTTAAATAAAAAGCAGTTCCTTATGGAGTCAGAGCGATTAAAACTTTTGAGGCAAAATTATTTAAAAAACATTAAAAAATACAGAGAAGATAAAAGTTCAATAATTTATTTAGATGAAACTTGGTACGACACACATGAAACAAACTCAAAAGGTTGGGTGGATACGTCAAATAAATGTCAAACAAGAGCACCGTCTAATAAAGGTAAACGTATTACGATACTTCATGCAGGTTCTGAAACTGGATGGATACCGAATGCACTCTTGCTTTCTGCGAAAAATATCAAAGATTCTAGACTCGACTACCATGACGATAGCACGGCGGAAATGTTCGAAAACTGGTTCGAAAATAAATTACTCCCGAATATACCGGCTAAACTCCATTTACCAAAGGAATTAATGTAAATTATGATGCACAGCAGTTCTTTCTAACCGATTTGTCGCGAAATTTATGGTTTATATTATATTAAGTGTGTAATGTAGTATTAAAAAAAATAATTATAAATTTCAGTGTATAAGAATCATCAGAAATATTTGTTTTTAGAAATGTGTCGTGTTCTTTTAATATTTTTTATAAAATTTACTTTAATTTTTCGCTTGGTGTCACATTGACACAGCGGGTTCGGGAAACAAACACGGAGTGTTCCGAGTCACACTGTTTAACTCCAGACCGCTCGAATAAACGCGTTAAACCTTTTCTCGAACGCTCCGAGCTTGCTTCATGAACTCACTAAATGATATCGGAAAGCAAAGATAAAGAGTCAAATTTTTTATTATTCGAATAGAAATTTTTGAATTTCAGATGTTAGATACAATTTTGTTTCGAATAATGAATATTCAAATATTATTTCCAGCCGAACAGTTTATTGCCACTAGCTGCAAGTGTAAAATGTAATGAGCACGCTAAAATTTCTTTTCCTTTGCATTTGATGATAATAAACCGTTCTACGTAACAGACCTGTAGGCTAAAATTACAAATAAAATAAAGAACGTAACAAATGTAAATAGAACATATTTTATTAATCATATAAATAATATTTGTCGTTACTGGAGTTGTCTTTTTAAAAAGGATTTATTTTAATATTACAATTTAAAATATTAGAAGTACATAGTTTTATGTCAAATACCAGAATGAATATAATACATAAAAATGGTCTTTTATAATCTTAACATATTTAGCAAGGTCAGGGGTTTTAACATGACACTGTCTGGCGTGCTTCTCACAGAGTCATCATAATACCGAAGGTAACTCCCCCGTTGTTAGAATGAAGCCTCTCCTGGAAGGTTGATAACGTTTGCTTCCTGGTGTTGTTGGCCTCTCTTGGAATTCCGCTGAATGATATATCTTGTAGTGATGTAGGTCAGGATACTCAAGAGACAGAGATATAGAATTACTGTCCATATGTTAATATTTTTGGATCGAAGAATTTTTGATCATCATCGATTGGCAGCATTGGATTGGATTGTAGATCTTGTAATTTTAGCGTTTTCAGGTTGATGGAAAAATTTGATTTAGGATGATCTTGTATTGATAATCCTTGGCTATTGATTATCTTTGGCTGTCCGTGACTGATGGTTTGGAACAGGAGTTCTTCGTTACGGAAAATAATTTTGCAGTTATCTTCTTTGATGAGATATATGCCCTGAAGAATTTTTATTTCTGCATCTTCTTTACATTTGATTTCTAACTTCTCCTTTTTAGGGAATACTGCCAAATATTGGTTGATTTCTGATATGATTTTGAGATGGTTGTCGTTGACTTGGAGTTTAGTGAACTGACAGTTGTTGGACTGGCCGTTGAGTAGGATTCCTTCTTCGCATGGAGACCGATGATTGGTTTTTAGTTTGATTGGACATTGGTACACCTTGCTTTTTGTACAAATATCGCTTAGAGGCATTAAATCATTTTTTGATTTTAGAAAATATTTTACATCAGGTATAATAGTAATAATTTCTGATTCGTGTATGGTAGGTACAGGTAATAAATGATATAGACTGAAAATCTCCTCAAAATTAATCGGGATGGTTAGAAGGTATATAATTTTGTTGTTATCAATTTTACAACTAACGTCGATTACTGATTCAAAATCTAAAATATTGTTTCGTGTTAATTCGAAAGGTAGTTCATTTTTGTAATGACTTGAAATCTTTTGTAGTTCAAGGAACAAGTCTTTGCTTGTTGCAATACTGGGATGCAAGGTTTTAATTTTGCAGAATGCAAGTGATGTTTCCAAATTTTGTACCTCATTCAAGATTACATTGTAAAGTATAACAATTTGGTTCAATGTGTCTTTTGTTGTCAGTAAGTCAAAATGATTTGTTTCGTCTTGTAAAATTTCCGAAAGTTGAGTTATTTTGGATTTAATCATTAAATTATTGATTTGTATGTCTTGTATGGTCTCGTTAAAGTTTCTTATAATTTGTTTGTTAATGCTGTACTGCATGTTAAGTTGATTTTGAACGTGTTGTTCATTCTCTTGTAAGTGTTTTAGAATTTTATCGTATTTTGCGCCATCGTCCGCGTCTAAGTTTCCTGTCAATGTTTTTAATATTGTCCCAAGTCCATTTACGAGTCCTCTTTTGTTCCTACTATGATTTTTAGTGCTACTATGTATTCCTATATTATCTATTTTATCATTTATGCTATCTCTTAGGTAACTAGTGATTCTAAAGTAATTTCCTAAGTTTCCAATAAAGTAGGTATTATTATCTATACTATTTCTAATTATTTCTAAGTTGTCATTCAATTTGTCGAATTCTACGTATATCGTCTGTAAGTCAAAGTAATGGATCAGGGTGTGTTCTGTTTTTTGAAGTCTTGCTTGTCCTAAGTTTATAGGAAGTATTCCTATGTTTTTTGAAATGTCTTTTATTTCTGTCCCGAGCCCGAAGCTGCAGAGCCTGAAATATTTTTAAAACTGTAAGTTTTTTGCGGCGGTCTTTTAATATTTGATATGTGAATGTTTTCCGCATTGTTACGGTGTTGAGTTACAATTTTGGCGGTTTTCGAATTAGGGTTCACACTCTTAATAGTTTCCACTTTATATTTGTTCTTGGTTTTATTTTGCTTGCGTTTATTTTTGGGGAATATTTTTTCAGGAATATTTGAACGTTTTACATTAAAATTTTTGAAAACTGTTATTGCTATGTTAGTATTATCAAAAATAAATTTTAGCATCGATTTAACTTTATTCCAATTCAACATGTCAAGACCAGATGCAATTTTTGGAATGCTTAATTTATTAATTTTGTTTTTAGTGCAAAAGATTTTTAAATTTAGTAATGTATAGAATAAATCTTGATAAGTTGGTTTGTGGAAGTATTTTTCTTTTGTTACGAGATATAAAAGGAAACGATTTTTATTTTTTAAGAATACTAATTTGTGAAGTTTAGGGTTTTGCATTTTCAATTTATCTACATTATTGAATTTATCCCGAAATTGTTTTGCGATTCCTCTTGACATGTGCAAGTCTCTACTGACACAATGTGCTAGACTACTGTCTAATGGCGAGTCAAAAAGATTTCCTTCAACTTCTAGAATGTTATTATTATTTAAATTAAAGTTTGGTTTTTTGTCTAAAAAATTTTTATAAAGCACAAAGGGTGATTCGTTTCCTATATTTTGAGGTAAATTTAAAATTTTGTTATCTAATTTTAGTGTTATATCAGGTTCATTAGAATTTGAACTAATAGAATTGGTTTGGTGGTTTTTCACGTTAGTAACGTATTCTAAATTTTCAAAATTTGTCTGGGGTACGACAGTTTCTACATTTTTTATATTTTTAATCGGAACTGTAATAACATGTTCTGTGTTAGGTTGTATTATGTAATTGTGAGTGTTTGATATTGAATCTTGAGGTGTTTTTCCATAGTTAATTTTTATTTTACAATGTGGGGTTATTAACAAATTTTGATTAAGGTCAATTCTTGCATTTAAGAGTTTTAGGTTATCTAATCCTAATAAACAATCGAAATTATCATGGAAATGAAAAAGGAAAATGATAAAGTCTGTAACGATAAATTTTTTAAAATGTTTTTGGGCAATGATTGGGTTTACAAATGATTTTGTGCTTCCAGTATCTAAAAGGATTTTTAAATTATTTTCAGGGAAAATAACGTATGGTAGTTTACTTTCGTTATTTGTCAAATTTAAAAGTTCGAAGTTGGTTCCGAGGCTGTCATTTCTAAAAAATGATTTTGGTCAACCTCTTCAGGGGTTTGATAGCAATCAGCGTCGTCCTCATAATTTTCATATTCAATGTTGGGTTCATTTTCAAAATATGGATTTTGGAATGGTTGCTCTTTCATGTTATATAATTCTTCACTTATAAAATTTTGATTTTGTTGTGGAAATCTTGGAAAATTGTTACTTGGTTTGTAAGCGCGATTAGTTGAAGTATTTCGACTAGCTAAAGTATTTCGCGTCGTAATACTCATTGGGGTAGGTTTTGAGAAATTTGTTTTAGTGCCTGGCCTAAAAACGTTTGTAGTTTGATTAGAATTGGAAGATTTAGCATTTGAGTTAAATCTATTACTGTTAAACGTGTTCGGACTAGAATTTTGAAAATTAAATGAATTATTGGGTTTAAAATTTTGAAAGTTTGCCCTTTGTGGGGGTTGTTTGAGTAGTGGTGAATTGTGCATGTAATTTGCATGTAGTGTATGATAGTTTTGTGAGGATTTGTGTGATTGTTTAGGGGTTGTGTTCCAATTAGGTTTCGTTTTGTAACTATTTATGTCTAGTTGAAAGTCGTTCGTGAGCATATTGAGCGCATTATTGAGATCTGTTGGGTTCTTTGTGCGCATAAAGGAACCTAAGGGTTCTCTCAAACCTCTTAACAGAATTCTCAGAGCATAATTTCTGAAATAATCATTTAGTATAATTGAGTGTTCTTGGGAGCAATGTGTTGTAATATATGAGATTTGAAGTTTTAGGACCTTTTGAATCTTATTATAGAAATCGAAAGGCGATTCGTTCGAGTTCTGTTTTAGTTCTGTTAGCTCTATGTGTAAGGTAAAACAGTCTCGTTTGTCAGAGTAACCGTTTAATAATGCTGTCTTTAAGTCCGACCAATTTGTTATATTGCTCGATGCAATATTTATGGCGGCTTCACCCTTGACTCTAGCAAGGATGCTTGACATAAGGTACTCATTTTGGAAGTCATTTACGTCTGTTGCATTATAAAATTTGTTAACTAATTTTTCGCACACCTCTAGAAATCTAGGTAGCATTTCCGTTTCACCCGAAAACTCCGGTATCATAGCCAGATACTCTTTTTTGAGTTGCGGTGGGCGTACGGTGATCGGAATTGTTGTGTTCGGCATTTTGCCTGTTTTTATTATATTAGAAGGGTTAGAAAAATTAATTTTTGGGATAATGTCGGAGTCTGAATCTGAATCAGAGCTTATACTATTATCCGATTCTGGTCTATTTAAAAATTCGTTAATTAATAAAGAGCCTCTAAAAGACTCACAGCAACAGTGTTGGAATGTGTGCCCTCCTGTCCATGGAAGTTGACTGCTTGACTGGATCTGCCTCGATGTTCTCTCGAAGACGTTGTCACTGCTTACAGTTCTTTGCACACACGTTCATGTTCTGAATAACCGATATTCGTTCAGTCTACACAGAGTCCGTGATTTTGTTCGATTAACTAGCAAAACGTTGATACGCACCGATGTTATATTCACTAACACGTCTAGTTATCCGACCCGACTGCGCCAATAATATTTATCGTTACTGGAGTTGTCTTTTTAAAAAGGATTTATTTTAATATTACAATTTAAAATATTAGAAGTACATAGTTTTATGTCAAATACCAGAATGAATATAATACATAAAAATGGTCTTTTATAATCTTAACATATTTAGCAAGGTCAGGGGTTTTAACATGACACTGTCTGGCGTGCTTCTCACAGAGTCATCATAATACCGAAGGTAACTTATATAATATTTGTTTATTGACCAAGATACAAAATTAAATATTGCTTTTGTTCACTTACATTACAAATTATAAAACCTTTTAAAATATACAAACACAATATACAGATAAAAGTACGTTATAGAAATATCACCCAACATGAAAAATACTTAAATATACAAACAGTTCAAAAAATAAATATATATAACGGCTACGTCGAATCAACGACAGCCCTTCGCTACTAAAAGACAAATATTTCACAAACTTTGACGAGATGCCTATTCATGAGTGAACAGGCCAATTCTGGATACGAACATTTTTCCACAACTTACTTTTTAAACTTTTTCAAAGTACTTTCCATCACGTTCAATACACTTCCTCATACGTATAAACCACGTGTTAAAAATGTCTTCCCACTTTTCAGTTGGTACTTCTGCACAAGTTTGGTCCCAGGCTACTAGAAACTCATCCTCGCTCTTAAAATGGCGGCAATAATTTTCTTTTTCACAGATCTTGATTGTTTTACCACGGTTGGGGTTTCTGCCTCTACAAGGAGCCTTATCTTGTTTCTTGACTTTGATGGTAATTACTGATTATCATTAAGATCTTCTTCACCGAACCAATCAGAATCGTCTCTTGAATCTTCATCTTCTGAATCGAAAAAGACTTCCCTGTCGTACCTTGTCGTGTTTTGCCACTTTCTTTTGTAACTGAGGATAGCGCCTCTCGCCACGTTGTCAAAGAAGCCTGCATCGAACTGCCTTGCTTTCTTACGTTGTCATCATAATACCGCTTGCACATACTCCATATATTTTCAATTGCGTTAAAATTGCAATGATATGGTCATTTTGTCAACAATATATATAGGCGGAGCTTTGTACCTTAAAAAATAAGTGACATATAGCAAAAGTACATTACACAAAAACAAATTTTCTACTAAATATAGAAAAATTTCTTACATTTTCACTAAATTTAGTAATAGTATTTAGTATTTTATTATCCCGCAGCCACTGCTGAATATCGGCCTTTTTACTTGAAGAAGTTGGTGACTTGTTCTCAGTTACACTGTGGTAGCTGGCATTATCCATAACAATAACGGACGGTTCCTCTAAATTTGCGATCAATTGGTGTTGGAACCAATTAATAAAACTATTATGGTGGTTCATCTCCCCATGAAAGTCACCATCCTTTGTTTTGGCGGCAAACACTCATGCTGCTCCTTCCACCAACCCTCCTTCACCTCCCGCATGAAGAACGATATATCTATAATTAAAGAAAAGAAAAAAATAAAATAAATAAAAATAAATAAATAAAAATATATATGTATATATAGTTTTTTTTTATGCATTCTCTATTTAGATAAATATTATACTAGTAGAATAAGTTATTAAAAAATTCCAAATCTGTACACACCTTGCTCCACCTACTTTGGATGTTTTCATACTACGCAGATCTTCATCTTGCCAAGAACGACGTACAGTTCCATCTTTGAAAATCCAGGTTTCATCAATAAATATAAATTTGTAGAGTCCTTCTTGTTTTAACTTCACATATTCCTTAAGAAATTTTATTCTTTTCAGAACGATTTGGGGAAGTTCCATTAGACCACGTCTTGGATTGTCCTTTTTATATTTAAAACCTATATTTCTTAAAATCTGCCAAAGGGAAGTCTTTCCACCATCATAGAGTCCCCTTTCATGTAATTTCATATTAATAGTGTCGACAGTAACATGCTCTCCTAAAATCAAATTAATTTATTAAGAGGCCTCACGTAGAGATGTTGTGTCCTTACTATTACGGTACACCTCATAAATTACATTACGTATCCCAACTGTTGTAAAATTGTCTAATTCTACAACAGATTTAGTGTTCGTTTCTTTTTCGGGTTACTGACAGTTTCACCTCACGTTTGTTGTGCTATTTTATTTACTTTAGAAATACTGATATATAAAGCAGCTGCAACTCTAAAAAGTTAATTAACAATTATTTGTAGAAATATATTCAAGTGAAAAGACCATAGATATAAACTAAATTTTATATTTACTCACATCTCTGACACATTTCAAATCCATTAAAGGTCCACCATTGTCTCGCTCTCTTTCAAAATAATTAATAAGAGACAAAACCATCCTTTGAGCACGGCTACTAAGAGCTTTGGGCATTTTTACTTTTAAATTACAAATATATTTAAAAAGTATAAAATATAACCTCACTTAATTTCTCACTAAACGTCAACCTGACGTCAAAATAACGATTGAACTATCCAATTTAAAACCGACAACATTGTATAAAATTACCAACATAAAATAAATAAATGTACTAACTGAGTTATGGATTGATGTTGATTAAAACATATCATAACGTTGGTACTTAAATAAACCAAGTGTGACGTTATCTCACGTTTATTGTGAATGTAGTTTAACAGTGTTATTGTTATAGACAATGCAAGTTACCATAGTCGACAACTAAATAAAGTACCGAATAGTGCAAACAGTAAGAAGGAAATCCAAGACTTTTTATATAAAAATGATATTTACTTTGAAGAAAGTTATAAAAAAAATTGTTTAATTAAATTATTAAAAAGTTATAGTTTTTCTAAAGAATATGTTTGCGATAATATTGCTCAATGCAAAGGACACACAGTTTTACGACTACCTTCGTATTATTGTATATTCAATCCTATTGAACAAATGTGGAGTCAGTTAAAGGCGAGAATAAAACGGAATAATGTTTCTCCCAATTTAAACGGCACTGTGATAGAACTTATAAAAAAAGAAGTGGAAAATATCCCTGTAGATAGTTGGAAAAATTGTGTAAATCATGTTATTAAAACTGAGGACATTTATATTCAAATAGAACGTACTATAATCATTAATTTAGAGACTGATTCAGAGAATGATTTGGACTTGTAAGATTTTTTTTTTATCTTAAACATTATTTAATTTATAATTTATTTTATTGTAATGTTTTCAATACTAATTGTAATGTTTTAAATTTAATTATAAGTTCTATAAATTAATTGTATTTATACTAAAAATAAAGTTTATTTTGATGATATCTTATGTTTATTTCTTGTTACAATTGTGTCATTACATGGTGTAATGTAATTTATACCTGATACACCTCTGGCTGGTTTATGGGTACAAACAAGGGATTAGAGTTATTTGTAATTACCACCCACTGTGTTTAGGACCATAAGTACATAGTCATTTCATCTTATTGTGAAACAAACTATACCCGTAGTTTTTCCTGTTTGTTGAGATATAACATTCATCTTGGGCATATACGTGCCTTTTTTAAAACACCTTTTTCAAAATCTTTTCAAAAACGTTCAAAGTGTTTTGACAGTTTTTTTAAGTTTCATCCCTAAAGGGGTAAATTGGTATTTTTTATTCGATAGAAAATCCAATGGATATTAAGACATGAAATTCGGAGCTTACATTCCCTCCATAACGTAAGAGACCAATAAGAAGAGATTTTTCTAAATTCCATTTTTAAGTGGTGAAATGAGGTGAAATTGGATTTAGGGATGCCTCAATATCTCTTAGGCTCAATAAGATATCGACTTGGTTTTTGCTTACAAATTATACCCATACAAATGTTTAAAACAGAAATTCACGTATTTGCCCTAATCAACCCCTAAATGGATGAATATGCATTCGGAGTGAATTATAAAAACCTTTGTATTTCTTGAGTTATAACACTTCATTTTCAATTTTTCAAGAATTTTTATTTCCTCTATTATTATATATATATAAATCCTTTATTATATATATATATATATATATATATATATATATATATATATATATATTGATACAACCGACGTGGTCAGACCAATGATATCCAACAGGCGACCTAAGACCTACCGTTATTTAAAGGATTTCGCGTGTATATATGCCAGATATAGAATCTACCAGTTATAACTCTCAGGGCACACTGAGAGGGGTAAGAAAATCTCAAAAAAAAAATTCGCTATGTTTAATAAACATTATTAGACCCAGTATATGGAACCGCTTTTTCAGTATCACCTGTATAAAATAGTGTTGTTCAATCGACATTGTCAGGCCTTGCGACGTTGCCAATTTTATCATAGTGTATAATATGATTTGTAAAGTTGAAAACATTCAAACCGACTCATTCAGTCCTACTGTTCAGGAGTATGTTTACACTCAAGAGTGCATTTTAAATAAATAATAATAATATTATATGTGAAAAAACACTTGTTGATAATTCATATACGTATTTGCAATGTAACATGTGGATCAAAATCTCCTTTTTTTTCGACAAATGACACGTACATTATGAATACTCAATTAACAAAAGAAGATCTGCGATTTATAATACATAAGCCATCTGAGACTGAAAGACTTTTTGATCATAAGTTAGTAATTACATTTAATATATGCCGATTATTATTTTATACATAAAATATATTCGGGGGATCCTCCTGTGCTGTTTTTTTCACGCGTTTTTGAAAATGATTACACTTCAAATTAAATAATTTTGTTACTCAATAAAATGAAGAAATATTAGTCAATACTGTCGCATACCTGACCCGAAAAGCACAGCCACTAGGTTGTACTGCGCATTAAAATATATTTTTACAAATTGTATCTTGGTTTTAATTATATTGGCGTATTATTTACGTATTTTGTTATTAAGGACATTTATTACTGTATAAATTCAGTAAACTATTACTGTCGTGATAATAAAAGGTAATATTTACAATTATATTTCTCATATGACAAATAAAGAGAAGTCATCATCATCATTGACGCGACAGCGCGAGATGAGTCTAGATCTCTTGATTTCAAGTTTTGTGACCACATTTTCAATCTGTGTACATGTAGGAGTAATATAGACAGGATTAAGTCTATTTCTTAGCGCACACAGAAATGCCCGTACAGCTTATAGCCGGTTGCTAAGCAGAGCCCGTAATTTGTCTAAATATTTTTTACATAAATTATTTTAACAATTTAATTATTATCTACTTGCGAGCGGTCAACGGCAAGCACAAACGATTTATTGCTGGCAGCCACAGGCTTGCTTGTGATAAGTAAAATTAAGCAAGATCCTTAGAATCACCGATAAACGAAATTCTATACACCAAAAAGAAGTATGCGTGTCAGGTGGATCATAAACGAGAAAAAAATAATATTTGTAAAAGGTTGTTTAATTAGACCTTATTGTTATATCTCACTGTTTTTTTTTTTTTTAGTGCAGTTTCGGCTCTGGCAATTCTCAAATTTGTGAAAATTTACATATATAAATAAAATTGGAGGTTAAATCTGTTCTTTTTTAGGGTTTTGTAAAACCCTTATACCGTCATTTTGTCGTCTGTCTGTCTGTCTGTTCGGTAAAAATTGTAGCCAAACGGCTAAACCTAGAGAGTTGAAATTTGACATGCTTATACAACTCTTTGACCCGAACATAGGAAATATCCTAAAAAACATATCCGCCTAAAATATAAACAAATATGTGCTCATCGAAAAAAAAAAAAAAATTTTACAATTCTGTGTATGGTATCAAATGAAAGCCCTTGAAACCTGAATTAACGATCAAAATTTTATTTTTGCAAAATAAATTATTTTGACGCGTTTTTTGCGAGAATTGTGCAAAATTTTGTCCCACACCCTGTAGCCCAGATGGTTTAAACTAAAAATCTGAAAAAATTCTAAGTAATGTACATTGGTGTGAACCGGAATAGTAAAACAGGAATTTTTGATCAGATTATGTTTTCGGAAAATAACGCATTTTTTGTGTTTTTAACTAAAATATGTAAAATATTTAATCCGCTATTTAACACAGTAAAGGAGTGAACGTTCGTAGATCAGTGGTAACGTTCTCGCTTCGTAAGTTGCAAACTACTGTTCAACTCCCGTCAATTTTGATTTTTTCTGTTTTTTTTTGCATTTTTATTTTGTTTAAATTATTTTGTCAAAATTCTAGTTATATTTTGGAAAATGTTGCATTTAATTTTTAAAAGCGTAAATTTAATAACCAGTGGGAAGTGTTGATATTATAATTTAATTCTATGTTTGAATGTATACGAAATCAGAGGGGCGGAGTTTATGACTTAAACAACCAATGGAAGCCGTAGGCGCAATTTTCAAAATATTAATGAACCTTGCTATATAAAAAAAAAAATACTGCAAATTTTTAGAAACCCAAATAATGGTATTAGGCATTCGAATTAAAATTAATAAAAAAATATTTTAACATAAAATTTGTTTTGGCTTCCCAAATAATCATCATTCACTAAATACCTGCGAAACCCTGAAACGTATGAAAATTCACACTTCACATAATTTTTTGTTGGTACCCATTTTTCGTTTCTACATGTTCCAAGTGAATGTAAGACAAAATTCACAAAAAAAATCTCTCTGTCTGTCTGATATGCTTTTTTTCTATGGGTTTATTTATCTGACATTCAAAAAACAAGAGCTATATATATTTTCTCGTAATTTAATGTCATGACAGAGTGAAACCAGGTTTCGAGCCTATGATATGGCATCTTAAAATTTGAAGTTAAGAGGCGAATGTAGCCACCTCTAAAGTCCATCGTTGCACGCGTGGTGCGGTGGCGAGAAGTCGTATTACGTCATTGGGGGAGTGACCAAAGTGGAAGTAGCTTACAGGGAGAGGGAAAAGTGCTAATATTTATAAATCAACCTGTATTTTTGGGAATCATAAAATATAGATTAAATATATTCGAATCAATTTGTTTTTTTTTTTTTAAATTTCAAGATATGAAAGAAAATATCAAAATTTTAATAAGTAAATAAGTAAATAAATTTTAATAAAAAAAAAGTAAATAAATTAAATATTTTAATAAGTTTAAATTTGTATTTTGATTTATTTTTAATTTTCAATTTTACAGTGCTATACTTTTTTCAATTTCACATGACTGTTACTCAGTAAATGAATAAAAATTACAAATGTTAACACTTAACCACTCTATATTGTAATTTTATCTTTAAAATAAGCTCTTGTATGTGAAAAGTGATTAATATTTATTACCAATTCTGATTTTACAGATAATTTTGTAGAAATAATAGTTTTTTTTTTTTATCATCAAAAAATTATGTTAATAATCATAGATTCACCCAACCTTTAGGGGTTGATTTAACCTTTTAGTTAAACTCGATTACAGTATAACAATCCCATACGTTACCATAACAACCATGTTCTGACCATTTGGTTATAGTTAACTAAGCTTTCAGAAGCCGGCCATAATTATTTAACTTAATTTTTGGGACCATTTTTTTGTGTCAATATGAATTTGTATTCTACCACGGAAAGTCTAAAATAAAACAGGTAAATTTGACGTCACAAACTGTTTTATTCCAAAGATCTTCTGTTACCCATTTCAACCGAATTCAAAGATATGTGTAGGAAACGAAGGCGGAGCTTTAGACTCCCTCTACTATGATTAGATTAGTTTAAAACCACGCTACCAGATGGATACATCTCTCGATGCTTGTAAATGCCAGTATTTCATATAGTGTTTCGGTGTGGGCCAAAGAATTGGTGCTAAATATTAATTAATTTTCATAAATAAAGGCTCATTTTAAAGATAAAAGTACAATCTATAGGATTCTAGCTATGGAATTTGCAATTGTTATTGATTTACGGAGGAACAGTGATGTGAAGTTAGACAAAGTTTAGGACATTGTAAAACTGAAAATTAAAAATGAAACCAAATTTTAACTCTTAAATTCAACGGAGCCAATCTTTATCTTCAAATTAAAAAAAAAATCAAATTGATCCGACAACATTTGGTTCAAATTCTTTGGCCCTTTCAAATGCACGTATCCGTTGAGCGTAACCCAGGTACAGTACGCTCTTAAACGTACACATAAATGTTCAATACTAAAAATGAAATGGGAACTTTTGTTTTTTACAATTATTTTTATTTTTTACAATTAAGAAAAGTAATTGTTCAAACGAGTTATTTGTAATTTGAAACCTTTTGTGTTCTTCTTTGGAATTAAGAATAAATTATGGACATTGATGTCCGTATTAGAATAATTTTCTGTGAAATATATGAACAAAATTCAAACTTATTAAAATGTACATTTATTTGGGATTCTAATAAAAATATTAAATAAATTTAACGTCTCATTTGAAGCACTAACATTCAGCACGCTTTAAAAAATCTATAAACTATAAAAATGTAATTATTTCTAAATTGGAAAAAAAGAAGAATTTCATGGCGCAAATACCAAAATTTTAATTTGAACAAATTTGATACAAATCGGTTATATGCATTGTTTTCAAGTATCTACGAGTCTGCCAAAACTAAATTTGAGTTTAGAGTTTTTCTGTAAGACAAATTGAAAGAAAATATTTAAGTTCTTACAATGAACTAAAATTATCATGACTGGAATGTTTATCTAGCTCATTCTATACAGTGTTGCCAGATTTAAGGCTTGACAACGTCAACTGAATTGTGCTGGTCTGACAAAGTCGGAATCGTACATTTTTTGTATAAAAAGTTATATACAAAAACTATTGGCGCGCGCTCTTCACGACAAATCAGTGAACTAAATTTGTATATAAATATACGATCTACCCTCGTATTCAGACCATTTGTGAAATTTTCTCTGTCATCGCTGCTATATAATCAGGGTGCAAGAGCTCCAAAAAACATGAAAAACGTTTTCAGACCATTCCCCTGGTCTGAAAACGTCAATTTTGGTTTGACACCGTCCATTGAGTACATAGAATTGGCTTGCATAAGCGGTAAAACAAATATATATATATATATATATATATATATATATATATAAGGAAATAAAAATTCTTGATTACTCGTCAAAAGTTTATTAATAAAATATTAAGAGACGTTTCGACTGGTAAATCGAAGTAGACATGACATAGACATAAAAAAAAAAAATAAACAGAGTAGACATGACAGTGCACTGTCATATATATATATATATATATATATATATATATATATATATATATATATATATATTTCGTTAAAATACTGTACTTGTCGATTATTTCTAACCAGAATTTCAGTGTTTTTTTTTTTTTTTTTGATCAAATTTCTTCTTAAGAGAAGTATAAGAAGACAACTTTATTAACTGTTCTTTTTCAAAAGTTGATAATTCCGCAGTGTCATATGTGGTACTACAAAAGGGTTTCTTATCCATTCATATTTTATAAGTAGTCTAGTGCCCACGCACCATATTTTACGTTGATACTGCACTTGATGATAATAGAATGCCATTTGGCACACGTGTTCCTTATAAAAATTAATTCATTTTGACCCACAGCACCTATTTGTGAATCGAGGCAGATTCAAGATGGCGGCGAAAATAGTGCGCCAATTACAATAACGATAACTAATATTTATTATAGAGCACAATAGCTAAATACATATTTGTACAATGGACCATTACCTACAATTTGCCGCATCGTACGCGAATTTTAGTAACTTAGTTTGCAAGATACCGTCTATAATTCATTCTAAGACGCAAAAAAGTGATTTCCGAAATGGCTAACGAATTTCATATGATATGGCTCGATTTCTATTAATATAATATCGTAGATTACGAATCTGTTATCAAAATCGCGAAAATTTAAAATTTTGATAGATTTTTTTCTCAAATTTGAGACATGATGACATACTCTATCGCTGCAAATCTACGTATATTAACAATTTGTTTCAATTCTTCCTAAATCTGTAGGACATACCCTTATCTGTAGGCTACAAGAATATGTGCGGAATTTTTCTTTGAAGGGCGCCGGAATTAAGGTAGCGGCCGAAATATGTAAAGTGTCAACTTCGTATTATTTTGACACTTTTTATATCGTTCTCGACCAAATCGAACCTGTAGATTACAAAATATTATAAAAGAAGGCATATGACTTGTTATTATTCGGGTTTTGTCCGAAATGAAATAAAAAAATTGGCATATCCAGCCGGAACGGCTTAAAATTATGACATTTAAGTGAGATACTCCATGCATGTACGGAATGCATCAATTTGCTAAGGTAAGTTTGCAGCATCTGGTCTCAAATGAAGCCGCTTTCGAAATAACGCTCGAAAATCGAATTTTGCTATTTACATCAAATTTGTTTAGTTGTATATCAATTTCGGGTATATTGAAGTCGTAGATTTCGAAAATGGAGTTCTTGAATTGCAAACAAGCAAGCAAGCAAACAAACAAACAAACAAAAAAACAAACAAATAAATAGCCACACGATTATCATTTTGCACTACTAATCGTTCCTGTATTTAGTTTTATAATGGCCAGCGTGGAATATTCCGATTCTCACAAGAATGAAGCTGTAAAGGGTAAAACTGTTTTTATTATTATTATAATATATATATATATATATATATATATATATATATATATATATATATATATATATATATATATATATATTAATAGAAATCGAGCCATATCATACGAAATTCGTTAGCCATTTCGGAAATCACTTTTTTGCGTCTGAGAATGAATTATAGACGGTATCTTGTAAACTAAGTTACTAAAATTTGCGTACGATGCGGCAAATTGTAGGTAATGGTCCATTGTACAAATATGTATTTAGCTATTGTGCTCTATAATAAATATTAGTTATCGTTATCGTAATTGGCGCATTATTTTCGCCGCCATCTTGAATCTGCCTCGATTCACAAATAGGTGCTGCGGGTCAAAATGAATGAATTTTTATAAGGAACACGTGTGCCAAATGGCATTCTATTATCATCAAGTGCAGTCTCAACGTAAAATATGGTTCGTGGGCACTAGACTACTTATAAAATATGAATGGATAAGAAACCCTTTTGTAGTACCACATATGACACTGCGAAATTATCAACTTTTGAAAAAGAAAAGTTAATAGAGTTGTCTTCTTAAACTTCTCTTAAGAAGAAATTTGATCAAAAAAAAAAAAAAAAACACTGAAATTCTGGTCAGAAATAATCGACAAGTACAGTATTTTAACGAAATATATATATATATATATATATATATATATATATATATATATAATAAAGGATTTATATATATATATAATAATAGAGGAAATAAAAATTCTTGAAAAATTGAAAAGGAAGTGTTATAACTCAAGAAATACAAAGGTTTTTATAATTCACCCCGAATGCATATTCATCCATTTAGGGGTTGATTAGGGCAAATACGTGAATTTCTGTTTTAAACATTTGTATGGGTATAATTTGTAAGCAAAAACCAAGTCGATATCTTATTGAGCCTAAGAGATATTGAGGCATCCCTAAATCCAATTTCACCTCATTTCACCACTTAAAAATGGAATTTAGAAAAATCTCTTCTTATTGGTCTCTTACGTTATGGAGGGAATGTAAGCTCCGAATTTCATGTTTTAATATCCATTGGATTTTCTATCGAATAAAAAATACCAATTTACCCCTTTAGGGAGTGAAACTTAAAAAAACTGTCAAAACACTTTGAACGTTTTTGAAAAGATTTTGAAAAAGGTGTTTTAAAAAAGGCACGTATATGCCCAAGATGAATGTTATATCTCAACAAACAGGAAAAACTACGGGTATAGTTTGTTTCACAATAAGATGAAATGACTATGTACTTATGGTCCTAAACACAGTGGGTGGTAATTACAAATAACTCTAATCCCTTGTTTGTACCCATAAACCAGCCAGAGATGTATCAGGTATAAATTACATTACACCATGTAATGACACAATTGTAACAAGAAATAAACATAAGATATCATCAAAATAAACTTTATTTTTATTATAAATACAATTAATTTATAGAACTTATAATTAAATTTAAAACATTACAATTAGTATTGAAAACATTACAATAAAATAAATTATAAATTAAATAATGTTTAAGATAAAAAAAAAATCTTACAAGTCCAAATCATTCTCTGAATCAGTCTCTAAATTAATGATTATAGTACGTTCTATTTGAATATAAATGTCCTCAGTTTTAATAACATGATTTACACAATTTTTCCAACTATCTACAGGGATATTTTCCACTTCTTTTTTTATAAGTTCTATCACAGTGCCGTTTAAATTGGGAGAAACATTATTCCGTTTTATTCTCGCCTTTAACTGACTCCACATTTGTTCAATAGGATTGAATATACAATAATACGGAGGTAGTCGTAAAACTGTGTGTCCTTTGCATTGAGCAATATTATCGCAAACATATTCTTTAGAAAAACTATAACTTTTTAATAATTTAATTAAACAATTTTTTTTATAACTTTCTTCAAAGTAAATATCATTTTTATATAAAAAGTCTTGGATTTCCTTCTTACTGTTTGCACTATTCGGTACTTTATTTAGTTGTCGACTATGGTAACTTGCATTGTCCATAACAATAACACTGTTAGCCGGTATATTCGGGAGTAATTTATTTTCGAACCAGTTTTCGAACATTTCCGCCGTGCTATCGTCATGGTAGTCGAGTCTAGAATCTTTGATATTTTTCGCAGAAAGCAAGAGTGCATTCGGTATCCATCCAGTTCCAGAACCTGCATGAAGTATCGTAATACGTTTACCTTTATTAGACGGTGCTCTTGTTTGACATTTATTTGCCGTATCCACCCAACCTTTTGAGTTTGTTTCATGTGTGTCGTACCAAGTTTCATCTAAATGAATTATTGAACTTTTATCTTCTCTGTATTTTTTAATGTTTTTTAAATAATTTTGTCTCAAAAGTTTTAATCGCTCTGACTCCATAAGGAACTGCTTTTTATTTAAAGTTTTAAATTGAAACCCTATACTTTTAAGGGTACGCCATAAGGTCACCTTTGAACAATTAATTTCACACTGGTCTTGGATTAATCTTTTGAGCAATATGTCCAATGTTTGCACATTTTGTTCGGTGTACATTTGGTAAATTTTTTGCCGTATTACATCTTTCTGGAAACCATCCAAACATTTTGATATGCCTAAATCCTTTCGTTTTCTTCTCCTATCAATGGATTTATTTACAATATTCCATACTGTTGTCATCGCTACTTTCGCTGCCTTGCTTGTCTCTTCTAATGCCGCTTGTTTGTTTTTGCGGTTCCTTAAATATAAATACACATTGGCCACAATTTCTTTAGCTTCTACAGGTAAATATATAAAAGATTTTGCCCGATTTTTTTTTATTGTATCTTGCACTATATCATCATCTTCTATCATGGTCACATAGTCATCTGCTTCATTTGCTTGCACAGAAGTTAATTGTTCGTTCCAAGGACGCCACATTTTTCTAACACGTACTGAACTATTTAACACAAATCACAAGTTATCTGATAGAAAATTCAAAGCGAAGTGAAAAGATATTTAAAACATCTGCAATTTATATCTGATACATCACTGACTAGTTTATGGGTGCAAACAAGGGATTAGTGTTATTTGTAATTACCACCCACTGTGTTTAGGACCATAAGTAGATTCGACCATAAGTACTTCAGCTTATCGTGAAACAAACTATACTATATTTCATCCCGTTTGGAGTGGATTGGGATGAAATCATATATTTTTTTAAAATTATTGTATGATATTGTATGTATGTTTAAATTTAGCCCCTTAGAAGTCGACTTTCGAAGAATCTCTTCTTAGTGGGTACTTACGTCATGGAAGGAATCAACTTTGTGAATTTCATATATCTATGTCAAAGGAACGTTCTATCGAATAAAAAATATCCATTAACTCCATTAAGGGTGCATATTAAAAACTGTCAAAACCATTTCGGGACATTTTAAAAAGACACCTATTTGCCAAAAAGGAATTACTCAACAAACACATAAAATACGACGGGATATCTAATTCACCCCGAAATTACATTCACTCTTTTACGAATTGATTAGGATAAAATCTTGAAATAAGTTTTTCGATATTTCCATGGGTAATCTTTGTAAGCAAAAACTAAGTCGATATCTTATTGGTCCTAAGAGATATTAAGGAATCCTTGAAATCACACCTCCTCTTTTCACCTTTTAGAGGTGAAATTAAAAAAAAACCGACAAAACCATTTCGAAATATTTTAAAGACACCTATGTGCCAAAAAGTAATGTTGCAACTAAACGAACACAGGAAAAACGACGGGATATATAATTTACCCCGATTGTAGATTTACCCCTTTAGGCATTGATCAGGACAAAATCCTGAAATAAATTTTTCGGCATTTGCATGGGTAGTATTTGTAAGCAAAAACCAAGTCGGTATCTTATTAGTCTTAAGAGACATAAAATAATCCTTAAATTCACAATTCACCCCTGTTCAAAAAACCTTTTCGAGATATTTTAAAAAGACACCTATGTGCTAAAAAGTAATGTTGCAACTAAACGAATATAGGAAATACAACGGAATGTATAACTCCATGGAATGGGTAATCTTTGTAAGCTAGAAGCAAGTCGATATCTTATTAATCCTAAGAGATATTAAGGAATCCTTGAAATCACAATTCACCCCTTTTCACCCTTTAGAGGTGAAATTTTAAAAAACTGTCAAAACCATTTCCAGATATTTTAAAACGACACCTATGTGCCGAAAAGTAATGTTGCAACTAAACGAACACAGGAAATGCGACGGGATGTATAATTCACCCCGATTGTTGATCCACCCCTTTAGGGGTTGATTAGGACAAAATCCTGAAATAAGTTATTCGGTATTTGTATGGGTAATCTTTGTAAACAAAAAGCAAGTCGATATCTTATTGGTCCTAAGAGATATTAAGGAATATTTGAAATCACAGTTCACCCCTTTTCATCCTTTAGGGTTGAAATTAAAAAAAAAACTGTCAAAATCATTTTGAGATATTTTAAAAAGACAACTATGTGCCAAAAAGTAATGTTGCAACTAAACGCACACAGGAAATACGACGGAATATTCACCCCGATTGTAAATCTACCCCTTTAGGGGTTGATTAGGACAAAATCCTGAAATGAGTTTTTCGGTATTTGTATGGGTAATCTTTGTAAGCAAAAAGCGAGTCAATATCTTATTGGCCCCAAGAGATTTAAGGAATCCTTGAAATCACAATTCACCCCTTATCACCCTTTAGGGGTGAAATTTTAAAAAACTATCAAAACCTTTTCGAGATATTTTAAAAAGACACCTATGTGCTAAAAAGTAATGTTGCAACTAAACGAACACAGGAAATACGACGGAATGTGTAACTCACCCTGATTGTAGATCCACCCCTTCAGGGTTGTTAAGGACAAATTCCTGAAATAAGTTTTTCGGTAATTGTATGGATAATCTTTGCAAGCAAACAGTAAGTCGATATCTTATTGGTCTTAAGATATATTAAGGAATCCTTGAAATCAGAATTAACCCCTTTTCAACCCTTAGGGGTGAAATTTTAAAAAACTGCCAAATCCATTTCGAGATATTGTTAAAAGACACCTATGTGCCGAAAAGTAACGTTGCAACTAAACGAACACAGGAATTACGACGGGATGTATAATTCACCCCGATTGTAGATTCACCCTTTTAGTGGTTGATTAGGACAAAATCCTGAAATTGGTGTTTCGGTATTTGTATGGGTAATCTTGGTAAGCAAAAAGCAAGTCGATATCTTATGGGTCCTAAGAGATATTAAGGAATCCTTGAAATCACAATTCACCCCTTTTCACTTTTTAGGGGTGAAATTTCAAAAAACTGTCAATACCATTTCGAGATATTTTAAAAAGACACCTATGTGCCAAAAAGTAATGTTGCAACTAAACGAATACAGGAATTACGACGGGATGTATAATTCACCCCGATTGTAGATCCACCCCTTTAGGGGTTGATTAGGACAAAGTCCTGAAATTGGTGTTTCGGAATTTGTATGGCTAATCTTTGTAAGCAAAAAGCAAGTCGATATGTTATTGGTCCTAAGAGATATTAAGGAATCCTTGAAATCACAATTCACCAGTTTTCACCCTTTAGGGATGAAATTTCAAAAAACTGTCAATTCCATATCGAGATATTATAAAAAGACACCTATGTGCCAAAAAGTAATCTTGCAACTAAACGAACACAGGAAATACAACGGGATGTATAATCTACCCCGATTGTAGGTTCACCCCTTTAGGAGTTGATTAGGGCAAAATCCCGAAATAACTTTTTCGACATTTGTATGGCTAATACTTGTAAGTAAAAACTAAGTCTATATCCCATCGGCCCTAAGAGATATTAAGGAATTCGTGAAATCACATTTCACCCCTTTTCATCCCTTAGGAGTGGAATTTCGAAAAATCCTTTCTTAGTGGGTGCTTACGTCATGGAGGGAATATACTCTCCAAATTTCAAGTTTCTAGGCCCAGGGGTTCAGGCTGGGCGGTGATGAGTGAATGAGTCAGTCAGTCAGTCAGGACGCTGCCTTTTATATATACAGACAGATAGAGATATATATAATAAAAACAGTTTTACCCTTTACAGCTTCATACTTGCGGGAATCGGAATTTTCCACGCTGGTCATTATTAAACTAAATACAGGAACGATTAATAGTGCAAAATTACATTCAAGTGGTTATTTATTTATTTATTTATTTATTTATTTGGTTATTTATTTATTTATTTATTTATTTGATTATTTATTTATTTATTTCATTCATTTAATAAGGAACTAGCAGTATACCCGCTGCTTCGCTACCGAAAAAAAGTAGTCGTAGCCCGCTTAGGTCGGGCCCATTTCGAAATCGGTTCAAGATTCGTTGCTACGAATCGTTTTACATTCAAATATATTTATTTGTTTTAATCTTCCATTGTATTAATATGTGCTTCTTATACAAATAATTTAAGTACGAACTTCTTTGTAAACATTGGCAGTAAAGCCATTTAGTAACAACACGTATTTGTAAGTGTCCCGTTGTGCTTGTAGAAGCAGAACTTCTATTTAGAATTAATTTATAAAGTCAATACATTTCAGATATACATATTTTAATTATAGAAAAAGGCAAAAACATTTATGTGTATTTATTTTCACAAAAACATATTATTATTATTTTTTTGACAACTTCATTAAAAAACCATAGTAACATTAGTACAAATTATTGAAATAGTTTATAAAGTTTTTATAACTTTAACACTCCCCCTAGTTCAATAATTTGCTAATTCCTAGGCCATTAATTAAAAATTTCATTCTTGGAGAATGAAGTGGCTTCGTCATCAGATCAGCTAATTGATCTTCAGTTGAAGTTCGTTGGATAAAGATTTCTCCTTTCTGTTCTTTTTGAAAAACAGTAACATCTTCTAATGATTCTTTTTCTTTATTATAATGTTCGTCAGTTTTACTATTGACCACTTTTTCATTTACTTTTACATCTTCTCTTTCTTCTATTTTCTCTTTAGTGGAATAAACCATTTCAGGAATACTAACATATTTATGCAGTAACGAATTTTCGTCAAAAATCACATCTCGTGACCTAATTAGTTTTTTATTTTCTTTGCTCCATATTCTATAGCCATCATCATAATCATAGCCAAATAAAATGCCTTTCTGAGCATTCTCTTCTAACTTCTTTCTTCTCTGTATGGGAATGTGAGCATAGCAAGTGCAACCAATTATTCGTAAATGTTTAAGACTAGGTTTCTTTTCATACCATAATTCGTAAGGTGACTTGCCATCTATGCTTGAAGTTCCAGTTCTGTTCAGAATATAGACAGATGAATTAATAATTTCCGCCCATAGCTGTTGAGGAAGACTTTGATGAGCATGCATTATTGCCCGAGCCATTTCAACAGTGGTTCGATTTTCGCGTTCAGCACTGTTTTGCTCTGGCGTATAAGGCATTGTAAATCTTTGTCTAATTCCAAATTTTGCTAAAATTTTCTTCACTGAATAATTATCAAATTCACCACCATTATCTGTCATGAATTCTTTTACTGTATGACTAGAAACTTTAGCTTCTGTTAACATTTCTTCCAGTTTTTCAACAACTTCTGACTTTTCTTTTAGAAGATAAATATAACGATAATGAGAATATTCATCTTTAAAAACAACAAAGTAACGATATCCAGAGAAAGAACGAATAAAGGGTCCACAAACATCCGAATAAATTATATCACCAGGTTTCTCGACATGCTTTCTAGTGCCAAAAGGTTTTCTATGTAGCTTTCCATAGACACAACCTTCACAAATTTCAGAATCTAGAATTACATTGATACCCAGCTCTCTAGAAATAACAGTTTTGATGTGGCGTTTATTTTGATGACCAAATCTTTCATGGTACAATTCTAGTAAATTGTCATTTGATAAAGCATTTATATCACCATTTAACTTTGGAATAATATTTCTAACTCTAAGTTGATAAAGTCCACCATGTCTATTTCTTTTACCAATTAAAACAACATGTCCATTTACCTTTAAAGTACAAACTTCCGTTTTCGAAATAAAAATACTTCCATGGTACTTGTCTTGGATAGATAAAATTGAAAATAGATTTTTTTGAATTTTAGGTACATACCAGACATGAGTCAAGTATATCTTATTTCTTTTACCAAAGACATCCGCTTCAATTTCAATGTTGCCTTTACCAACAGCCGCAATGACTTCCCCATTAGCAGTTGTCACAGTATGAGATGCATCAAATGGTGTAAAATCTCGAAACAATTCTTTCCTATTTGTTACATGATTCGTAGCACCATTGTCCACATACCAACAATTTGAATCAGTTCCATAATTTGAAATATTAGATACATTGGATAAAACAAACATATTGACATGACTTACCAGAATCCTTTTCTGAATCAGGATTTGATCGTTTAATTGCTTTCCACTTATAACATTGATTCTTTATATGTCCTTCTTTCTTGCAAAAATGACACACTATCTTTTCAGAATTCTTCTCAGATTGTTTACCACCTTTGATTTTCTTATTTGCAGCAATCAAAACTTCATGAGATGAGACATTAATTTCCTTCGAATTTAAAGTTCTCTCAAAAGCACAAAGCTGGTCAGTCAAATTGTCAATAGTCCTTTCAGTTTTTGACATTAGTAACCAACTAGAGTTAAAAGTAAAATATTCCTTTGGTAATGTACCTAAAATCTTACAAATTAAAAGAAGATCAGGCAAATTATAATTACTCTTACTGTCCTTACGAATTTCTAAGATAAGTTCATTCCAAATATTTTTCAATTTTGATAAATGAGTTGCTATATCATCATCAGCTACCTTAGCATAATTAAAGAAATTCATACAAAAATCATATGCTTTGTCTTCGGACACACCATCATATAATCTGTGCAGTTCATTCCAAACTTCCATTGCTGTGAAAAAACGCATTACCTTCTTCATAAGTCACTTCAAAGCCCGGCGTAGCCGGGTTGAGGCCCCTAGTTTTTCATAGTATATAAAGTTTATATAAATACATGACCTGACTGACTCATCAACGTCCAGCCCAAATCACTAGACCTAGAAACATGAAATTCGAGAAGTATATTTCCTCCATGTCGTAAGTGATCACTTAGAAGGGAATTTTCGAAATACGACCTCTAAGGGGCTGTAAAGTGATTTCAGGGATTCCTCAATATCTCTTAGGACCAATGAGATATTGACTTAGTTTTTGCTTACAAAGGTTACACATACAAATGTTAAGAACTAAATTCAGGATTTTGTTCTAATCAACCCTTAAAGGAATACATTTATTATGCATTCGGAGTGAATTATAGAACCTTTCGTATTTCCTATGTATGTTCAGTTATAACATTGTGTTTTGGCATATAGGTGTCTTTTTAAAATCTTTTTAAAATCTATAGGTGTCTTTTTAAAACTTTTTGACAGTTTTCTTTTAAATTTTCACCCCTAAAACGCATTACCTTCTTCAACGGAATAGAACATACATACCAACACTTGTACAATATAATAGTAGATATAAATGATATACCTATATACAGAAGAAGATTAAGCAGAAAAGATTTGTTTATTTATTTATTTATATTTTGATATTTTAACAACTTCTGTTATACACATGTTTAATGTTAAGTCAGTATTAAGAGAAATTTCAAGTTTATAAGTAGCGCTCCCTCTGTCCCCCTAAATATTCGAAAGCTACACTAAACAGAAAATAATCGTTCTTCAATCAAAACAAATTGTCTTTATAAATTGTTGATGTAAAGTAAATAATAAGCGAGATATTTCCAATATTTTAGTTTTAGCACTTCCCCACATCTCCCTTCCCCAGCTTCTCAACCAATTGAAAAATTTATAGAATAACATATATATATATTTGTTTTTTTATTTTAAACAGATTTTCTCATGTGCGTTTTTGCTGTTAAGTCAATAGTAAATGAGATATTTCAAAAGTTTAGTTTTAGGTTATCCCTTCGTAACTCCCGTAAATCAATCCCATAAAAAGAAATCATTAAAATTTTTTTTTTTTCTTATTTAAAGTAACTTTTCTGTTAAGACTACGTCTTAAGAAACAATTTTTTTTTTCTGATTTTCAATTTTCCTCCTTATATTGACTGCATTTCCTACTTATATACCAAATTAAAACTTGGTACACACAGATTTTCTGTTTTATATAAATAAAAGATTTTACTATTATATTTAAACATTTAAATAAAAGAATAGAAAAAAAAAATTAAATAAAAATAACAAAGTTCATAAAAATGCTCAAAACTAAAAAAACAGAAAACATGTGATCCACTTCAATCTCGCTCTGCATACACTAATCATAAATTTTACTAAATACTTAACTGAATAAAGATATCTTATCACCTATAGTAAAGTGAATCGCATCGAACGACATTTACCGATGTTCCCCGAACTTACTATAGTTGTCCAAACAACCATTGAAACAAAATTCCTGCGATCTCGCTGAACGCATCATACATATTTCGATGGTCCAATATAATTAAAAACAAAATTATTAATTTCTCGTTTCTGATGGGATTTTTTTGAGATTTTCGATTTTTCTAGTTATGATGAAGGCATTTCCTACCTGTATGCAAAATTTCAACTCGGTAGCGTATCTGGAAGTGGGTTAGAATATCCGACATAGCCACAAATATTCTCTTTTATATATAAAGATAAATTTTTGATTCGGGTAAATAACTAGTATTTTTCCGCCCAAATTTAAATGTCTATACTTTTTTCCAGTAATTAATGGTTTTGTTAAAAGATGACGCTGGTGTATACGTCATTTTATCACGCAAGTTTTAAGAATGCTTTTTATGAAACACAAGCGGTTCGTAAAACAGCAGTATGTCTGGGATTGGCCCAATTAGCGCCGACCCGAAAAATCGCTGGCTTTCTTATGTCTATCAAAGAGTACACACAAGTCAGTGAACCTATCAAGAAGGCAGAATAACATATTCTTATGGAAGAACACAGAAAAAATCTACAGTTAACATTCTTCCAAATCATTCTGGACCAGTCATTGTCTATAATCCAAAGATCGGATTAAATCTTTCATTTCTAGGCCTTCTGACATTCGGTTTGCCATCACTTCCAAATTGAATTTTGTTTCATCTGAAAATAATACTGTTCCACATTTGTGTTGACTCCGGTTCTTGCAAATTTTAAACGAACTAACCGACTTTTATTTGAAACAAAGTGTTTTTTTGCTATTTTGTAGGTGCGTAGATTATTGTCTATCGCCCGTCGCCTTATATTTGATGCATTTAAATCTAGTCCTAGGCTGTCTTTGATATCTTTGGAAGATATTTGAGGATATTTTTAAATTAATTTTAGAATTTCACGGTCCTCCCATAGCGTTATTTTACAGGTCGTCCTCCCTTATGGTAAGATACAACTCTTCCACTCTTTCCAATGTTGGAAATTGTAGATTTATGGATCTTATACTTCTCAGATATTTCTTTCTGTGTCATGCAGTTCTTGTATTCAAGTAGAATTTTTGATTTTATTTCAGAATTATACTTAACATGTCCCATTTTTTAACTTTTAAATACTACCTTCATATTTTAAATAAACTTCCTATCTTCTGAATGTACCAATCACACTATTTTAAATTGAGAAAAGCAAGTAATAAAAACTCGGTAAATCCCGCAACTATTCCGAATTCGTACGAAAATGCACGACAATTCACGTAAATAAACGAATAATGACATGAGTTGCAAATGTTTTGCACAGCCAAATTATATCTAATTGTTATAAATTGTTTTCTTTTTGGCCTAAACAATTAATTTTAATAAACAAAAAGTCTAATTGAATTTAATTAAAAAAAGCAACAATATTGAAACATATAGGTTCAGTTGCAAATGTTTTGCACAGCACTGTATATATATATATATATATATATATATATATATATATTGTTGATGAGGTCGCTGGTAAAATGACTTGAGTGGACTGTATTTAAATTGATTTTATTGCAGAAAAATATACAGATATATTTTTTGTTCAAAATGTCACTTCCATTGTTTTGATTTATACATACATGATATATTTAAAAATTAAAAATAAAATCAGTTACTAAGTTACTGAACATGCCCCCCGCCTTGGAAGGGTCACCTTTCAAAATTAAATTTATTTGAATTTAACTTATTAAAAAACACTGACTGGAAGTGGACACAGTTTATTAATAGATGGCTTGAAGACTTCGGTGCTGGTCTTGACCGTTGCGACGCGGACTAGATTGTCTTCACCAGGATGAACCTCGATGATGCGACCGAGTTTCGACTTCAACGGAGGTTGATTTTCTTCTTTCAGAAGATCCAATATTCCAATATCAAACGGCGTTTTGTGTAACTATTTTCTGCGATGTTGGAGTTCCGATAAATATTCTCTGGACCATCTTGACCAAAATTCGTTTTGAAGTTGTTGAAGATGGTGAAAATTCATGCCTTGTGTTGAATTTAATTCCATGTTTTCTGGCATTGCCGAGGTAATTTTTCTTCTAATCAAGAAATGAGATGGCGTGAGAGGTTCCAGATCGTTTGGGTTGGTTGACATTGGAGATATGGGGCGCAAGGTAAGGATACATTCTATTCCTGTTAACACCGTCACAAACTCTTCATATGTCAGACATGTTTGAAGCAATACACGTTTTAAATGAAATTTAACGCTTTTGACCCCTGCCTCCCAAATTCCACCAAAATGTGGAGAAAATGCCGGTATAAATTTCCAAGAAATTCCTTGGTTAGCTAAATTGTTTGTTATGTCATTTGTGTTTGTGTTTAAAAATTTTGACAGTTCTTTACTGGCCCCTAAATAATTTGTGCCATTATCCGAAAACATGCATGATGGTTTACCTCTCCGTGAAATAAATCGATTAAGAGTGGCAAGAAATGACTTGGTAGTCAAATCGGTCACTGCCTCCAAGTGAATTTCCTTGGTAGCAAGATATACAAACACGCATATATAGCATTTAATACGTTTAATACCACGACCCTTTGAAGGTCTGATATCAAAAGGCCCTGTATAGTCTGTTCCTGTAAACTGAAACGGGAATGAACGTTTTACGCGGGTAGACGGTAAATTACCCATAAATCGAGTGAGTGATTTTGGATCACTTTTAAAGCATGTTAAACAACTATGAATTATTTTTCTAGATAAGTTTCTGCCATTAACTACCCAAAATCTTTCTCGTATTGCAGATAACAATAATTGGGGACCTGCGTGATAAAGTTTTCTATGCTCATGTTCAAAGATTAATTTTGTTAAATTGTGTTTGGCTGTTAAAAGCAATTGATGCTTATTGTCATAGCTTAGTTCAGACTTTTGTAATCGTCCACCGACTCTTAAAAAACCTTCGCTGTCTAAAAATAGCGATAAACTAACATATTTATTTTTACTTAACAATTTTATTTCTTCAGGAAAAGTTTCACTTTGAGTACATTCTTGTACCGATAATGTACCATATTTTCGGGTTATGTTTGATTTGGTTCCCAATCGAACATTGTGAATAAATCTTAAACAAAGAGCTGTTACTCTGATCAGTTTATTCAAATCTGAAAATTGTAAAAATGTTTCATTAGGCTGTTTCTCGGACACTAGATTAGTGACTGTAGTCCTTTTCACTTCTGGTAAATCTTCATGTTTCTCAACTGAAACTTTTGATTTAGGCCATAAATCGCTGCTAAGTGAGAGCCATTGTGGGCCATGCCACCAAAAGGTCTCTCCTAACAGTTGGTCAGGTTGTTGTCCTCTTGATGCTATATCTGCAGGGTTGTCGTGTGTTGATACAAAATTCCAATTTGCTACGTCGGATGCCTAGGGATTGTTAAATGGTTGAGGTTAAATATTCCTTTATATAATTTGTTCCATGTTGAACATATATTTTTTGGTGCTAAATCATCCCAATCTAATCGAAGTTCCCATAACTGTTGCAATAAGATTTTTATTACTATTATACAAGGAGTTAATAGACCTAACGTGTCATAAATCTGTGCTCCAACTGATAATATTAAACGTTTGGTTATTTTTACAGAACTGTGATTTTCTGAAATATGATATGATAGTGTATCTGAACAAGGTGACCATTGAAGGCCTAGTGTCTTAACGCAATTGTCATTGTGAAATTGCTGTAGATGTGTTACTAGTTTTTCTTCTGGAATTGATTTCAAGACTGATGGCTCATTTGATTTCCATTTACGTAATTCGAAACATGCCGCATTCAAAATATCTGAAACTTGTTTACAGATATGCTGCGCCTGTTGTAAATCGTCAGTTCCTGAAATAAAATCGTGGACGTAAAAATCATTTAGAATTGCATTGGCTGCTGTAGAATTAGTCATCAGATAATCTGTTGCTTGTTGCCTTAGACATCTGATTGCTAAATACGGAGCGGATGTGGTTCCATATGTCACTGTATTTAGTGTGTAGACTTCTGGATCCTTGTTTGGATTAGACCTCCACCAAATTTGTTGAAATCTTCTGTCTTCTGGAATCACGTCAATTTGTCTGTACATCTTTGTAATGTCTGATGTGTAGACATATTTATGTTGCCTAAACCTAATTAAAATAGATAAAAGATCGGACTGAATACTTGGTCCAACATGTTGCAACTCGTTTAATGGCCACCCACTTGTGGTTGCTGCTGAACCGTCGAACACAACTCTAAGTTTTGTTGTTAAACTGTCAGCTCTAAACACCCCATGATGAGGTAAGAAATAACCTATCTGATCATCTATTGGTTTAGTTAATTTTGACATGTGTACTAAATTTAAGTATTCCTCCATAAATTTAATGTAATGTTCTCTTAGATTGTCATTCGATTGTAATTTCCTTTCAATGTTGAAAAATCGTTTGAGTGCCATGACTTTAGATTGTCCCAACAGTTTTGGATCTTTTTTGAATGGTATACTTACTACAAATCGTCCTTCTTCGTTACGTTTAACGGTACCTTTAAAGTATGTCTCGCATTCAGTGTCTTCTGGCGATAAATCTTGTAACCTATCGATTATTCCAGGTTCTTCCGTTTCCCAAAACATTTGCAACTGAGATTGAATGTCTGGAAGCATTTGACTAAAATAACAAACAGAATTTGTTGTTACTGGCTTCTTGCTTGAAGTTGGTACCTGTAGATTTCCTGAAATGATCCATCCCAATTTTGTATCTTTCATAACAGGTTTGTTTCTTCCTAGATTTACCTTACCATCAAGAATAATATCCCAAAATATGGTTGCACCTAGAAGCAAATGAATAGAACTGCTTTCATGGAACTGAGGATCTGCGAGTGGCAGTTCACTTGGTATTTGTAAGGCTTTCTTGTTGACTCTGTGGGTTGGTAATTCTTCACATATGCTTGGCAAAATGTAACAGTAAATTGTTTTTGTATAATTTCTTTGTAATGAATTTATGGTTAAATTACATTTTTGATCAAGTGATGCAGTTGTTGTTCCAATCCCGCTTATTTCGAGTTTGGTTTTAAATTTATCTAATTTTAACTTCTCGCATAAAGCTTCAGTTATGAAATTAGATTGACTTCCACAGTCTAAAATTGCGCGACAGCTATTTGGTTTTCCTATAGCATCATAAACTAATACCGTAGCTGTTGATAACAGAACTTCTGATTGAAAGTTTAAAGTTCTTGTGGATAAAGATACTGTGTTTGTACTTTCATTTTTTGAATTAATTTTGTCAATATGCAACAATGAATTGTGTCCTTCATTGCAATGTTTACAAGTCCCAGACTGACAGTCTTTATAATGGTGATTTGTTTTTAAGCAGTTTAAACATATCTTTAATTTTTTGACTTCTGCTTGTCTAGCTGAAGGTTCTAATTTTAAAACTTGTGAGCAATGATAAATCATATGATCTCCCTTGCAATAATTGCATTTTGATGCATTTACCACGAGAGTGAATTGTTTGTTTGTTTTGCTGAATGATTGGTTAGTAAAAGATGGTTTTTTGACCTTGAGTTGATCTTTTACTTCCAACTTTTCTAGAACATCCGCCCTATGTTTCAAAAATGCATTGAATTCTTGAATCGTAGGGAAGACGTCTGCTTTATCAATTTCTTCCCACTGTTTAGAAGTTTCTTTATCTAATTTTTTGTTAATTATAAATATTATAATTACACCACAAGAATCAGGTTAATTTAGTAGTTTTAATGAGCGTAAATGTCTTGAAAGATTGCCTAATAAAGCTCTTAGTTCCTTTGCATTCGCCTTTTGAATCGAAGGCAAATCAAACAGATCCATTAAATGGTTGAATGTTACTAATTGTTTATTGTCATATCTTTCACATAATATATTCCAAGCTATACTATAATTAATACCACTAACTTTTATTGAAGCTACTGTTTGCGCGGCTTCTTCCCTCAATGAGGCCTTTAAATGTTGGAATTTATTTACGTTTGAAAGATCTGTGTTGTTGTGAATTAATGACAAGAATGAATCTTTAAATTCTAACCAATTAGTATAGTCACCATTGAATTTCGCTCAAGAAATTCTTGGTAATTTTATGTGAGATGTAGATTTTGTAGCTGATAATGACGTTTGTTGTTCATCAATGTCATTTTCATGCTCTAAAACTGAATCATATTTAGTTAAGATATTACTAATTTTAATAGACGGTGAATAGTAATTGTCTTCGAAATTTGTTTGCTCAAGGAATTCATCGGTTAACCTTTCATCGGGAGATAACCTTTCATCAATCTGGTTTTTAATTTTTTCAAATTCCTCAAATAGTGTACCATGTTTTTTATAACGCAAGTTTAATTGTTTAATGTCATCTGACAGCAAAGCTTCAGGGTCTAATTTGATCAAATAATTGTTTAAATTTGTTACTCGCTGTTTGCAGCTTCCGCGTTGGCGATTCAACAATTTTAAATTGTCGTCTGACATTATTAATGAATAGTTTATGACTGATATTAACAATAGGAATAGTACGTACCTGTTTGACAGATATGTCACCTTTTTTGTTAACTGTCAAATTTCTTGAATTTTCACAGTTTTTGATTAATAATTGATGAAATTCTTATTTAATCGATGGATTGTTGTATCCGGATCGTAATGGACCACTTTATGTTGATGAGGTCGCTGGTAAAATGACTTGAGTGGACTGTATTTAAATTGTTTTTTATTGCAGAAAAATATACAGATATATTTTTTGTTTAAATTATCACTTCTATTGTTTTGATTTATACATACATGATATATTTAAAAATTAAAAAGAAAAACAGTTACTAAGTTACTGAACATATATATATATGCCTTGTACTGTGTGGTGACTGTGTGGTTGCGTAATCAGCGAATTAAATTGTAATCAACATTAATATTTAAATAAACTGATTGTTATTAAACTGTTTGTGTCAGTTATTCACCGCCTAGGCCCTAATTCCCGATATATATATATATATATATATATATATATATATATATATATATATATATATATATATATAATATGCAGAGCTCGTCTGCATAGTGCAAAAAGCATGTTTGCTTGTTTCTCTGTGCACTTTGGAGACTTACGACGTACTGCAGCCGTTGTCACAAATCTCCAGGGTCTAGGATGCGGCATATTCCCCGGCAGGCATTCACGTATGGCGTGCTACCTTGTGGTAAGTCAGAAGCGCAGTGTCTTGCGGAGGATGGTTTAAGAGCTAAACCACTACCACATTATATTGTATAACTATATAAACCATACCTTTCTTTCATTTAATGATATTATATTATACTTTTCAATTATGCAATAGTTATGTACATGATAGACAAAAATAAAAAGAAACTATTGGAAAATTCTAAAAGTCTAGAAGATAAATTTCTCGTCTGTGCTGTAGTAAAAAGTTCCCAAAAAACGAAAAAAATGTAAAATGGGATTGTACAATTGGTAACCCATTTGACTGATTTAAAGCTGAAGTGAGCAATCCATTTATTGAAATAATTCAAGAGGACCTTGGAACAATATCTAGCCAAGGTGGTGTCTAATCATCAATGTAATCGGGACAAGCATCTGCTACTATTGCTTTCAGCTTGGCGTTTGGCACAGCACCAAACAATAAGTTAGACACCTTCTAGGATCGTCTTCGTAAAAGAGATAAAACTACATCAATACTTAATAGGTGTAACTGAAACTGAAAACGAAATTACAGAGACCTACGTCATGAAACTGGAAAAACAAATGGAAGACATTCACGGAATAGTTCGAAAGAGCATTCGTAATGCCAGTATTAGAATGAAGACGAGGTATGACGTATCTGTTTCCAAAAGAGCTAGAATATCTGATTACATAATTTCCAACGACGTCGCGGGTTATATCCAAAGTTTCAATACTCTTGGGAAGGGCTATATGATGTTGTCTCTTCACAACATCATATTTTACGACATTAACGATGTCGTCAATTGAATTCAGAAATGCCCGCGAGGAAAACCAATGGTTGTGCATATTGACAGATTAGCCAAGTCGCATGGAAATAAGCAGCTGTCTGATCGAGGCGACCAGAACTATTGCGGGGGGGGGGAGGGAATAGTGAGATAAATATGATTTGGTTTCGTTGATGGTATAGAGCAGGCATGTGTAACTTTCAAAAGACCGAGGGCCGGATAGCGATCTGAAATACATTCGCGGGCCAAAATTTTTTAAGGATCTTTCTTTAAGAATCATCAGTTTTTTTTTAATTACTTCACTGAAATTTTCTTTATTATAAAAAAAAGCTGCACAAATGCAGTATTTAAGAAGGGTGAAAGGAGTGACGAAACTGGATAGAATTATAAGTACGGAGATAAGGAAAGAACTTAACATAGAGGTAACAGATAAATTCATAGAAAATAGGCAACTAAGCTGGTGGGGACATATGCATAGACCACAAGAAACAAGAAAAGTGAAGCAAGTCTGGGAGACAAGAACATGCGGAGAGAACAAAATAGGAAGACCAAAAAACACATGGGACAAAACATTAAAAGATGTATTAGAAGAGAGAGGAAAAACGACTGTAGAAGCCAAAAAATGATAAAGAATAAAAAAGAATGGGCTAACTTCGTATATATATACACGTAACGCCATAAAACAAAAACAAAAAAAGAAAGAAGAAAGAAATGCAGCCTACACCATATACGGTAGAAGGCTTTTACATATATATATATATATATATATATATATATAAATAAATATCATCATTCTAAATTTTCTAAACTATGCATAGTTCATAACATCCATAAAAAATAGAAAATCTTTTATAATGCGTAAATATTGTAAGATAAGAACAAAATATTTATTTAATTTGATGGGACGGTTGAGACTTCATACTGCTCACAAGTTTGTTAATGTTCGGGAAAACAACTGATGCAGAAAGACGCAACGTGTTTGTAGGTGCGAATCCGTTATTCGCGTCCTTGTTTTTGATTTAACGAACTTCATCCTAGAAAAAAACTACTCACATTAGTAAGTGCTTCCAAAGAGCGTTATTCTCTTCTGAGCAAAAGCTGTGAGTTTCGGAAATTTGTCAACTAGGAAATATTTCTTATAAAACTCTATTAGTGAAATCTCCTTCATTTTTGATTTTATATCAGAGATTTCCTGCAGCTCAAGTAGTTCCATTTGCAGAGAAAGTGGCGCTTGTTCCACATTAACATCAACCGTTTAACCGCATTTGATCTCTGAAAACAAAGATATACTCGAGGACCAGATTCAATGGGATTTTGGATAGTTACCGCGGGCTGGACAAAAGGAGTCGAAGGGCCGGATCCGGCCCGCGGGCCGTAGGTTGCACATGCTTGGTATAGAGATTCCAATGGTAATTACCTCTCATTTATAGATAGATAGATAGATAGATAGATCACTAGTTGTCAGTCTTTTCAATGGAAACCGTTGAAAAATCTACAAAACTTATGAAAAGAATGGACAATAATCAAAGCGAGTTTTATTGGTAACCATAAATATTTACCAATTCATTGGGTTTTCAGTTCTTATTTAGGCAAGATGTCTGGTATGTTGAGCCACAGGCTAAAGTATAGTTTCAATTCCGTATTCTGTTACATAAATAGTGTAATCTTAATTAAATGTAAATAAATTTTATTACTAAAAAATACTGCGTTTTGTGTGAAAGACCCGAACAGGTTACAATATGTACACATGCTAACTTAGTGACTATGCCAATTTAGTGACACACATTCAAATAAATTTGTGCTCCCAAATGGACTACTAGATACCTACAAAATTCTGAACAGTGTGGAAAAAATTAGACATCATATATTTCTTTTATACTGTTTTATTAAGTATTTTCTATACAATCATTTAATCCTGAGAGGAGCAAACTATATTTTGATAACGAATTTTAAAAAAAGTAATACAGTGCTTAGTAAAAAAATACAATTTTTATTTTTAACTTGTACAGTACTTATAAATACTTAAGTTTTGTAAAGGTACTTATATTTTAGTTAAATCTAAATTAGTCTCATAATTTATTAACTTAGGCCTACCGCAGATAAATTATACTTGCACATAGGTAATCTTTCTGCACGTACAAAATATGTAACAAATCTTCTATGTTCGTCTATATCAGGGGTGTCAAACTCATTTCAACCCCGGACCATTTTTCTAATAAGTAAATTCCACGCGGGCCGCACAATATGTATTTATATTATTACTTATTCTGTTTTTCATTTTCAACCATTTTTCTGAATAATTATTTGAAGGAAGTAAAGAAATAACATTTAAATAATAACATAAACTAACACCCCTGGCCTATACAAAATCCTATATTTTACATTCCTAAATAGGTCAGCAGTGTTGTAACAGATACATTTAAAAAAATATCTAGATTCAGATACAGATACCTCAGAATAATAGTATCTACATGCAGATACAGATGCAGAATTCTAAAAAATATATAGATACAGATACATGCCAAAAATGTTTGTATCTAGATACAGCTAGATACTTTTGAAAATTACACTGAAAAATGAATATACCATATTTTTTACCAAACAAACAGTGCATGTTAATCAATATTATACAAGCTGTTCAGAAATGACCGTGACGTCACAAAAAGCCCACTAAATTCAAGGTAAAACACTATTCTGCGGAATATATTTGTACTAAATAACGTACGAATTATGTTAGCCATATGTGCTAACGTATGAACTGCGTATCTATAAGGCTAATGTTAGTCTTATAGATACGCAGCTATGTTCTTGTTAAGAGGATGTTCCTTTCAATTATATTTTAGCTCTAATTGAAGTGGAATTCGTGTAATTGCACGATCATTTTTGATCAGTAATAAAAAATTACTGATAAGAAATATGTGATTATTTTTTTTTTCTCATTCCATAGAAATTTAATTTATAAACAAAATTTCAGTTGACATTCTCACGATTACAAATTAAATTAATATGAACGTTTAATAATTTATTGTATTTTACGTCCTTTAGGAAACACACCTACTTACTTACTGATTTCAATTAGGAAATGAACTTAATATCCTCACTAGCATGGACGGCCCTAGGGTGAGGCGGACTAGAGCCAGGCCTCAAGTGAAAAAATGCCGCAATAAAATTACCAAAATGTATTTTCAATCACCATGGTCCACTCTCAAACCACTTGTGTGGATATAATTTTTCATATGTTTTTAGTAAATTGCTCATCAAAATAGCAACAATAGTTATTCAAAAAGTTTTCATTAATAATGACCCATTTTCCTTAATTTTTGTACCTAATATTGTGGTACCTAAATACCTACTATTTTTTCTGCCGTTCAAAAGCTACGAAAAACGAGTTAGAATATATATGTTTTTTACATTCCATATAAATTTAATTTGTAAACGTCAAACGTGTTGTTTTCTGAATTTTGTTTATAGCAAAAATAAAATATGTAAAATGACAATTTATAATTAAACTATTATATCAGCTCGGTATCATGGTATAAAAATAAAGTAACGATCAATATATCTGAAATACAGATACAAGATACTTAAATTTCAATATCCAGATACAGATACAGATACATTTTTCAAAAAGTATCTAATTTGTATCTAGATACTTGATAAAGTATCTAGTTACTGTAACTAGATACTTGTAACTAGATACATTACAACACTGTATGTGAATATTGTATAGTGATCAGGCAAAAGGAGGTGTTTGGGTATGCACACTTAATTGAATGAAAACTGAAGTACGCAAACCAAAGAAAAATATTGATACGAGAGGAAAAAATCGATTCGAAATTTGTTGTTTCAGTACCATAGTTAGCTGATCCTAACCGCTTGCTATTATGAATTTTTATACAAAAAAGTACGTTGTTATCTAACCCCTTGGTTCACAAACTTTTTGAAGTCGGGGAACACTAAACTCTGATATATTTTTAGGCGGAACATCTACAATACAACATAAACTTTAAAACAGGGGGCGCGGGTAGCTAACCTTTTTGAAACCAAAAAAGCAATAAAAAAGAAAGAATTTAGAAAATAATATGTATATAAATAAAATATGTACCGATATTAATTGATGCAAATATATTTATTGAAAACACAATTAAAATTAAAATACTTTTAAAAAATCTCAAACTTAATGCGATACATAAGCTTCATGATCTTTACAGATCTCAGCGATATTAGGACCAATAAATGATAAAACCACACGCATTTCTTCCTCTAAATTCCCTAGTCTCTCGCTTTTGTTTGTGTTTATATTGACCATAGTTGAAAATCCTGCTTCGCAAAGATATGACGTAGAAAATAACAATAATATGTTCAGGGCTTTTTTGCGTATACTCGGGTATTCATCTTTAACAGAGAACCAAAAATTTTCAGGAGTGTTTTCATGGAACTGTAATTTTAATCTACGATCTGAAGAAAGCGACGTCAGTTCTTCTTCTTCTTTTAAAGTAAGACTCAAAAATTCGGAAGAAAGAAACGGGTTTCTTATCCAATCATATTGTTCTGTGTTTAACAATGGAAAATATTTTTCAAATTTTTCTTCTATTGTTGATGTTCCATTATTAAAGAAACAATTGCCTAGTTGGTATTTTGCACAGAAGGGAACATTTCTGTGTTTCTCTCTCTTACGTGTCTTTTCCATAGTAAATCTCTTTTTTTCATTGCACATAATTTGTCAGTCGATGTAAGAATGTTTTCTTTGCATACTTACAGTGACAGTATGAAAGTAATCAAAAATATCAGCCAAATACGCCAAATTATTATCATCAGGCCCGACATCCGTAACGACGTCAGACTTTAATTATAGAATCCGCTTAAGCAGAATTTTGATAACGGAAATAATATTTTTTGTTTCCAAGAAATAATTTTAAGCTGAAAGGTATTTTTATTCATACAAAGCCGAATGGTATGTGTAAATTTTACATTGAATTGATTTTTAATTAAATTGTACATTTGATTTTTTCGCGGAACACTTGAACGTGCATCGCGGAACACCAGTGTTCCGCGGAAAACGCTTTGAGAACCAAGGATCTAACCGATGCCGACAACTGCCAAATCTTTCCCGCCTTAATGGCATAACTCCACTACAAGTTTCTTATACGAAACTAACAACCTGAAATAAAATTGAATACATTGTAGAAAAAATGTTATCGCTCATTATCTTAATATTATATATCGTAAATATCAGGTCGTCAAGGATGAAATTTGTAGTTAATAATATTGCCAACTTTAACAGCTTTTTATTTGACATTGGCTTAATATTTTACCGTTCTGTTTTTTTTTTTTTTTTTGTTGGAAAGTTACACATCTTGTCTGTTTAAAGAAATCATTGTATGCTCTAAAAAATATCAAAAACTTTTTTTTTAAATTAATTTTGTTGATAATGGAACGGTCGGAAATTCACACTATTATGAAGTATGAGTTCTTACGTGCAACTACGGCATCGCAGACCGCGAGATACATTAATAGTGTATTTGGCTCTAGTGTTACTACGCAACAGACAATATCAAATTGGTTCTCCAAATTTCGTACTGGTAACTTAAAAACAAAAAAAAAAAACTGGCTCGTCAATCACAGCAGAAATATCCTGCAACCAACTGGACGAAATAATGCAAAAACTTAAAGAAAAACAGCCTAGATTGCTCAACAGATCGATTCCTATCTTATTGCATGATAACGTTAGACCACACACTGAACAAATTACTGTGGTAAAACTACAGGAATTGGAATAGGAACTTCTTCATCATCCTCCATACTCACCAGACCTAGCCCCCACTGACTACCACTTCTTCCGCAATTTGGACAAATTTTTAATAGGAAAACAGTTTAATTCCGACAATGCTGTAAAACTGGCCTTCTAGGAATTAATTGACTCTCGTACGCCAGGATTTTATACCACCGGCCTGAACAACCTGCCGCTTAAATGGCAAACGCGTATAGACAATATGGGTGCATACTGTGATGAATAAAATAATTCCTTATATTTTTAAGTTATTTACCAACTTTGCCTTGTTTTTTACAAATTTCATCCTTGACGACCTAATATATAGAATTATATATTTACTATATATTTGTATATAGAAAATTTTAAATATATTAGTCGGTTTCGACTAATATGTTAACATATTTTTCGACATGATTGTTTATAGCTCAGAACCTTAATCGCAAAATGCTATACTTGTACACGTGTTGTTTACGAAACATACATTTTTTTTAAATAATTTTTACCCGTAGCACCTATATTGAGAACGGCGGAAAATTCAAGATGGCGGCAAAATTAAAACACCAAGCACAATAACAGATATAATAATATATAAGTAATATTAACAATAAAATAAAATAGATACAAACATGTTTGTAGAACGAAGCTTTAGCTACAGTTTTCCGAATTGTACGCAAATATGCGTCGATTGGTTTACAAGTTGGCGTCTATAATATAATTAGATTATTTACCGTTACGTAACAATTTTTATAACAGTTAAAAAGATTTCATTAGATGTAGAAAAATTCGCTGCAAATTTTAATGCATAGATTATTAGAAATAGATATATCATATGCTTACAATGAAGTGTAACTATTGTTACATTTATTGAAATATCGAGACTCTGATGATCTCAATAATACCATGGATACACCACTATGTCAAGAGATAGAGGTTTTATACATGTATCCATGAAAATATAAAATATGTAATAAGTGACGTGTAAATATTTTCTATAAGATAAAAATGTCATTAATAAATTATTATTAATATTTATTTACTTTGTTTAATTCGTTCACCTTCAGCTTTACTATTAATAATAACAATCGAGACTCTGATGATCTCAATAATACCATGGATACACCACTATGTCAAGAGATAGAGGTTTTATACATGTATCCATGGAAATATAAAAATAAGTAATAAGTGACGTGTAAAATATTTTCTATAGATAAAAATGTCATTAATAAATTATTATTAATATTTATTTAATTTCTTTAATTCGTTCAGCTTCAGCTATACCATTAATAATAACAGGTTATGGGCCCAGTTAATTAAAGATAAATAAGTATGAATAATTTGTTAAATATTGAAAAATGGGATGATAACAATTATGATTGCTGGAAAACTCAAATTGAAAGTTTACTCGTCTTTCATGATTATTGGGATTATGTTTGCGGAAATATTGAGCGTCCGTTAGCAGAAGAAAATGAGAAGAAAAAATGGGATATGAACCATAGAAAGGCAAAAGCATGTATAATTTTGGCTTTAAAATCTTCTCAACTTATTCACGTTAAATATTGTGAAACGTCAAACGCTGTTTGGTCGAAGTTAAAGGAAATTCATCAGCCAAGGGGTCCAGGAAGGAAAGTAGCTTTGATAAAAAGGTTGGTGCAGATGAAAATAGAAGATGTAGATAAAATGGTAACACACTTAAATTTATTTTTGGAGACGGTGGATAAATTAAAAGAAATAGGCTTAGAAATACCAGAAGAATTCTTATGTATAATTCTTTTATGTAGTTTACCGGAATCTTTTGAAAGTTTTAGAATTGCAATAGAAACACGAGATACACTACCAAGTCTAAATTCTTTGAAAATTAAAATAATGGAAGAATATGAACACCGTCATAGAAGTAATTCCGAAATTACGAAACCTCGAGATCATGATATTCTAGTAACAAATGAAAAGAAATATAAAAAGAATTTCAATAAGAAATTGACTGAAATGAAATGTTTCGTATGTGGTGATCCAAAACACAAGGCATATCAATGTCCGAAAAGAAAAAATTACAAGGCAAGTGTTGTTACAAATGATATGGCATTTAATCTAATGGAAAATAAATTTGATACTGGAGTTTGGTGCATGGACAGTGGCGCTACGTCACACATATGTAACGATAAAACGGCATTCATAGAATTCAAATATGTAGAAAACGATTTTGGTAAGTTAGCTAGTAACAAAACTGCCCAAATAGAAGGAAGTGGAAAAGTGAAATTAAAAGTTAAAGATGGAAAATTTATAAATAATATAACTTTGGAGAACGTATTGTATGTTCCGACATTAAGCGGAAACCTATCAATAACCAAAATAACAGAGAGGCAATATATTGTTAAATTTAACCAAAGATATGCATATATAATGTAAAAAAATAATAAATGTGTATTAAGAGCGAAAAATATAGATGGACTATATATAATTAAAGCGTGTAAAGAACAAGTTAATACAATTATTAAAAAAACGAAACTGCAGAAATGGCATGAAAGGTATGGACATCTAAATTTCACCTCACTAACATATCTCAAATTAAATAATGTAGTAGAAGGTTTAGATATAAATACACAAGGCAGTTCTAATAGTTTTTGTTCAACATGCGCAAAAGGAAAAATGGCCCGTCTCAAATTTCCAAGAGAATCGAAAAATAGAAGTAGAGAACTACTTGAGATAGTCCATAGTGATATTTGTGGACCCATGGAGACAATTTCTCTTGGAGGAGCAAAATACTTCATTACTTTTATAGATGATAAATCGAGATACGTTCAAGTATATTTTCTAAAAAGAAAAAGTGAAGCACTGAATGCATTTAAAGAATTTAAAAGATTTGCTGAAAAGGAAACTGGCTGTAAAATAAAATTTTTACGCAGCGATAATGGTGGAGAATATTGTAACGAAAATTTTAAAAATTTCTTGAAAGAAAATGGAATTCAAAGGAAACTGAGTGCACCATATACTGCACAACAAAATGCAGTAGCTGAACGAGCAAATCGTACTCTAGTTGAGGGTGGTAGGTGCATGATGATTCAAGCGAAATTACCAAATAGGTTTTGGGCAGAAGCTATAGGAACTGCTGCCTATATTAGAAATAGATGTTCAACAAGGATTTTAAAAAATAAGACACCTTTTGAAATATGGAGAGACCGAAAACCTAACGTAAGTTATTTTAAAATTTTTGGATCAAAAGCGTATGTTTTAGGTAAACGACCCAGTAGAAAGAAGCTTCAACCTAAATCATTTGAATGCATTTTAATGGGATACTCAACAGAATCAAAGGCATATCGTTTGTGGGATCCAGTTAGAAGAATCATTATAATTTCAAGAGACGTCAAGTTCAACGAAAACTTTGACAATTTAGAATATGAAAATATGGAAGAAGCAAATAATGAAGAGAAACCTTACGTAACAGATAATTTTTGGTTTAAATTAGAAAAAGAAGAGAAAGAAGAAAACAAAACTTCAAATCCAGTTGAAGAAGAAATTGATATAGAACCAGAAAATATAATTGTAATACCAGAAAGTAATGAACAATTAGAAAACCTATCAATAAAACGAGGACGAGGTAGACCAAAATTATTGAAAACTGGACAAAAAGGAAGACCCAAGAAACAATATTCTTTAGTAGAAGTTAATAATATAAATCATGGAGAAAATGAGCCGGAGCCGGATCCGATGTCTGTAGAAGAAGCACTAGAAAGTAGCAATGGCGAAGAATGGCGGATTGCAATGGAAAATGAATACAAGTCCATCATGGAAAATGATACATGGGAATTAGTCGATTTACCCAAAGGCCGCAAAGCAATTGGCTGTAAATGGGTACTCAGAACTAAATATGCCCCTGACGGTAGCGTCGCAAGATACAAAGCAAGATTAGTAGCTAAAGGTTATTCTCAAATAGAAGGAATAGATTTTCTGGAAACTTACGCACCTGTTGTCCGAATAAGCTCTATAAGAATGCTATTAGCTTTAGCCGCAAAATATAAGTTTTTGGTACATCAAATGGACGTTACAACAGCCTATTTAAATGGCGAATTAAATGAAGAGATATACATGAAGCAACCATCATATTTTGAAAAAGAGGGTAACAAAGTTTGCAAATTACGAAAATCTTTATACGGACTTCGCCAATCTGGAAGAGAATGGTACAAAAAGCTTGACGGAAAATTGTGCAAATTTGGTTTTAACAGATCTACTTACGATGAATGCGTATACATAAAAAGAGTAGGAAGAGATTTAATTATTGTTACAGTATACGTAGACGATCTTTTACTGTTTTCTAGAAATGTAAAACTGATAAATGATGTAAAATCAAAATTAATGGAAACTTTTAAAATGAAAGATGAAGGTCCCGTTCATTTTTGCTTGGGCATATCTATAGTACAAGAAAAAAATGGAACTATAAGATTAAATCAATCTAAATATATTAAAGACGTATTAAAAAGATTCAAAATGGAAGATTGTAAAGCTGTTTCGACACCGCTATGTTCAGGTGCTAAATTAAATAAAGGTTCTAAAGAAAATAAAAATGATAGCGTAGATAAAAAATTTTATCAGTCTGTAATTGGTTCCCTGAAGTATATTGCTACATGCACAAGACCAGATATCGCTTATGCTGTAAGTTCACTCAGTCAATACAACTCAGATCCTAGAAATCTGCATTTAGTAGCAGCCAAAAGAGTGTTAAAATATCTAAAAGGCACAGAAAATTTAAATTTGACATATGTAGCTAATGACAAACCAATCCTAGGATACAGTGACGCTGATTGGGGAGGAGACCAAGATGATAAAAAATCATATGGAGGTTACGTTTTCTTACTCGCAGGAGGAGCAATATCATGGCAAGCCAGAAAACAAAGATCAGTGTCGCTATCAAGCACGGAAGCTGAATACATGGCACTTACACAGGCCACAAAGGAAGCAATTTATCTTAGAGATTTTCTAAATGAATTAAATTATGAAGTTGGACAAAATAAAATGACGATTTTTGACGACAATCAGAGTGCCATAAAACTTGTGAAGAATAATGGATTTCATTCTCGTACGAAACATATAGCCATACAATACCATTTTGTAAGAGAAAAGTATGAACAAAATTTAATTGACATAAATTATAATCCAACAGAAGATATGGTGGCCGATGTTTTCACAAAAGGACTAACTAGATTCAAGAATGAAAAATACGTGAAAGAAATGGGATTATCTGAAATCATCATTGTGGGAGAGTATTGAAATATCGAGACTCTGATGATCTCAATAATACCATGGATACACCACTATGTCAAGAGATAGAGGTTTTATACATGTATCCATGGAAATATAAAAATAAGTAATAAGTGACGTGTAAAATATTTTCTATAGATAAAAATGTCATTAATAAATTATTATTAATATTTATTTAATTTCTTTAATTCGTTCAGCTTCAGCTATACCATTAATAATAACAACATTTACAACTTTATGAGAAATTAAGTGGTAAAACATACTGTTAGGTAATTTTTACAAAATAAATCGGCATAATTTATATACAGTAGAACCTCGATTATCCGTACTAGGTCCGGGATGAAGGTAGTCCGGATAACGAAAAATCCGGATAGTCGAAAAAAAAAAGTGAGGAAAAATAGGAGAGAAAAAGTACGTACATTAAGCATGAATCTTTTTTTATTGATATATATATATGTAGGTTCAGTAAATTGTGTAATTTTTTCACTTTGTTTTTTTATATCCGATATTGTGGAAGTGCCGACGCCATATTTATCAGACCAATAACGTCCTGAGTCACCTCATTTCAATGCACTGATGATATCTAATTTGTCTTTTAAAGATAGTATAGATAGTTTCTTTTCGATGACATATCGGTAATATTAAAAGAAAATATTTAAATCGCACGTCCAGACACGTCATGAAGTGAAAACCGGTACACAGCGGCGTAACACAGCGAATTCGTAAAATAATTTCCTGGTTTAAAAGAATCCGGATAATCGAAAATTCGGATAATTGAGGTCCGGATAATCGAGGTCATACTGTAGTTACATACATAAACATACATTAACCCATTATTTAACCCTTTAGCGGCGGACATAGCCTATACTTAAACCCACTCAGAGCCGTAGCAATGTTTTTGGCGCCCTTGGCAAATAAAGTAAATTGATAAAATTTACCTCCTCAAATCAAACTGATGAGCAAAAAAAAGATCCTCACACCCCAAATACAAGTGATGAGAAAAGAAGTCCTCGCTCCTCAAATCCAAGTGATGAGCAAAAAAGGTTTTCACCTGCCAATGTTTTTAATGACCAAATATGCACAATGGCGCCACTCGTCAAACATGGCGCCCCTGCCTAGTGCCCCGATGCCAACCCGTTGCTACGGCTCTGTACCCACTATTTCTTTACCGCTAGTAAAGAAATGTGAGCATGATAAATATTGGCTGTGCACTATTACGGTCGTTCGTATGTAGCGATAACCTCAACGGACGTCTTTTATAGCAGAATTTCTTATTCGCCGGTCCATGATAAAATAGAATTGGTTAGCGAAAGAGCGCAACCGGTGCGCAAAAAATTATTTAATATTAAATTGATTATTATACAGTAGTATTTAATAAGATTTAACTTATATATGATAATGCTTTATAGATTATATGCTGTATAATACTTATAAATACTATACAACACATACAGAGTGATTATTTAATGGCGAGACGACGTCACCGAATTTTACGTGCCTCCTAGCAGAATACTATGACTATAATAACCTTAAAGAAAATTTGATTATGAAGAAAAAAAGATTATGCGCATGCGCGCATAAACACCTACTACGATGTGTATGCAACGGCAAATTATTAAAACCTCCAGTGACGACGTCTCGCCATTAAATAATCACTCCGTATTATGTACTCATAAAAAGTTCTATTAATTTACAATTTGTACTTCTAATAATCAGGCAACGAAAAATTATTTGATTTTTTATCGGTACGCGAAAACTTACGGCTTTTCACTGGTCCGTGATAGAAAAAAGGTTAACAAACACTGCTCTACCATTAAGAAATAGAACTACGAATGGTCATTGTAGGGCCTGATAGCAGGCCTCCCTTAGACTCGGCAGACATTTACTATTGTAGATATTCGTATACCGAGATAGATATGCGTACCACCTATATAGATAGACCTACTATAATGGCCGTTCATAACGAAAGGATTACACACAAATATTAATAAAATATATAAATAATATTAATACCAAGACCTATTAGATTATTTTTACGTGCCCAACTGGCTGAGTAAGTCTGTAACCTGTGCGCTTCTGGCAGTGTTTATTTTTTGTCAATATGTGAAGAACTTTTAATATATATTTTTAATAACTTGTTTTTCATAGATACAGCGAAACATGCTGTACGTATATGTACATTTTAACCCTACAATTAAAATTTAGAAAAGTGTTTGCAAATTCCCATATAAGTATTATTATTATTGTCCGAATTATTTCATTTTCATTTTTCATAATAAAATTTGCAGTAAATTATGTATAAAATTAATTCCTTTTTATCGGGTAGGCCCTCCTTATTTAAAGTATATGTACATAAAGTATATAGCATACAGTTTAATTATATAGTTAAAATTGGTATCAAATAAATTATAATTTAAAATCATCTGGTGTGATCTAAAGCTAAAACTTTGGAAACAATGTTAAAATCTTCCTGCGATCTTCCTTGTCCAAAACCGGACTGATAAAATAGATTTTTCAATCTTGTATCAATATTAAACTGATTATGGTCTTGAAAATTTAAATTATATGGTCTACTCTCAAAGGGTCTTAAACTTATACTGTTACTTCTTAGAGTCTCCACGTTACTTATTTGATTTTGTTGGAACCTATTTCTATTTGCAGAAAAGTTATTGACACCAAAGTTTCCAGTTTGAGATTCTTGCCTAAAAACCCTGGTAGACTGCGCAGGAACAGGAGGCAAAGGAGGCAACTGTGTTCGTAAACTTGCTCTTAGTTCGTGAAGATAATTGTCATTGTAACGTAAAGTATCGAATGTTTGGGTGGCAAACTGTAACGGCAGTTGTTGTTGCGTGAAGGCAGTATTGCGATTTTGTGTAAAAAAAGGTATAGTTTGTGTTTGTTGGAAATTAACAGCTTCTTTAAAGGGTGGTTGTTGGCCCGCAAACTGCAGCTCACTATATTGCAGTTGTGTAGTAGGTACAATGCCAGATGTAAGCCTACTTGGTTGGAAAGACAAGCTAGGTTGAACTGTTATACTTGTTTGTGAATTGACTGCAGTGTTTGCTTGCCTTATTTGCTCAGGCTGGAAGACTTGTTGTTGTACGGGGAAACTTTGGGCTTTCTGTATTTTAACATTTTCTGTTTTCAAAGTTTGCGGAATGTTGAACGTAAATGAATTTTGTTGAAGAGGTAGCTGCTGTTGGGTTATTGCATTTTTGTTCGCTTGAGATTGAACAAAAGGTTTATCAGAATTAAAATTAATACTAACAGGCTGTAATGGTAACTGTTGTTCTGTAAACAACTGAGTGTTTTCGAAATTTACTGCTGGTTTGATTGGTTTTTCAAATGGTTGACTATTTTCAAAATTCTTATCTGAGGTTTCTATAATAGGTTTAGATTTGAAATGATTCTTAATTTCTTGAGCTGATAATTGTTGTGTTAATCTTAATTCTTCTTGTCTTCTTTTTTCTTGCAAATATAATATTTCTTGTTCCAAAGATCTCTGCTTTTGTTCAAGTGACTGAACTTTACTACTGAATGTTTGTTGTTTACTAATTTGGTCTTTTAATTGCGTAGATTTACTTCCAAATATAGGAATGACTTTATGCGGGAGACCTTTGTCATCTTGTTGAACAGTAAAGGCTGCAACCAAAGGCGCGTGTATAAACTGTACATCCTCAACTTTTACATTTGATATATCTTCATCAGTTGGGGTTGACGATGTAGGGTTTGGTGTGGGTAAGTTTGATTTCTGTAGTAATGGGCCAACTGGAACCTGTCGTAAATTTGAGTTTCCAACTAAATTCAAATTTTCAGATTTAAATAAAAATCTGTTCGATGAATCAATGCCTTTATTTATAAGAGATATCAGTGGTATTTCATTCGATTTTGTACTGCTCGGGGTGTTAACGTTCTTTTCTAATGATTTTGTGACAGTTACATCATTACTATCAACAAGTGATTTTTTCTTCTCTTCTTTCTTGTTAGGAGTATCTGTGTTTAGAGAGTGTATAAACACATCTGCCTTTATATCTTCGTCTTCATCATCAAGATCTTTAACTGTAATTGGCAGTTTCAAAAATTCTTCCTCTTTATCAGTTGATGTATCGAGGATTTCTTCTTCTTCGTTCTCTTTGACTTCTCTACTCTCTTTGTTTTCGCTGGAACCTGTAACAGTAAAAAATATTAATTATATTTTTGAAAATTAAACAAAAGTTTTTCAGATTTGAAATGCTGATCAAACATGTCATATTTCAAACATAACCAAAAATTTCAATATAAATGAAAAGTTACTGCCATGAAGCAAGAAGCATTCGATTATAGTCTTCCGTAGAGTCAAGTCGCGAGTCGCTATATTATACAAAATCAACACCAACAAAAATTGTGTAAAATTAATTCCATCTTCTAAAGTTACAAACAAATTAAAAATAATAAATTAATACTAAGTTAGAGATAAACAAAATTCCTGTAATCATAAAATTAATTTAAACAAGAATTTAATAAAAAATCTTCCAAGATATTTGATTTAACAACATTATATCCTAAAACCATTTGATGATATATTAGTAGAGCTCGGACAGTTTTAGGCTAATCTGCACTAATGACATTATTAATGAGATGTTCATAGCCGTAGAAAAATTCACATCATAATATCAATAAACGTAACGTAAATATCAAAAAATATCTTATTAATACTACTATGTATGTTTTTCCATAATGTGCCTTGTTGAATGCAATATCATTGTGAGATGTTACCATTGTTAAGAAATGTTATTAAAGAAAAACACTTCTTTTAATGCAAACGTCAAATACATTCAGACCTGTAATATTTTGAACCGTTATTTAATATATATAAACTTTGCAAGTACTGTCAACTATTAGTTTTATTCTGAACTGTGAACAGAGCTGAACGATAATTCTTATAGGTATTTAAATTTAGAGCATATACTTTCAAACATTTCTTATTCTCAATATTCACTTGTTTACAATAATAATAATTATAGCGTTTTTAAAATATATTTCTTTCTGGAAGAAAAATTTGTAGACATTATTCTTATTATTGCTATTTATATATTTATTATTTTGGAGATATTAAAATGGCTGAATTAAATTTTTTGCAACAGATTTTTACAGAATATGGATTTACGGATCATTTTCAAGTTATTAACGAGAAACAACTCTTTTGTATACTTTGTAAAAAATATATAATATATACAAAAATAAATCATTTAACTCAACACGTCAGTGTAAAGATACATAGAACTAACGTAGAGGAATTACAAGATAATTATAATGCAGAATTGAGTGAAGCATTTCTGGCAGCAAATATACCACTGTAACGAGACGCCACTAGACGGTCACGTGAGTGCGAAGTGCGCGAGGGTTGTGCGCGATTACCCTTCTTGTTACTAAGAGGGTTGTGCGGACGCTAGTCTGCAAGTTAAGTAATGTTACGCCATTACAGTTTTGAGTGCTCGTGTTTTCAGACAAAGAAACCAATGTTATTTAGTTTATTTTTATATCACAATAATTTAAATATCGTTTCGAACTCATTTAATCATGTAATTTTGTAATTTTCAATAAAATATAGTGTTTACCTTTAAATAAATGCTTACAAAATGGCGCCCAACTAAGAAGCCGTTAACTTATTATTAAAAGTGTTTTGTTCGTTGATTTAGTGAAGTTAGTGACAGAGTGAACTAAACAAAAGTGAAAATTGAACAGATTTTGCGTAAACTGTGTATAGTTTACAAACTTTTCGCGGAGTGGAAGAAAGTTTAGTGCGTTTTCTACTAACTTTCCGCTGTATTGACATTTCGCGCCATTTTTTCACTTTTGCGCAATAAACTATTTCTTTAAAAACATTTTCATCTCTTTTGAGTGCGCTTTCTGTGTAAAATGCCGCCCAAAGTAGAAAAGCCGAGTACTTCAACAGACTCATCAACAAATATTGTTCTAACGGATGTGCAATTTCGCGAACTTCTCGCCAGTATTGGGAGCGCTGCGAGTGACCGCAGTACGCACGGGAGTGTTAGCCCGCCGCCTGTCGCGTCACGTTCCGGTAATTTCACGAAATGTACTGCGCGTTTCAATGGTTCGGTCGATTCCGACGTGGAAGCGTTCATCGACACCATTGCGATATTTAAAGACTGTGACAATGTGAGTGATTGCAACGCCCTGCGTGGTTTGCCCGTCCTCCTTGAGGGAATGGCTTCAACGTGGTGGAGAGGAGTAAAAAAACACAGTGTTAGACTGGAACGGTGCCCTCGAAGCGCTACGAAATGCCTACTCCCGCCAGCTACCACCATCGCAGATTTTTCGAGAACTGTTTTCTCGCGAGCAATACACGGACGAAACCACGGAAATATTCGTGTGCCACGTGCGCTCATTAGTGGCTCAACTGCCATATCCGGTTCCGGAACGCATTCAGCTGGACATGCTGTACGGACTGCTGCGTAATGATATTCGCAAACGCATCACGCGTGCAGACTTCGACAGCTTCCAAGCGCAGTTAACAAAAACGCGAGATATCGAAGCATCCCAGCGAGAGTATGCAGCGAAGACAACGTTTCCGAAATCCACCAAGACGACTTCTCCAGAAAGAGCAGAAAAGAAGACTCGTCCCAAATGCAATTACTGCAAGTCCTTCGGTCACATGGAAGCCGACTGCAGAAAGAAGGCTCGCAGAGACCATACACCAGCCGTGAAGACGCTACCACCACCTGTAGGAGCGGGTAAGAACCAACTTCATTGTTATGGTTGCAAACAACCGGGGTATGTGCGTAGTAATTGCCCAACTTGTAACCCTACTAAAACCAACTCCTCACTTCCTGTACATGAATCCCTAGAGTTCTTCACTGTGCAATGTCCTACTGATGCTAACGCGAATAGGCCAATGGTGCATGTGCAACTATTCGGGCTAAATGGCATAGCCTGCCTAGATACTGGTGCCAAACGTAGTTTTGCGGGTGCGCGACTTCACAAAATCATGCTTGATAGAGGACACGCGTATACGACGGACGAAGTAGATCTTAGGCTGGCTGATGGAGAAGTGCAGCGAGTAATTATAAGAAATTTTGATGTGCAAATCACTGTGCACGATAGAATCTTTTCTGCGACACTCATCGCAGTACCGAACCACATTAATAGTAGAATGCTGCTCGGTGTTGATTTTATTAAGACGGCTGGCATCGTATTGGACGTTTCCGCCCAAGTATGGTACTTCGCCGATGAACCGGACACGACGCACCAATTCGTCGAGGAACCGAACTTACCAATTCTTCCGCCAAACGAAGTTACGGAAGTTTCAGGCCAAAATGAAAACGAAGACTCCGATGAGGAGAAACGACAACGTATCGAAGCGTTGCTTGTAGAGTTCAGGGATGTTTTCTCCCCGAGTGTAGAGCCAACACCGTTTGCGGAACACCAAATCAAGGTCACGGATGATACGCCAATCGCTGTGTCACCTTATATATTGAGGACTGATGCCAGCGGTTATGGTCTTGGGGAAGTTTTAATGCAGGGGGAGAGCCCGGAACAACATCACGTGGAATACACAGTCGCCGACACTTTGTCTCGACCGCCTGGTGAAGATGTCAGTACAGTGACGGTGGACTTGCCCACCGCAGCTGCAAGTGAATTGCGTCATCAGCAATTAGCAGATCCAGATCTCAAAACGATCATTAGAGCATTTGAGTCCAACGACAACCCCGTAGATGTTGCGCGCTGGACAGAACGCGGCTACGTCATGTTTAGTGGAGTCCTATACCGCTACCCACCAGATGGCGAGGAGGAAGAGGAAGCCGCCCTTGTCGCGCCGAAAAACTTATTACCAAAAATCCTGTACGACTACCATGATTCGCCGACAGCTGGTCACTATGGGATTGAGAAAACCTTGAGTAGGATAAGCTCTCGGTATTATTGGACTGGCATGCGTAGAACCGTTACCGAACATGTTAAAAAATGCATCGAATGCCAACGATTCAAACCCTCCAACCAAAAGCCTGCTGGACTGCTACAAACACCAATTCAGCATCGCCGCTTTGAGGTACTTTCCATTGACCTCTTCGGCCCCCTACCCGAAAGTGCTACTGGGGAAAGATGGATCTACGTCATCGAAGATATAGCAAGCCGTTGGGTTGAGCTTTGTCCGCTACAAGAGGCCACTGCCGAAAACTGTGCCAAATGTTTAATTGACGAGATCATATTGCGCTATGGAGTTCCTAGGCGAGTAATAAGCGACAATGGCACACAATTCGTCACGGAAGTGATGCAACAGGTCGCCCATTTCTTCGGTTTTAAGCAAAACCTGACACCAGTGTACCACCCAGAAGCGAACCCCGTTGAAAGGAAGAACAGGGACTTAAAAGGACAGTTGGCCATTCTAGTTTAATCGGACCACAGTCAGTGGGTAGAAAAACTCCCAATGATACGGTTCGCAATGAACACATCTAAATGCGACTCAACCGGATTTACCGCTGCATACCTTACCTTCGGCAGGGAACTCCGAACGTCTGATGATGTCTATCGTGATTTGCGTGCTGTCGTGGACGAAGATAATTTCGTACCGCAAATTACGCCGTACCTAAAGAAACTGGCCAATACTCTAACGGAAGCTAGAGAGAAACGAGAGAATCAGCAAGACCACTCGAAGAGATATGCTGATGCTCATCGCCGTGAAGCACCCAATTATAAGATTGGAGACCAGGTATTAGTCGCCGTGCACGCACTAAGTAGAGCCTCAAAAGGGTACACCTCCAAATTTGCACCCAGACGTGATGGTCCTTATTTGGTCTTTGCACAGTTGTCCCCTACTACCTACCAAATTGCCTCACTCTCCAATCCAAATACGCTCCTTGGCGCATACCATACTACGGCACTTACCCCGTACGTGCCGAGCAATCAAGAGACCGCCCCGGTCCGACCAATACGAGGCCGAGGAAGACCCCGCAAGAACGATTCCCAGGAAGACCCGAGAACAACAGAACGAGAGTCCCAACGACGAGGACGTCCACAACGTGGAACCCCGCCAGACAACACAGCCGTTCCACCAGCGAGACGTGCCCGAGGCCGTCCAAAGCGATATCAACCCGAGATTGATGCTACAACCAACTAGGGATTGCAATCCCACATACTTTTCAATCCCGCGGGATCCGCGCGGGATTCTTTTCAATTCCGCGGGATCCACACGGGATCCCGCGCCGAATTGATTTTATGATAGAAATTGATTGCGTACACATTATAAATGACAAAATGACACATATACTTACGAATTCAAGTATTTTTGTAAAAATAAGCCCAAAAATCGATAATTATTGAAATAATATGTATATATATGGTAAATAAATAAAAAAAAAAAAACATTATTAAATGAATATAGTTGGTGTTGTGTACAAATGTTCAAAACTAAGTAAATGTACTTAAAACAGGTTTTTATGACTGTTTTATGATTTCAGTTAATAAAATGTTTTCTTCTAACAATAAATAGTAATTGATATAATTTATTAAATTAAAAATCAATTATAATGAAACAAAAATAATAATGAAATGTTTTATATATATCCGACATTTATACTGTATGGACAGTTTTAGTTGCGTCAGATATATCCAACAATATCGTTTAAGGGTTGAAAAAGGTATCAAATTATAATAATAATTAAAAACTGAAATTAAGTTAAAATAATCATTGCAAGAAATGTGATCTTAATAAGCAGACACTATACAAAGTATCATCCCCCAATCTACTTCTCAAAGGGCTACATAAATAACCAGTGGCTGAAAAAGCTCGCTCAGCCTCTACGCTTGTTGGCGATATAGTCATCAAGTAATCGTACGTCATACTCAGGAACTTGTCTCTTACTCCGTCACTTTCGTAGGCCAACATTTCCTTCTTCAATATTTTCTCAAAAGATTCGATATCTGGCACCTTCTTTACTTTTTTGTTCAGTTGTTCTTCTATTTCTGTATTTTGTTTTCTAATTCTTCTTTCAACGATAGATTAGTAGGTTGTTGGAATTTTTCAATAGATTATTCATCTCCAGATTCATTTTCTTCAATTTTAGAAACTCTTGTTAGCAATTTTTTTATTTCTTGACGCATCACGGTTATCTATGGCATTGAAAATATATTTCCCGTTTTTATTATTTTTTCAACGTATTTTTTAAGGATTTTATAAGTAAATTAACAGGCCAGTTTAGTTACTACGACGTTAATCTCTCACAAAGTGCCGTGGCTAAATCAATGCTCAGGGTTGAAAATTGCTGATGTAATTTTTCCAACATAAATCGAAAAGTTGTTTCGGCATTTATGAGATCAGATTCTCTCCTGCATAATACTTCGAGACCGAGTTTCACTGGTTCCAGGCAGAAAATCAAGTCATTAATTTGAGACCATTTTTGTGAAATGAATTTCTGATGTAATGTCAATCAAAGCTTTTCTGATGCATAATCTCAGGCTATAAAATCGTTCCAACATGTCGAGCAGACTGTTCCACCTCGTCTAACAATCAAAAATAAATTTCAAATTTTTGCTGTGCTCTTCTAGGATATATTTCTCTGTAATTTGCGTGCAAAGACAATCTATTCATTTCAATTGCATTGCACAAGTTAATCCCGCAAATCTTGCAAATCCCGTATTTAGTAATAATGCGGGATCCCGCATGCGCTGAAATCATGCGGGATCCCGCGGGATTGCGGTATCCCACTTTGCGGGATTGCAATCCCTACAACCAACAATGGTCACCACCGTCGTCCCGTCTTCTTTAACAAGAGCCGATCCCTCCGACATCGCCTCTTGAGGGGGAGGATGTAACGAGACGCCACTGGACGGTCACGTGAGTGCGAAGTGCACGAGGGTTGTGCGCGATCACCCTTCTTGTTACTAAGAGGGTTGTGCGGACGCTAGTCTGCAAGTTAAGTAATGTTACGCCATTACAGTTTTGAGTGCTCGTGTTTTCAGACAAAGAAACCAATGTTATTTAGTTTATTTTTATATCACAATAGTCATAACTTTCTAAATTCAGTAGATTCAATAGCTTAAATATATTTGTTAACGTTTCGAACTCATTTAATCATGTAATTTTGTAATTTTCAATAAAATATAGTGTTTACCTTTAAATAAATGCTTACACCACTAAGTAAATTAAATAATGCCAAGTTAAGGTTTGTTGAAAATCTCGTAAATATCGGTCTAGCCATTTTGGCGTGATACCTGTACTGATATTAAAAATAGAAAACAAAAGTGGTATATTACAAATGTTTCAAAAATATTTTATTTATTGCAACAATACAATGGTGTAATGCAACTGTCGGATAGTATTGCAAAAACTAAGTAAAGAAATAAGTGATGATTATAAGGAACCAGATAAAGGTCGTTTAAAACATGTACTAAATAACAGACTGGCTAATTTCTGATTTGTTCTTAGTAATTAAGAAATTTCGGAGTGATTGTAAGTATTCTTAAAGGAAATATTTTGGAATTTCAGGTAAAGATTCTTTTGTTCTTATTTTAAAAAACAATGTGTCTTTTATTTATTTATATGTTTGACGTTTATGTTACTTGGCAATCAATGTCAAAATTTATTGCAGTACGATAATAAAATAGTATAGTATTTCCAAAATAAAATGGCCACCCTCACTTAGTGATTCCAATAATGGCCGACAGTATAACCATTATACTTACTGAGTTTAAAGTTCTGTTAATAATAGTTGCCAGGACCGTAATAATTATTTAAAATGAACGTGTTATATGTTATTTAGAATGAACTGTATATACTCACATGACATTCCTTCACATTTTTATCAGGATTAAGATGGCTATATTTGAATTTTAAATATAGGCATGTTTAAAAATCGTTTTGTTTTAAAGTCTTTATAGTCAATATTATATACTTCAAATTTGCACAAACAAAAATCATTCTTTTTTTGCAACAAAAATAAATCCTAGTAACTTCAAATAATTATACCAACATATGGCTAACTTTGTATGGAAATTCTATTCAGTCTTCTTTCAACTTTTTTATTAAAAGATACACAGTCGGCACTATATTTTTCGAATAAAAGTCATATATACAGTTATATGCTGTTCATAACTGACGTAAATAAAACTTTCAACTATCTAATACACTATACTATAACTAACCTACGTTGAACACACCATAATGCATATTTCACATATCTGTGAAAAGAAAATTCAAATTAAAAATGTATGAAGATGTACATACCTAGGTCTTCAGCATCTAATTTTTCTAAAGCCTTCAACAAAGCTTTACGCAGATTTTTGTCTATTTTCAAGGGCGGTGGAGCAGGAATACTAATTTCCGCACTTTCGGCATTTTCTGTGATATAACTTCCAACAAATAATATCAGAAATGTTGTGAATATCTGAAAGAATAAAATGTATGAGAGTTAAAAATTTGTTGAAATTTGAGTTTTTTTAGTTAGTTGAAAATTATGCTATTGTTATAAAATTGTGTTGAAGGAGAAAGTGATGCGAATTTACAATGATATTTTCCGGTCTACAAATGATACTTAGTGTATTATAAAGAGATCTAGTATAACAAGAAAAATATGGAAATATCGCACCTCCATCTTGAGATATTAAGATGAAATAAATTCATATATGTGCTCATATACTTCAATTTCAGCATAGAAAGCTTTATGGTATCATATAATATTCGTATACAGATTATATAGTATCTCAACATTTCCATTTATAGAAGGGGGTCGGAGAGTACCATCTAAAAAACTTGAAATATCTCACTTATTATTAACGCTACGTACAACCCCTAGAGATTATTAGTTTCTTATACAAAACTAACAATCTGAAATAAAATTAGTGACAAACTATACACCAAATTTTGCACAGAATGTTTATCTACCTAATAGGATATTTTTGATTGTAGAAAAATTTATTGTAAAAATGTTATTGCTCAATAACTTAATAATAGGTATCACACAACAATGTTATGTAATATTTTAAATATATTTGTGGGTTTCAAATAATTTTTATATTTATATAATTTTGTGTAGAAATGTTCAAATAATACGTCGACATTTTTTCCAACATGATTGTTTAGAACCGTCATTGAAAAATATTAAACTTGATGATAACGAAATGCCACTTGGTACAAGTATTCTTTACATAAAATAAATCATTTTTATCCGCAGCACCTATATTGAGAACCCCGGCAGGTTCGAGGTGGCGGCAAAAGTAGATTACCAAGTACAATAATTATAAGTAATTTTCACATTAGAACAAAATATCTTGACATACTTGTAGAATGAAGCTTTAGTTACAATATGCCGCATGGTACACAAATATGCGTCGAATGGTTTACAAGATGGCGTTTATAACGCAATTAGTTTACAATTACATGACAGTTCTTTTTACAATTAATAATATCCTATTAGATAGATAAAAATTCGCTGAAAATTTTCATGTATAGATTGTTACTAATTATATTTTAGATTGTTAGTCTTGTATAAGAAACTATATGGTTGTGCGCACCCTTAACTCAACAACAAAAACGTATGTGATAAAATTGTTTAAAATAAGAAAACACATATTTTTTGTTCTTTGCATGGGGGGACATTTTACAACTAAAATCTTGAAATATCTATCTTACTATCATTTTCATTACATTTATGAAAATGTACATAAAAACATAAAGCAAAAACAAAAGCTCAAAAATGCGATATTTCCGATTACCTAACATTTTCCCTCTGAAGTTAGAGAAGTTAAGAAGTTAAGTTACTACAGAAACTGTCACTGTCGTTATTAAAATCGTAACGCTGAACTAAAAGTTAAACGAGATATTTTCCATTTCTTAATTTCAGAGAATAATAATAGTTTTCAAATTTGTTTATGAACAAATATGATTTACGCCAACGGAGTGGCCGAGCTCATTAAGTCGTGCGATTTTAGACTGGTAGAATCAGTCACGACTGGGCGGTCGGTGGTTCGAGCCTCAGGTGGGCGAGAATAATATGTTTACATTACTCTCATTTTCACAATCATTCACCCCTCATCCAGGTGTAGGAGCTCGCCCCCTGGCATCGGCGATTAGCCTCGTTGCAGAAATAGGCCGATGTAAAATAAATAAATAAGTAATAAAAAAATATGATTTGTAATAAACAAAAAATATTTACAAATAAACAAAATTTTGAACTAATTTTGAAACAATTGTTTTTTATTTTACTTTAACATTGTATTAAGACATTGAAGGGTGCGCACAATCGTATAGTTTTTATGCAAAACTAACAATCTGAAATAAAATTAATGACAATCTATGCATCAAAATTTGCAGCGAATTTTTATCGATTTAACAGGATACCTTGATATCGATCTTCCATAGTTTTAATATCATGATGGAATCTTTCCCCTTGTTCTTTACTAAAATCTAGGTTTTCTGGAAACCGATCTAAGTGGTTGTGGAGGTAGTGAAATTTTATGCTCATGTTGAAACCGAGAATATTAAAGTTGGAAAGCATATTTTCCACTAATTATATGTAATTCGCTGCCTTCTGATTTCCAAAAAAAATTGTATTACTTGAACAAATAAACACCAAGCATTAGATTCAATCTCGTTCATTGATGCGGTAAATTTTGGATCTTTAATAAGCTGCCTTATCTTGAGGAGCATCAAAAATTCCGCTTACTGAAAATACTGGCTTTCAGTTTTTCCGTGCTAATCCCAGGAAATTTACTGGTCAAGTAGCCAAAGTCCATCTCGATTTAAAGCCTTCACGCCCTTCATAAGCCCCAACTTGATAGGCAAGGGTGGAAATATGATTTTCTATCGCAGCAAAAGATTCGTTGATTAAGTTTTGTTTTCCTTGCATCATGACATTTCTTAAAGGCCAGTTTCTGTTAACCCAGTGCTGATCCTTAGCTCTTCTGTCCCAAAGACTTAAAAAAACATGGATATTTTGTATATCCACTTTGCTGTCCAAGGAAGAAGTTTACCATTTTTAGATCGACACAAATCACCCACTGATGTTTTTCATACTTTTTTTATAGGAAGGTCCGGTTTTACGCTCATAGGTTTATAATTTTAAGTACGAAATTTCAATTTGGCTTCTAAAGATATCATTATTTCATTATTTTTGCCTGTTATCAGAACTAAAATCAATTAGCCTGTATCTCAAAAACTAGAGCTGCTACGAAAACAAGCCAGGCATTTTTGGAATCCGCACATCAAAAATATCCAAAATAAGTTCTTACTTTTCCGGCACCAAGCCAAAAATTTCATTTTGTTGGGTTGTGTTATCTACGTCGGTTTTTTATCTACGTGCAGTATAAAAGATAGCAAAATAACGTTAAAATTTTATATTTAAATATTGTAGTCCAAATAAATGAAATACATATAATTAATTACAAAAATCAGCTTCCAACTACAAATCAGAACACACCACTCAGAGTAAAATCATATAAATGAATGGTTTATTGTAGATTTATGGCAGGCACATACTATGCTCTTATGTCAACACGTTTTTATCGGGGTTGGTTTTATTGTACGTTTCTATCGGCGAGCTAGGTCCGACGCGTCTTTGTTACGACGTCGTGTTCTTCTTACCAGTCTCGAAGATTTTTTAACTAAAATGTTTATATGACTAATTACAACAGTCTGTATCCAGGGGCATGTTTTATAAAAAATACTAATATTATTAGCTAATGATATTAGTCTCATGAAACAATATTAAGAGTTTGCTTTTCTTGTTTGATAAATCTTTCGTTGTAACTTATAAAACCAACTAAAGTCATCCGCAAGATAAATGAAAAGTCGTAAAACCTATCAAGTGATTTAAGACATATTTAAGCCAGTCGTCATAAATAATATTTTCATAAGTTTGAAACAATACCGGGTTTAACAGGTATAATTTTTAAAATAAAATTAGTTCATTTGGACTTATATATGAAAATCAACACATTGTTCACTTTCGTTACTGTTATTATCATCATTGTCATGTAGTTCGAAACTTATTAAAATTTTGCATTAGATACAGTTACAGGCTTTTCCAAAGGTTTGAGCGGATCTAAATGAAATTTTTATTAACTTGTCACGAACTCACTTTTTAACGGTTAAAGTTGACTTTTGCTTAACAAAATAATCGAAAGCTTCATTTAAACGTTAAAAGTTTCTAGTTTTCAAAATTTAGTTCCTCTTGCACATCGATACATCGATAATTTAGATCAGTTACATTTTTTTTTATGTCTAATATGATTAAAAATGGATGTAGCTGTTGCCTCTCGATGAACATGGTGAAAAATTAGGAAATATAAAATTAAAATAAAAACACTTTACGATATTGGATACTAAACACAATAGACTATTATAATTTAAAAATTATACACTCTAGCCAAATCCAAACAATTAGCATGTAGTCGAAGTTTACATCCATCATAAGACACAAGTTGCATCATTGACTTTTTTATGACAATTTGGGCAAAGATTCATTGCAGAGCCGTTTCTACTCCTGACGCTTATGCAAATATAGTTACACAGATGTTTACAATCGACGGATGGCCTAACGTACAAATTGTGGTGACGAGTTACGTGGCTTGAGCGGGAAGTTGGAATAGGAATGAATTTGTCGTCTTCAGCGATCAAGCGAAGTGATTCATCACTTCGTGGAAACAGATTGTTGAACAGTTTCTGAAACGTCCGAAAATATTTTATATAACTCACTAAATATTATCTTTTTGATACTAATACTCATTATATTGTACTATTCTAGCCTAGTACTATCAGCAATGGCAAAAGTCCAAAATAACGGTGTCCGCATCATTTTGAAGTGTGAACATTTCCTACTAAAAGTCATCAGACGCCATCCTTTGTTTACACCATGGTTTATAAACCAGTTAAACAAATGTATATTGCTGATTGTATGCGTATTTCATAATAAATATTGTAGCATTTTATTGCCAAAAATAAATTTAATAAAATTTCATTAAGGGTAGAACAAACTACATAATTAATTACACTACACTATCCACGACATATAGTAACAACTTTGTTTATTTAAATTAATTATAATATAACACAAAAGCTAAATAGTTTTGTATTTTATTTTGACGTTTTAACACTCAACGCACAATCAACAAGCTCGTAACCATAGCAACACTCATCCCTTCCCACTAACAAAACTGGGCACAGTGGCATCCCGTTACAATATATATATATATATATATATATATATATATATATATATCATAGGAAATTATTTGGGAAAAAGAAGAGAAGCGAAGGATAATGCAATTATTTCATAATTGATCCAATATTTCGTTTATTCTTCATAAACTTTATCAAGGATTTCTATAACAAAAGGTACCGGTCATAAAAGCAAACACAAACTGTACAATTTCTTACCGAAATAGTTAAGCATGTCGCCAAGATGTTACAAAAGTATGTGAACGTAGACCCATGGTGTGAAAAACAGTAATCGAGTTGTTAAGAAACACTTAAATACATCAGAATTTGAAGAAAATTCTGATTTTAAGATCAAAAATTCTCCGTGCTGGTTATATATATATATATATAGTTGGATTGTTGTTCTTGACGAAAAATGTAGGAGGAAATAAAAATTCTTGATTACTCGTCAAAAGTTTATTATAAAATATTAAGAGACGTTTCGACTGGTAAATCCAGTCATCCTCAGTCTAGAGTACGTTGTCAATATTTTAAAAAAAGTATATTCTTATAAAAAAATATACGGAAATGAAATTGAAAAAACCATCCCAAACACATACAGAGTAGACAGGCAGTGTAGAACAAGACGGCTCGAGATTGTCTGGTCGAGGATGACTGGATTTACCAGTCGAAACGTCTCTTAATATTTTATAATAAACTTTTGACGAGTAATCAAGAATTTTTATTTCCTCCTACATTTTTCGTCAAGAACAACAATCCAACTATATATATATATATATATATATATAAATATATAACCAGCACGGAGAATTTTTGATCTTAAAATCAGAATTTTCTTCAAATTCTGATGTATTTAAGTGTTATATATATATATATATATATATATATATATATATATACAAAATAATAAATAATAGCAGGGTGTTAGCTCTGATTTGAAAAACTTGAGTTGTTAAAATTCAATACAACATTTATTTCTTTAATATCCTATATTTCGGCAGTTTTATTCCATGCCTTCATTCAAGGATTTCTATAAACAAATTTTAAATTGTAAGTTACAAATGTAAGTACATAGATTTAATAAATAATTAACAATATAACAATTTTAAATTTTGAAAAACATTTAAATTTAGTAAACATATTTGTGGTAAATTTTGAAAAGGTACTTACAGAGATATTTAAGTTGCACATGGCATTATAAAACATCAGTAGAAAATAACGGTCTTTTCACAAAACATCTTATAAGATTAAGTTCCCAACATCTTAACATCCCAACTTCACTCCGTTGTACCGTTGGAAACTCACAAAACAGGTTTTATACATGTTCTTTTATGGATGTATTAATAAACAAACAAAAGAAAAGAAATAGCATCCATAATGGACGCAGCAGGTGCAATGGCTGAACAAAAGAGATATGCGCACAAATCAACCGGACACTGCATTACGCATCTCTTCTTACTTAAGTGAAAGGATGGTAGTATTTTAAAAGCAGTGTAAGAGGGGGTGCGTCTTGCAGTATGAAAGTTGGCGCGCATAAATTCTCTTCTATAAAAGCCAGTGTTAATTATTTTTATTATTTTGTTTGCTCAGTAGGTTGCTATATATTATACTGAGGTTATTAATATTTGTTTTGTTGTTCATGCAGTTTTTACTAGTCCCAATGTGACACATTTCCAAAAAACATCTTTTGAATTTATTAGTTTCAATTTCTAGAATTTTAGGTTCCTCAAAATTTATTGTATGTTTGAGGTTACTCACATGTGATGCTAAAGAACATGCTGATGGTTTATTTTTATTTTTACTGTCGGATTTATGTACTGTAATTCTGTTCTTTAGCATCTGCGTGCTTTGGCCGATGTATTCTTTTGAACATGTTTCACACTGTAGACGGTATACTGTATTTCTTTTTTCAGACATATTAACTTTTTATTTTAATGACGTGAATAAAGATTTAGTATTAAGTATGCTTTTTTCAGCTAAAATGATCGATTCACTTTCTAACAATTTTTTTAAATGTGGGGTCAGTTCTTTTATGTACGGTAAGCTATAATATTGTTTCTCTTGTTGAGGTTCTGAGTCTAAATTATTATTAATTTGGTTATTTATTGGTATTTGATTATCAGGATTTTGTGGCGAAAAAATAATTTTATTTATCAAACCTTTAGGATATGAATTTTCTATAAATTGTGTTTGTAATTTTTTCCTGTTTTTAGTTAGGAATTCGGGATCTGAAATTTTGGTTACTCTCCAGTTCATAGCTTTAACTAAGTTCATATTGTATTTTAATGGGCAATAGGAGTTGAAGTGAAGATATCTATTAGAATGGGTTTTTTTCTGATACCAGTCTATTTTTATTTGGTTGTTAGTCTCTCTTATAATGAGGGTATCAAGAAAAGGAACAGCTTGATTTTCATTTTCGGTTTCTATGTTCTTGAATATTAAAGAAATAAATGTTGTATTGAATTTTAACAACTCAAGTTTTTCAAATCAGAGCTAACACCCTGCTATTATTTATTATTTTGTATTTCAATGAAGTAGCTCGTTATACTTCCTCGCAACCATATATATATATATATATATATATATGTAAACCAAATAAGGGATTTATTGTTTAAATAAAACTCAAGTTGTTCACAGACTATTTTATTCTAGGTATTCACTCTTACAACGTAAGAAAACATCTGATCTCTCTATCAAATTCTACGTGTTTTATAAAAACCAATTAGTGTAATGAGCCGTCATCATTATCGTTAATGAGTCGTTATCATTAGTGGGTCCAGATTACGGATTGCATCTTGATAACATTTTATGGTGACGTAACAGGGCTTCGTGGAAGGCTAGATGCTAACACGGCCGTCCTGCTACTGGCGTGTCCTCACGTCCTTTCTGTCATCAGGGGATGATCATGTAGGCCTTAGAATAGTCTGAAACAGTCTTCAAAAAGATTTAAGGAAAAAGAAAAGATTTAAGGTCCAATATCATTGACCTTTTAAGGTCCCTGACCATTTAAGATCCACACCATTGACCATTTAAGATCCACACCATTGACCATTTAAGATCCACACCACATTCGAGGGTTCAACTGGCAGAGACGATCCCTGACCATTCAACTGCCTTCAACACGACCAGTGTGTCTTGCGGTACTCGACAAGCTATCAATTCTCAACTCAACTATGCATCAGTTTATTTCATTACAGATTGTCTACAGTACCCAACAAGCTCAGTGACTGTCGCTTCTTCATACTCAGTGCGTTCACAAAGCAAAAACGACCAGTGTGTCTTGCGGTACTCAACAAGCTCAGTGACTGTCGCTGCTACATAATCAAACTAATAAAACTTCTCTTACCATTTTACTCATGTTCTAACCATTACCTTCATACAATTTGTCCATAAACAGAATACCGCTCGTCCCTTCTGACAATTTTTTTGTATTTCTACTTCATTACTGGAACCATTTTATTCATCATCTAAAGATTTTCCTGCATGTAAGTTGTCTGTCCCTAAATAAAACAACGCTTGTCCATTTGGATAATTTTCATCAATACATTTGTAATTTCGTCTTAACTGCACCTCAATCTATTGTCAATCGCTAAGGATAAATTCCATTAGGAAATACCTTTACCAGACGTAACTAGTTTGATAGCACGAATAATACCTGAAAAATTATAACCTGAAAAGTGTTTCATCTAAAAACGTCGGAAATCGTTTTCAAACGTTTCGTTTTCCTTCCACGGTGGAAGTTCCACCAATGTGTTCCAACATAATCACTTATTATTTGCAATAATTGAAACGTATTACTTACGTTTTTCACTTTCAAACTACTATCTTACACAAACATTATTTTCATACCCATTTGTTCCATTTTTCCCGTTCACAACCAGAAACGTTTTCGAACGTTCGCCTTCGCAAATTGATTAAATAAGTTTTTCATGAACAAAATTGAATGATTAACTTTTGTAACTGTTCAAGCACACAAACTTAAATTCAATAATATCCGAAACAACGCAGACAGGTAATAATTTGTCACATCACTATTTGTCAGTTTCATCAAATTCATAATTTACACAATGCACTGTAAAAATGCAACAAAGCAAGATCCCCAATAAAATAACAGAAACAACATATTATAAAGACGTGCGCGAATCCCATTCACTAGCAGAAACGTCGACTCGATCCCACTTCTGATGTAAACCAAATAAGGGATTTATTGTTTAAATAAAACTCAAGTTGTTCACAGACTATTTTATTCTAGGTATTCACTCTTACAACGTAAGAAAACATCTGATCTCTCTATCAAATTCTACGTGTTTTATAAAAACCAATTAGTGTAATGAGCCGTTATCATTATCGTTAATAAGTCGTTATCATTAGTGGGTCCAGATTACGGATTGCATCTTGATAACATTTTATGGTGACGTAACAGGGCTTCGTGGAAGGCTAGATGCTAACATATATATATATATATATAGATTAAGAAATTATTCCGTTCCAGTAATTATTCGGCTGTAAAATTATTGGGAAAAAAACGGTGAGGAAAGTAATATATATATATATATATATATATATATATATATATATATATATATATATATATATATATATATATATATATATATATGTATATGTATATATATATATATATATATATATATATATTCTGATCCAGACCTCTATATTCGTGAATGAACTGTTAGAATACTGCCATGAGTTCGACTACGCAATGGCGGACTTGGAAATGTTACCGCCCGACAGTTATACGTATATTAGCGACACAATTCATACAACATCTTGGCTGGATCACTGCGTGGTTTCAAGATCTTTTGCGAATAGCATCTCGAAGGTGAAGATTGATTATCTGTGTCCCTACTCAGATCATCTACACTTATACTTCGAGGTGGATGCTTCGGTACGAGAATCTACGAATCATCATCATGCCTCGACAGACTGCAGTAAGGTGCCGTGGAGTGATAGTAAGAGTGAGTGTTATAGCAGAGTAACTAATCCTTTTATTATTTCACTTACAGGGTTTGTAAGTATTGAATCCAATTCATAACAATTGATCAGTCGACTAACCAACCTCAATAGGAGGAGGTCTTCTGCATGTATATGATTATAGCTGAGTTAAGGTTCTAGCCATACCCACGTCCGAGAGTTACGGACCACCGGGAATATGAGGAAGGGACAAGATGGGGGGTGGTAGTAGGGAAGATGAAGTTGTGGACATTGGGGTACGTGGACGATATTGTATTGATGGCAGAGGGGGAACAGGAGCTTAAGAGAATGATTAAAAGGACGGATAAATATTTCAAAAGGAAAAAACTAGAAGTAAACAGGGATAAGACTAAGGTAATGGTATTCGGTAAAGAAGGAGGAAGAAGAAAGAAGATAGTATGGGAATGGGGTGGCAGAGAAACAAAAGAGGTGAAGAGTATAAAATACCTAGGTTATGTACTAACGAGGAACAATGGGGCTGAACTACACATAAGGGAAAGAGTAAAGAAGGCAAGGATAGTCATGGGGAAGCTGTGGAGTACAGGACGATATTAGATGGAGATTGAGGTTGTTTGACGCCGTGGTGAAAAACATCCTGCTATATGGAGTGGAAATTTGGGGATGGAAGGAATGGGAGAAGGTAGAACGAGTACAGGAGAGGTATTTGAGATGGATCTTAGGGGTACATAGAACAACACCAGGGTATATTGTAAGAGAGGAACTGAAAAGGGATAAGGTGAAAGTGGGTACAGGAAGGAGGGCGGTTAAGTACGAGGAGAAAGTTAGAATAGAAACAGACAAAAATATAATGAGGGAATGGTGGGAGGAAAGAGCCAGAGAGGAACAGAAACGAAGATGGTACGCATGGGGGGAGATGAGAAAGGAGTATTACTGGAGATGCGGAGTGGATGCAAGAGAGGTGGAAAGGAGAAGAAAATACGGGATAAACGTGATTGAGGAGTGTTGGAGGAGGGATAAGGAAGTGGGGGAGCAAGAAAGGACACTCAGCATAGACAAATCAAGGAGCGCAGGGAGATATAAGGAGGTCAGAACTATAGGGGTACCAAGCTACTTAAAGGGAGAAAGAGGAAGGTCAGGAGGGAGAGTTAGGAGGATTGCGAGGCTAAGGTGTGGGAATGAAGAGAGAGGAAATAGATATTAGAGGAAACAGGAGGAAAAGATGTGCAGGATACGCGGGGAGGAGGAGAAAGATATAGAGCAACTCGCAAAGAGGTGTAGAGAGATGACAGTATGGTCGGGGAGCACATTAGACCTGTTGCACGAAGATGGAAGGGGGAGAGGTGGGCGAGGGAATTAGAGGCAATAAGGATGGAGATTGGGGAAGGATAACAGGAAGGGGTAAAGGAAAGGAGGAGACCCGGTGGGAAGCAGAAGGGCAGAAATGGAAGGAAGGAAGGGGGATGAGGTTACTTAGAAATGGGGAGGAAGGAAGAGAGATAGGAGGAGGGGTGAAGAAATTGTTGGAAGAGAAGAAAATGAAATAAAATAAAATAAAGCAAAGATGGGCGAGAGAACAGGAAGCAAGAAGAAAACAGATCGGAGAGGGAAACCAGAAGGAGAACAGGAAGAAGGAGAGGGACATTGGAGCAAGAAGATAGAAAAAAGAAAAAACATTGTAAATTGTAGTGGATTGTTATTTATTTATTTTTGGATTGATTTTATTTGGTTTTATTTTTTGTAATAGCTAATACCCTGAACGCCGCAAGGCCTAGAGAAATAAAGAATATATATATTATAGCAGAGTAATTGTGAACGAGTTAGAGAAAAATGAGATTCCGCGTGAACTAGTTATGTGTGACAGAACAAACTGTGTGAATGTGCGCCATCTAACATTAATTGATGACTTTTACGGTCGAATAGTCAGTACCATCACTAGTGCTGCTACGTCGTTGTGTGTAAGAAACAAGAAACGTGTTGGAAGAGATTTTTCAAAATTTTGGCAACATACCAATACGAAAATTAGGGCTGGGAAGCCAGCTCATATTGATGGGATTACAGAAGATCAAGAGATCGCCGAACATTGGAGACAGACATTTCTAAATGGCTCGGTAGGGGGTGTCAGCACTGCCTTTGCTGATGACTCCGACCTAGTTCCTACGGAAGATTGTCTTATCACATGTGTGAACGTGCAGGAAGCTGTGAATATGCTGAAACATGGTAAATCCGCGGGTCCAGACGGTTTGAGGGGGGAACACATCATACATGCCCCTCCTCAGTTACACATTCTACTCGAGGTTTGCTTCACATTCATGATGGTTCATCGTCATCTACCGCCATAACTAATCGAGACGGATGTTGTTCCAATTCCGAAGAGCACAAGCGGCACAGTGACATCAAGTGCGAATTACTGCCCCGTAGCCATTGCCACAGTACTGACAAAAATCTTAGAAAAAATTATAATGTCAAAATGTGCTCATAGATCAAACTGTGCTGATAATCAGTAGGGCTTTAAAAAGGCACATGGTACTGATATGGCAATATTCACTCTGAAGTCAACCATTAATCAGTATATTAGGAAAGAGACGCCTGTATACGCATACTTGTTCAACCTTAGCCGTGCTTTTGAAAGAGTATATCGTGGAAGGCTGTTAAATATAGTGGAGAGTAGAGAAGTCAAGCCTCGAATTATCTCAATACTATCCGAATGGTTTGACAAAGAACAAAAAAGAGTGCGCTGGGGTTCGGTGAAATCCAGTACGTATATGCAGGACAGTGGACTAAGGCAGGGTGGGCTTCTATCTTCACTTTTGTTCAACGTATACATGGATGATCTTAGTACACTGTTGAACAAAGAACGCGTTGGCTGTGTAATTGGCTCTACACTTATAAATCACATAAGCTACGCGGACGACATGGTAGTTCTTGCCCCGTCTGTATCCGGTTTGAGAAAACTATTGGGAATCTGTGAATCCTATGCTATGGAACATGGTATGGTGTACAACGTCAACAAAACCGAGTACATCGTATTCCAGCCCAGATTTAAGAGACATGAAGTGCCTGGTATTAAGCACAACCGTGAAAATGTGAAAAAAGTGTCCCATGTGTGTTACCTTGGTCATGTGATTAGCGATAATCTCTCTGATTGTTTAGATGTCGATCGACAATGTCGCTCTTTGTGTGTAAGAGCAAATATGTTAAACCGGCGATTCTCTAAATGCAGTAAAGATATACGCAGATACTTGTTTAATACATTTTGCGGAAGTTTTTATACGTCTGCACTATGGATTAATACAACCCGATCTAGCGTACGTAAATTGCCAACATGTTACAATAATGCATTTAGACTTATCAATGGGTTACATAAATATTGTAGCGCTAGTGAAATGTTTGTAATGAATGATGTATGTACTTGTATGACTGTCCTCAGGAAATACGTTTTTAACCTGCGTGACAGATTAATGAAGTCTGTGAAGAAGCTTGTTCATACCTGCATTACTTGTGATAACACTTGTAATATGAAATGGTCAGCTGTTCATAGACAAATTTAGTCTGTCACCACATTATTTTACAATAATGTATTAAAACGTTATTTCTTATAACGTAATAATTGTATAATAGTATTATTGAGGACAATTTCAAACTTTATATGTTCTTTATTTTTGTTCATTATTTTTTTTTTTTTTTTTTTGTATAGTTTATCTTGTTTGTTTAATTTGTATGTATTTGTCATTTTATTGGCCGCAAGGCTGTTAATAATTATTATTATTATTTATTATTATTCATTTATTTGCCGGCAACTAGGCCAAAAATTACAAAAACAGATATAAAACATACATAATAACATATAGACAAGTAATACAATATAACAAAATAGACAAGATAACAAAATAATATAACAAAATAATAAATACTTTTAGACATACAATTGCAACTACTGGTTTAGACGACCGCATACCAATACAAATCACAGATTTATTTAGGTACCAATAGTCTGCACCAGTAGTTGCTGAAGACAGCATCGTTATCAATACAATTTATAACAACTTTGTTGGTTAACAGCCACAGTCTGCTGCGTAAGGAATAAATTCGTTTACGCAACATACTCCGACTATCTGTCATCCTATTCTCTACAAACATTTGACTGGCGCTACAGTACTTCGGAAGGCTATTTAAAATTCTGAATGCATTATTATAGCACGTTCTGAATCTGCGCCTAATAGATTCGGTGGCATTCACCCATAGGGGCGATGCATAAACACAAGCACAATAAGCATTGAAGAGACAGTTACGTACAACAACACTGCAGCCAGAAAAGCGCCTGTTTAATATATTGGCACGCACACACAACATTCTACACTGTTTACTAATGTCCGCATTGTCTAAGAGATCATCACATATTATGTGGCCGAGATACGTGACTGACGACACGCGAGGCACTATCTGTCCACATAAATGAAGATCTGGTACGGAGTATTTTTTACCCTTTGGCTGAAAAACCATAAATTCTGTCTTTTTTACATTATATTGTAGTCCGTACTCTGCTATGTAGTACTCACATACCTTTATGAGTTCTTTTAAGCCAGCTACAGAGATGGAAATGAGCACCATGTCATCGGCATAGCATATGTGGTTGACAATACATGATCCCATAACACATCCAATTTTCATGCTATTTAACTGCACACTTAGGTTGTCAGTGTACACGTTGAATAGGAAGGGTGAAAATAAACTCCCTTGTCTGACTCCTACGTGCTGTTGAAATGTAGAAGATCTTTTTTCGCCCCACCGCACACGTTTAGTCTCTCCATCAAACCATTTGCACAGTATATCCACTACTCGCCCAGGCACCTTCCTGGTTTTTAGAATACTTACAAGTTTTCTTCTGTTCACTCTGTCACCGATATACACCGGTATTTTCGTGACAAGTATCTTGCAATGGTTGACTTCATCGAGTAAATAGCCATTTCAGTACCGTGGTTCTTCTTGAAGCCGAACTGGTTGTCAGAGCATTGTAATTTACCTGATGATTTTAATATCAATACTTGTTCCAGTAACTTAGAGATCACGGTGGCAATAGCAATTGGGCGGTAATTATCGCTATTTGTCACCGCATCTTTTCCCTTAGGGACTGGAATTACATCAGTTGAGTTTCTGGCAGATGTCGGTGCACTAGCATAAGCGAAAAGCATGTTGCCAGAAGAGTATGTAGGTAATCTGGTGCATAAATTATATGTTCGGCACTAATATCGTCCGCACCAATTGCTTTACCACACTTTAGATGTTTTATGGCATCTCGTATATCATCTTTGTGTATCAAACATTCCTCCACTGTAACATCATCAGGGCTGCAGCTATTATAAGTATTGTTCCCATCAGTGGTATTCCGTAAGAATATGGTACGCCAGTGTTCTGCGATGTTCGTGTCACCTGACACCCCATAGATTTGCTGCGGCCTCCTACTCTTGGTTTTAACGCCCCTACTTCTCTCCAAAACTGAGAGAAATCACCAGATAAGTAAATAGACGTTAGCTTATCATCTTCTACTTGCGCTACATGTTGACGATGCGTCCTCAAGCACCATCTGAAATGAGCTCTGGTAACCACTCGACGCTGATTGATTTCGCCTGAGCGAGGTCTTCCGTTGTCAGTCCACATATGCAGTGCCTCCCTTGCCGCCTTATTTGCCGACATCAGTTCTATATTTTGGGACCACCCACGTTCACCATGCTTTTTACGCGAACGCTTTCTGGCGTATTTATTCACGTGACGCGAAGCGCGCGATAGTGTGTTAACTATATCGTGATAGAACTTGTCTACATTCATACAATGATGCTCATTCTCGCAGCTTGTATCTTCGCACCTAAGCAAGTCTGGTGGGATTACGATATTCTTGAATTCGTACGCACATATACTGTTGTAACAGTCCCGCACTTTTACACTCCAGTTTACTCTGTTGTTCTGCATTCTTTCCCCGATGATTTCCTCCTGCAATTCAGGTAACTCCATGTTAAAATAGACTGGTAGATGGTCCGACATTGTACTCTTATAGTCTATGCGTATCTCTGTACACTGCTCTGATAAGTTTTTTGACAATACGCAATGATCAATCCATGAAGTGGTGTCAGTTATATCACTTATGTATGTAAAGGAATCACCGTCCAACATGTCTTGGTCTTTGGCTACGTAGCCAAAATCCTTACAGAATCTGCTTAATTCTCTCCCAAATGCTGCGTCAGGGTCAGCATTGAAGTCGCCAGCGATCAGTACATCGGTAATATCAGTATCTGATGCCAGTGCTTCTATATTTCCCAAGACTTGGATAAATTCTGCCATGTTGTCTGGGCAGTCAGTAGGCATGTAGACATTTATAATGAGGAAACATTCATCACTGGTTTTGATTTTAATGGCTGCCAGCCTCGGTTCGTCTGGTACTCGGATGTAAGTAACATTTTTGGAAATAGATTTTTTCCAAAGGATGGCCACACCTCCGTAGGGACGACCCAGTTTAATTCCGGCAACTGGATCCATCGCTGTTGTTCCGCAAGCATCGAAGTCAGGATGCAAATTCATAACCAGTCGAAGTTCGCTCTGATGTAACCAGGTTTCCTGTAATAAACATATGTCGACCGACTTAAGTACATCATGTAACAGACCTGAGACACGTTTAAAAGATTTACAGTTAAAGGTGACAAACTTAATGATCGCCACTGTTCTTTATTTCGTCACTTTTATCACCTGGCGCGCTTGCTGTTAATTTTTTGGGTCTCCATACATACTCTCTCACACCAATACCACTAGGCCAGAATGATGGCAACAGAACTTTTTCTGAGTCGCAAATACTAACACAGATTCTGAAACTCAAATATTTTCTTGTGTCATCTAATTTCATTTTGATGCACTGGGTACGTTCTATGCTAATGCCGTGTCGGTTAAGCAGTTGCACCACCTCGTCCTCCGTTGCTGCAAGGTTAACACGAGTCACATAGATCCATTTACGTTTATGTACCCCTGACAAAGTTCTCGTGTCTGTGGAGGTGCCAATCACAATCGATGGTTTGCGTGGAGTTGGCTTAGATTTCTTCTTACGTATAACCTGTATAAATCCATCTTCATTCTTTTCTGCTAGATTTTCAGCAACTTTACTTGCGTAAGTTCTTATCTGACTAGCGCTCTGAGTTGGCTCTGGCGGGATCACTACAGGTTTTTCCTGCACTGCCTTTTTCTCCTTACGTACGATCCCACGTAAGGAGGTTTCTGTGATGGTCCGGCTTCTTGTAGCGTTAGGTTTTCTTTCCTCAGATCTTTTATATCATTTTGCATTTCTTCCCATGACTTGTTATCCATACTGCGCTCTACTTTCAGAGACTGAATCTCGCGTTTTAGTATGGCAATGTGTCTCATTACAGCGGTAACGTCCACGTAGTCGAAGGTGACAGACGGAAGCTTTCCTAGGTCCTTCGCAACAAAGATCGGCAATACCGCAGGATCAGATACTCGAAGCATTTTAATTATATCCTGCAGGTGTTTCTGCTTCTTTTTACCATCGCCCGTACGTCTGGTAGTTATACCATTTTCGCCGCAGTATGAAGCTAAGGTGGCCTTAGCAGATTCAACCTCGGCTTCACTGAAGTGATCCTCGCATAGTTTCAGCAGCAATATTTCATCCCATATATACAATTTGTTTTTAATGAACATTAACAGTTCGCAAATCACTAGGCTCGACATTTTGCTCTTTTTATTGCAACAGACAAACTTTTACTAGTCTTTATTTGATTCTACACGATTACACCTTTAAGTTCATCCATTATCTTATTTTATTTTATTTATTTTTTTAATTATAAAAAATAACCTAAGTCAGGACGGGGATTCGAACCGTGTCCGAGTAAAGTCTACCAGTTTATCAGTCCGTTGCACTGACCACTAGACCACCGCGACTACACTTAACTTAGTCAGTTATGCGGGTGTTAATTAATGTTATATACTTATTTTAATAATTATAGCTATATTATTATTATTATTATTAAAACGAGTACAACAAAAGTTTAGCTTTTTATTTTTTAACACGATATATATATATATATATATATATATATATATATATATATATGGTTTGGTTCACATTTGCCTAAATTATAATACAAATTTGATCTTTGCAATTTTATTTTAATTATTGTTTGTTGTATTTATTGTTGTTTTTGTATAATTAAAATTGTTTATTTATAAGGGGGAAGATGTAATAGGGGCGGTCTAACATGTATCAAATTGAATGTCCAATTTGCTGAATAAACGGGTACTAAACGGCACTTCTTTCTGTTAACAAGCGTAACCTTTAACAGTATACACGGCGTTTTGATATAAGTTGACCAACACGGAGCTTATCTCAAATACTCTGGTATTGCAGATGTTTGAAATATCTCCATTTAATAAGATATTTTATATTAGATCACGATTATATCCTGAGGAAACATGACCTTTGCGCTGTTATTCATATGTTTTCTTTGCCTGTGAACTTTCTACCCACACCTATGAGAAAATCTTCACAGTGCTTATTGCACATGGGAAGATAGTGAAACTTATTTAAAAGAAAACAATTAATTTATTGTACTACATATTTTATAATTTATAATATTCGAATTAATTAAAATCAAACACAGTTAATTAAGTATTTCCGCCGTGTAAAATTAGTGCGTATGATGACACCAGCAATTTTAATCGTGAGCGAAACTGTCACTACCATTTATAGACAAAGCATTGTGTTATACATATTCGCTTGACACAAAGAATAAAGAAATTCGGATATATTTCTACACGTTCTCTTACAGTTTCCTTGTTTGAATAATCAATAAGAAAAAGGCCTTTCAGGACAGGTTTCAGTTACAAAAAAAAAAAAAAAAAAACTGATGTGACTGAATCTGTCAAATCACATTCATCGTAATTGCAAGTTACTCGATGTTAGCTACAAATTAGGTTTGGTTTAAATAAAACAAAATGTTCTCTTAGTTGTCGTCTGATTTATTGTCAGCTAAATAAAATGAAACGTTTCGTGTAATTTAATATCTTCAGTCATACATCTTCAGTCATAAAATCTTTTTTTTAAATGGTGTTATAATATTAAAATAAAGTCAATTAATAAAAATACTTCATCTCACTTAGAGGGTTTTGTATTGCAACAAAGTATACGGATGCATACCTGATAAAATGATAATGCTGAAAAAAATGATAGTGATTCTTTGCGTGGAGCTTTTAAGTTTAAGTCATGCAACTTATAAAAATAATGAACAATGCTTCAGAAATTACGCGTTTTTATCCAGGTATATCCTCTGTTTCTTCATCTACTTACCAACATTGATATATTGTGACCCAAAAATTAGTTCCTCTTACTCAATTTTTATGGATAAAGCTAATGTTTTATTTGACTAAATTAAGTATTAAATGAAAAACACCAATATGGAAACCAAGTACTCCAAGCTATATTTTGATTTTGTGTTTGTATTCTCAAACACGCACCTAGGAGTTTATAGGAATTTTAAAGAAAACCTATGCTCTCTAGTCTAGTGCCTACGCACCATATTTTACGTTGATACTGCACTTGATGATAATGGAATGCCGTTTGGCACACGTGTTCTTTATAAAAATTAAATCATTTTGACCCGCAGCACCTATTTGTGAAGTGAGGCACATTCAAGATGGCGGCGAAAATAGCGCGCCAATTACGATAACGATAACTAATTTTTATGATAGAGCAAAATAGCTAAATACATATTTGTAGAATGGACCTTTAGCTACAATTCGCCGCGTCGTACGAGAATTTCAGTCTCTTAATTTACAAGATACCGTCCATAATTCATTCTCAGACGCAAAAAAGCGATTTCCGAAATGGCTAACAAATTTCGTATGATATGGCTCGTTTTCTATTAATTTAATGTCGTAGATTACGAATCTGTTATCAAAATGGCGAAAATTTTAAATTGAGATAGATTTTTTTCCCAAATTCGAGACATGATGATATACTCTATCACTGCAAATCTGTGTATATTAATATTTTGTTTCAATTCTTCTTAAATCTGTAGGGCATATCCTTGGCTACAAGAATATGTGCAAAATTTTTCTCTGAGAGGCGCCGAAAAGAAGATAACGGCCGAAATGCGTAAAGTCTCAACTTCGTATTATTTTGACACTTTTTATATCGCTCTCGACCAAATTGGATCTGTAAATTACAAAAATGAAATAAAAAAAGGCATATGACTAATTTTTATTCGGGTTTTGCCCGAAATAAAATAAAAAATCTGACATATCCAGCCGGAATGGCTGTAAATTATGGAATTTAAGTAAGATGCTCCATGCATACACGGAATGCATCTATTTGCTTAGGTTTGTCCGCAGCACCTGGTCTCAAATGAAGCCGCTTTCGAAATATTGTTCGAAAATTGAATTTTGCTATTTACATCAAATTTGTCGAGTTGTATATCAATTTCGGGTATATAGAAGTCGTAGATTTCGAAAATGGAGTTAATCTAAAGATTTGCTGCATATAAGATAGTATTTTGCCCGAAAAAAATAATTACATGCATTTTTTACATAACAGTGAGATTCATTACACGACAGTTAAGTGCCTTCCCACCCAAAAGAGTAATATGTATATAGCAGTTCTGACAAAATAATATAGACTACTACTCACTAAATACGATTCTAATGGTGGCCGAAAACTATTCTTTCGAAAATGGTTCAAATCTTCTCTGATATTTTTACTAGTTATCAGGACAACATTATATTGTGTTGATAGTTTCTCTATATGTGACAATAATACTGGCTTCCAGTACTACCTAATTGTATATAAAATGTAGAGATTCGATGAATTCTTATTCAACACTAGTCTGAATCGAAGTCGAAACAAGGTGTGAAACATTATTTTGCATAATTAATTGAAGTAAAATTTTAAATAAGCTTTAATTTAAGAAATAATAAGTTATTAATAATTACTAAGGAATGGACGAAATTAGCACCTGAACTTGACTTTTTTTAAATATAATTCATATTTTACCCTTTTAAAAATTTTAAATAAACCTAAATGAAAATTAATAACGGCAGTAGTCAGTAAAATTGATGACATGAGTGGACATACTTTATCTCACTAGAATTTTATCTTTACATAGGCCCACCGAATTAGTGAGGCTTTCGACTTTGATTTGTAATTAAATATAAATTATTTTGTAAGGTAGCACTGGAAGTCAGTATTATTGGCACATATAGAGGAACTATCAACACATTACGATGTTGTCGTGATAACTAGTAAAAATATCAGAGAATATTTAAATCATTTTCGAAAGAATAGTTTTCGGCCACCATTAGAATCGTATTTAGTGAGTAGTAGTCTATATTATTTTGTAAGAATTACTATATACTACTCTTTTGGGTGGGAAGGCACTTAACTGTCGTGTAATGAATCTCACTGTTATGTAAAGAATACATGTAATTATTTTTTTCGGGAAAAATACTATCTTATATGCAGCAAATCTTTAAATTAACTCTATTTTCGAAATCTACGACTTCTATATACCCGAAATTGATATACAACTCGACAAATTTGATGTAAATAGCAAAATTCAATTTTCGAACGATATTTCGAAAGCGGCTTCATTTGAGACCAGGTGCTGCGGACAAACCTAAAAAAATAGATGTATTCCGTGTATGCATGGAGCATCTTACTTAAATTCTATAATTTACAGCCGTTCCGGCCGGATATGTCGGATTTTTTATTTTATTTCGGGCAAAACCCGAATAAAAACTAGTCATATGCCTTTTTTTATTTCATTTTTGTAATTTACAGATCCAATTTGGTCGAGGGCGATATAAAAAGTGTCAAAATAATACGAAGTTGAGACTTTACACATTTAGGCCGTTATCTTATTTTCGACGCCTCTCAGAGAAAAAATTTGCACATATTCTTGTAGCCAAGGATATGCCCTACAGATTTAAGAAGAATTGAAACAAAATATTAATATACGCAGATTTGCAGTGATAGAGTATATCATCATGTCTCGAATTTAGGAAAAAAATCTATCAAAATTTAAAATTTTCGCCATTTTGATAACAGATTCGTAATCTACGACATTAAGTTAATAGAAATCGAGCCATACCATACGAAATTTGTTAGCCATTTCGGAAATCGCTTTTTTGCATCTGAGAATGAATTATGGACGGTATCTTGTAAATTAAGAGACGGAAATTCGCGTACGACGCGGCAAATTGTAGCTAAAGGTCCATTCTACAAATATGTATTTAGCTATTTTGCTCTATCTTAAAAATTAGTTATCGTTATCGTAATTGGCGCGCTATTTTCGCCGCCATCTTGAATGTGCCTTACTTCACAAATAGGTGCTGCGGGTCAAAATGATTTAATTTTTATAAAGAACACGTGTGCCAAATGGCATTCCATTATCATCAAGTGCAGTATCTTTCGACGTAGGCACCAGACTACTCATGATGATAAGCAGTTGAATATAATTGATTGATATTCAGTATTTTATAGACATCTTTCATTGTTTGTGAAATAAATTCGGTTCCCCGATCTATAGCAATTTCTTTTGGTATTCCGTACCGTAAAATGAAATTTTCGACAAAAGCTTTGGCAACAGTTGTTGAATCTTTTGATGGTAGTGGATAAGCTTCTACAAATTTCGTGAGTTTACATTGCAATGTTAATATATAATAAAACCCGTTTGCATCTTTTTCAATAGGACCTACGATATCTAAGTATATTTTTTGGAAAGCATGAGGAGCTGTTGTTGTTATGCACATTGGTTCTCTGAGAAATCGAATATCGAACAATCCCTTCTTATTGAGTGCTTACGTCATGGAAGGAATATACTTCCCGACTTTTATGTCTCTATCTCCAAGGGACGCTCTATCGAATTGAAAATACCAAGTTTTAGGGATGAAATTTAAAAAAAAAACTCAAAACAATTTCTAAAGATTTAAGAAGATACCTATGTGCCAAAATGGAATGTTATAACTCAACAAACACAGGAAATACGACGCGTACTATAATTCACCCTGATTGTAGATTCACCCCTTTCGGGGTTGATTAGGACAAAGTCCTGAAGTAAGTTGTCCAACATTTGTATGGGTAATCTTTGCAAGCCTAAACCAAGTCGATATCTCACTAATCCTAAGAGATATTACTGAATCCGTGAAATCACATTTCACCCCTTAGGGGTTGAATTTCGAAAAATCTCTTCTTAGTGGATGCTTACGTCATGGAGGGAATATATTTTCCGAATATCATAATCGTAAGCCAGTGGTTTGGGCTTAATGAGTAAGTCCGGACTTTAGTCCGGCCTATTGTAATAAATACTTATTTGTGCTTGGATTTGTTTTAATTGATATTATTATAAACGCTAGAAAGCGTATATCATCAGAAGTGGGATTCCTATACCTACAACTAATTTTGGCCAGTTTTTGTTGTTCCATACATAAAATATTTTGAAAATGATTGAAAAAACAAAAATGACAGAAAGATTGTCAGTTGCAAAAATAACTTGAAATGTCAAAATTGGCTCACAAGAGTTTTGAAAATGGAAAACACAAGTACTATCTTTCAATTGAATTGTAAAAAAAATAATTAACCCTAAAACGGTGAGCCACAATGATGCATTGAAGTTGAAATGTTCTCTAATGAATTTGGATAAAGTACGTTAAAACTAATAGCAAGGGCTGGAAAACTCTACAAGGTGTAAATAAATTTTCCGATAAAATTGCAAAGGTTAAATAAAAAATAAGCCAAAGAGGGAATATAAATTTGACACCAGATGACAGGCGAATTATGAGGTACAGTATCTCTGATTTATTATTGGTAATTTAGACATTTTGGAGAAAGACTGGAAAAGGTAAATTTGGAGAGTTTTATTATTATTGTGAGTATGCTAAAAAAATATTTTGAAATTTCAGAAAGCTAAAATAGTTTTTACAGAATTGCAAATTAAAAACAATGTTTTAAATCAAAATGAACGTACAAATTTTAGTTCTGATAAGTGCAATAATACAATATTTGTTAATATTTTGGTAATCGTAACGACACAGACAAAAATAGGTGGACGAGAGATGTCACAGATGTCTTGCAGTTAGGTATCATTAGTACAGACTAATGGTACATATTTGACGAGAATATCAATATAAATAACAAATTTTAAGATTGATGCACATGTTGTGTATTACTGTGCGTATTGCTTGCGCAGATCTTTTGTTACAGCTATTGCAGGTTTAGAACATATTTTAGTGCCAGAAGATGAATTAATTTAATATGTTCTTTGCTTCTTGGAGAACTCTAACAAGGACTAAACATAAAAAACCATAGGGTTCTGCTTAATTTCACTTGTTTTACCAAAGCGATTGAGAACAAACCAGGCTGCAGTTTACTTGAAATGGCAATTGTAGAGATCTGAAGAGAAATAAAAAAAAAATAATGTCAAAATGGACGAGCGTTTGTCTATTGACAGATAAATAGTAAGAAGGTAACTGATTTGATGATGAATAAACTGTAAGAGACATTTTATTGTTTTGACAAAATGATAAGGCACTGAGTATGCAGCAGCGATAGTCACTGAGCTTGTTGGTTACTGTAGACAACCTGTAATGAAATAAACTGCAAGACACACTGGTCGTTTTTGTTTTGTTGACTCTGGATGGTCAGGGATCTCAAGGAGTTGTTTGTTTTTTTTTTTTGGCTCTGGATAGCCAGGGGCCTCAAGGAGTTCTGGGGAACTCTGGATGGTCAGGGACCTCAAGAAGTTGTTGTACCTAAAATGGTCGTGTTTGTCTTGTTGATTCTGGATGGTCAGGGACCTCAAGGAGTTGTGTTTGTTTTGTTTGACGATTAATGTTCAGGGACCTCAAGGAGTTCAGTGAAACTCTGGATGGCCAGGGTCCTCAAAGAGACAGGCAAAACTAACATTATGTTTTCGTTTCCTCTATTTTATTTTGTAGTTCAAATTCTGAAGATGCCGTGAGGACGTGACAGGAGCAGGATGGCCGTGTAAGAATAGTAAGTTGTTTTATTTTCCAGTTAAATTTGAAGATGCCGCGAGTACGCGGCAAGATCAGGACGACCATGTTAAGATCAGAATTAGTTCTTGGATGTCCTTGGTAATATGTTACGTTAGCAACCATAACATAATGACATATATGAGACAGATTGTAAATAGACGTGGTAATAAATACCTATTTAAGCTTGGATTTGTGTGTTTTAATTGATATTATTACAAACGCTAGAAAGCGTATATCATATATATTAAATAAAAATTCTTGTTTAATACTCGTCATAAAATTAATTGTCAAATAATTACAGAGACGTTTTGATTGGGTATCCAATCATCTTCAGTCTAAAAATAAAGTTCACAAATTGAAATATAACAAATTCGAAATAATTAGTCTTGTATAAAAGAATATTTATAATAAAGAAAATTAAAAAGAAAAACGATGTTACTAGAAAACTAAAACAAAAACAAAAATTGAAAATCAAAACCAAAATGGCTCTCTAAGCATTTGACAATAAATTTTATGACGAGAATTAAACAAGAATTTTTATTTAAAAAACCTATACAATTTTCGTCAAGAATATATTTTTGATTATATATGATATATATATATATATATATATCATCCTCCGTTTTGAGTTCTTCAGCGATATTTGAAAAATTTGAAAAATAATGCTTTTCGTTTCGCCAATCGACGTCGATAACGTACCTTCAACTCTTAGTTAACCACTGAATGAATATGTTTATTTGTCGCGGTTCGCCTTGTTTTTTCATAAACGGTTATTCCCCTAGCCAATTCGGTACTTCCTCGGCGTTTTCGCGTTAGGCAGTAGTGATACGTCGTTATGAAAGATAATTTGATCCAAATTTCAAGCCATTTTTCGTCGTTATGTTAACTTCGTCCTAATATCCGATGTCGTTATAAGAGATAAGTCTCACGTATAAAAAGATATGTTTCTGGCCGGGACTTTGAAATTTCGTCGCAAAAACCGATATGTAGTTATAAAAGATATTTACTGTATATATATATTTCGTATAAGAAGTTTATATAACAAATAAAGAAGCAAATATTTTGTCAACTTGCATAGAACTAGGTTTGGTGTTACTATCTTATTTTCGAAGTTAAAAAGCAATATTCTCGACTAATTTTGCTCTGGGTTCGGGAACTCGTAACTATGATAAATTCCCGAGAATTGACAAAACAGAATTACCGCATAACCAAATAACAATACAGGTACCTATATGACTATAAAATGCGAAAATATTTGCAATGATTAAGTGCGTAAAGGTTATACACAGAGAAAGCGACAACTTTGCATTGTGTGTGTTTTGAGTTTCACATAATGTAAAGTTCATTGGCCAACTATTTTTGCAAGGTTGAATATTTTATTATCTGAGAAGAGAGATCTTGACAAACAATGTAATATATATTTTTTGTCAGCCTTAGAATAAACTCGTCTCTTATCTGTCTTGTTATTATTGTGATACAAAAGAATACAAAGATTTGTAGACAAATTTTACAGATATTGCAAAAAAAAGTGCTAGTTCAAGAATAAAACAATTCAATTTTAGAAAAAATTGATGTGAAGTGTGAATTTTCACACATTTCAGGGTTTCGCAGGTATTTAGTAAGTGAATGATGATTATTTGGGATGTCAAAACAAATTTTATGTTAAAATATTTTTTTGTTAATTTTAATTCGTATACCTAATACCATTATTTAGGTTTCTAAATATGTGCAGTATTTTTTTTATATAGAAATGTTCATTTAGATTTTGAAAATTGCGCCATTGGTTGTTTAAGTCATAAGCTCCGCCCCTCTGATTTCGTATACATTCAAACATAGAATTAAATTATAATTTCAACACTTCCCACTGGTTATTAAATTTACGCTTTTAAAAATTAAATGCAGCATTTGCCAAAATATAACTAGAATTTTGATAAAATAATTTAAACAAAATAAAAATGCAAAAAAAAAAACAAAAAAAATAAATTGACACGAAGAGAACCGTAGTTTGCAACTTAGGAAGCGAGAACCCTAACCATTAGACTACGGAAGTTTACTAGTTTACTGTGTTACAAAGCGAATTAAATATTGTACATATTTTAGTTAAAAACACAAAAAATGCATTATTTTCCGAAAACATAATCTGATCAAAAATTCCTGTTGTACTATTCCGGTTCACACCAATGTACATTCCTTAGAATTTTTTCAGATTTTTAGTTTAAACCATCTGGGCTACTGGGTGTGGGACAAAATTTTTTTTTGCACAATTTTGGTAAAAATCGCTTCAAAATAATTTTTTTGCAAAAATTAAATTTTGGTCGTTTATCCACGTACTAAGGGCTTTTATTTGATACCCTACTCAGAATTTATTTATTTATGTATTATTATTATTATTTTTTTTTTTTTTTCTATGAGCACATATTTATTTATATTTTTAGGGGGATATGTTTTTTAGATGTTTTAGTATTATTTCTATGTGCGGGTCAAAGAGTTGTATAAGCATGCCAAATTTCAATGTCAAATAATATGTCTTCTCTAGGTTTAGCCGTTCGGCTACAATTTTTACCGAACAGACAGACAGACAAAATGACGGTATAAGGGTTTTTTTGTCATACCTACAAAACCATAAAAAAGATGTTTTTGAGAACTTTCCTGAAGACTGAGTATCACAGAAAATATAAGAGGTAGAGATATGCGATACTGAGAAAGTATCGATATTTTCAAATATCGAAAGAAAAAATGTATATATTTTCTATAAAATGTAAACATTTTATTCTCATAATAACATTCTAATTGTTTTACAATAATAAATAGATTAAAGTAGTATGGGCATTAAAGTAGTATACATGATTGAAAAGTGACAGGTGACCTAAGTAACAGTAAACTGGACACCTACAAACTACGTAGACAAGAAAGATTCGTTCATGGAAGAACTGAAGAATAAGAGGCGTTCATAAAGAGAAAAGGTAGACGACGCCATGGAGCTGGGCAAGAGTTCATATACACACCAGTTTTGCACACAAGTGAAAGATCGGAAATCCCTTCGTAAAATATTTTTTATCTATTATCGTTTTCTTAATCCTGCTGTGCTCGATTTTTACTAAACTTTACCTAATTACCTAAATTCATCGTATTTACTAGAGTTTATTACACTATTTTTAATGGGCTTACATTTGGGGGGACATAAAGTACTGTATACCTAAACACTAGGTAATTAGCTTAGGTTTAATTAGTAAAAATCTAGGACAGCAGAATTAGGAAAATTAGGAAAACGATAATAGATAATAAAAATTTTACGAAGGGATTTATGATCTTTCACTTGCAAAACTGGTGTGTATATGAACACTTGCTGAAGCGTATAGGTCTGAGTGATTGTTTAAAATAGTATTAAACACTCCACTCTTCTTCATTGCAACCACCGCGATAACTCCTCGGTCTATTTTGATTAAATATGTCCACACTTTGCTTCTTAGTGGTCACATTTTAAATTAAAATACAAAAATAACCAATAACATTTCATAACTTCAAAAGTAGAGAAAAAAGGCGCCAAACGCCAGCCACTTCTCAATCGTTCAGAAATTACACACCGAGTGTGAGTGTGCCCCCTCAGTTTGTCGGTGTGTGCACTTGTGAGCAATTGCTTTTTGAACGGTTTAGGGTGTGAAGTTCTAACCTCAAATTAGTGTTTTGTTGTATTTGTTTGATCTGCAGTCTGCGTAATTACTATAATATATTAATAAGATGGAGTCCATAATACCATTAACACATGAGATTGTTAAAGACGTTAATAATCATATTCTGTATTGTAATATTTCAAAAGCTTCACTAATTATTCTAAAATTTCTCTGAAATCATTATATCGTGCCACAACTTCTTCTGTAAATAGGGTAATGCGGACAGGTTTTTGTTTGTTAAAATGCTCCATTTTCACAAATGATACTAACAGAACCATGTCTTCTTCATCTGAACTAGATGAATCACTCTCATTTTCAAATATTTCTTCATCTGTCGCAATGAATATTGAAAGTGTTTGCTGCAATCGTGTAGGCTCTATTGCTTACAAATTTATTTTGAACATTTTTAGGTTATCTATATATATAAAATCGTAACTATGCTACCTACTCATAATCAACGCCCAGCCCAAACCACTGGACCTATAATCAAGAAATTCAGCGAGTATATTCCCTCCATGACGTAAGCACCCACTACGAACGGATTTTTCGAAATTCATCCTCTAAGTGGGTGAAAAGGGGGTTAAAAGGGGTAAAATGTGGCTTCACGGTTTCCTTAATATCTCTTAGGTACAATAAGATATCGACTTGGTTATTGCTTACAAAGATTATGCATGTAAATATAAAAAAACTTATTTCAGGATTTTGTCCTAATCAACCCCTAAAGGGGTGAATCTACAATCAGGGTGAATTATAGAACCTTTCGCATCTTCTGTGTTTATTGTGTTATAACATTTCTTTTTGGCATATAGGTGTCTTTTTAAAATATTTAGAAAGTATTTTGACCGTTTTTTTAAATTTCACCCCTAAAGGGGTAAACTGGCATTTTTTATTCGGTAGGATGTCGTCTAGACAAAGAAACATAAAATTCGGGGTGTATATCCCTTTTATGACTTAAGGACCTTCTAAGAAACGATTTTTTGAAATTCGACCTCTCAGGGGTGAAAAGGGGTGAAATGTGTTTTCACGGATTCCTCAGTATCTTTTAGGTCAAGAATATATCGCCTTGCTTTTGCTTACAAAGACTACCCATATAAATGTTGAAAAACTTATTTTTCAGGATTTTGTACTAATCAACCCCTAAAAGGGTGAATCTACAATCAGGATGAATTATAGAACCCTTCGCATCTTCTGTGTTTGTTGTGTTATAACATTTCTTTATGGGCATATAGGTGTCTTTTTAAAATATTTAAAAAGTGTTTTGACCGTTTTTTTAAATTTCACCCCTAAAGGGGTAACTTGGTATTTTATATTCGATAGAATGTCGTCTAGACAGAGAAACATAAAATTCGGGGAGTATATCCCTTTTATAACTTAACAACCCCCTAAGAAATGATTTTTAAAAATTCAACCCCTAAGGGGTGAAATGGGGTTATATGTGTTTTTACGGATTCCTCAATATCTCACAGGTCCAATAATATATCGCCTTCATTTTTGGTTATAAATATTATCCATATAAATGTTGAAAAACTTATTTCAGGATTTCGTTCTAATCAACCCCTAAATTGGTGAATTTCCGATCAGGGTTACTTATACAACCAATCATATTCCCTGTGTTTGTTGAGTTATAAAATTCCTTTTGGCATATAGGTGTCTTCAAATTATCTCGAAATGGTATTGTCAGTTTTTAAAATTTCACCCTTATGGGGTAAATGGAAATTTTGTATTCGATTGAACATCCCTTGGACATAGATGAATAAAATTCGCGAAGTATATTCCCTCCATGACGTAAGCACCCACTAAGACGGGAGTTTTCGAAATTCCACCCCTAAGAAGTGAAAAGGGGTGAAATGTGATTTCAAGGGTTCCTCAATACCTCTTAGGACCAATAAGATATCATCTTGGATTTTGCTTACAAAGATTACCCATACAAATGCCGAAAAACCTATTTCAGGATTTTGTCCGAATCAACCCCTATAGGGGTCTACAATTGGGGTGAATTATACAACCCTTCGTATTTCCTGTGTTTATTGAGTTCTAACATTCCTTTTTGGTATATCGGTGTCTTTTTAAAACATCTCGAAATGGTTTTGACAGTTTTTAAAAATTTCACCCCTAAAGGGGTAAATGGGTATTTTTTACTCGATAGAACGTCCTCTGGACAACATACATGAAATTCGTAAAGTATATTCCCTGTATGACGTAAGTACCCACTAAGACGGTATTTTTCGAAATTCAACCCCTAAGGGCTGAAATGTGATATCAAGGATTCCTTAATATCTTTTAGACCCAATAAGATATCGACTTGGCTTTTGTTTATAAAGATTAACCATACAAATGCCGAAAATTTTATTTCTGGCTTCTTTCCTAATCAACCCCTAAAGGGGTAAACCTATAATCGGGGTGAATTATACAACCCGTCGTATTTCCTGTGTTTATTAAGTTATTACATTCATTTTTGCGCACCGGTGTGTTTTTCAAATATCTCGAGATAGTTTTGACTGTTTTAAAATTTTACCTCTAAATGTAAATGGGGAGGGGGGTTAAATGGGTATTTATATTCGATAGAACTTCCCTTGGATATAGAGACATGAAATTCGGAAAATATATTCCTTCCGTGATGTAAGTACCGACTAGGAACAGATTTTTCGAAATTCGAGCCCTAAGGGGAGAAATGTGATTTGAAGGATTCCTCAATATACCTTAGGACCAATGAGATATTGACTTGGTTTTTGATTACAAAGGACACATACAAATTTTTGAAACAGTAATTCAGAATTTTGCCCTAATCAACCCCTAAAGTGGTGAATCTACATTTGGGGTGAATTATAGAAACCTCTGTATTTCCTGAATTATAACATTCCATTTTGGTACATAATTTTATATTTAAAATATTTAGAAAGCGTTTTGAAAGTTTTTTAAATTTCCTCCCTAAAGGGGTAATTTGGTATTTTTTTATTCGAAAGAACGTCCCTTGACATAGAGATATGAAATTCAGTAAGTATATTCCCTCCATGTCGCAAGCACCCGCTTATGTAGAATTTTTCGAAATTCGACCCCTAGGGGATGAAAAGTGATAAAATGTTTTTCCTCGGATTCTTCATTATATCTTAGGTCCAATGGTATATTGATTTGGATTTTGCTTACAATGTTATCCGTATATGTGTTTAAAAATTAAATTCTGGATTTTGCTCTAATCATCAATCCCTAAAGGGGCGATTCTAGATTCGGGGCGAATTATAGAATCCTTTGTAGCTTCTGTATTTGTTGTACTGTAACTATGTTGTACTTTTTCGCATTTAGGTGTTATTTTAATATCATTAGTTTCAAGATCATTTAATTTTGACCGTTTTTTTTTTTATATATATTTCACCCCTAAATTACATTTTTTATATTTCCCTAAATTTCATTGGTACATTGGTATTTTTTAATAGACAATTGAAATTTGGGAACTATATTTCTTCCATGACGTAAGCAATCACTAAGAAGAGATTTCTCGAAATTCGATCCCTAGGGGGTGAAAACGGATTTCTTATTATCTCTTGATGAAATAACGACTTGCTTTTTACTTACTTTGGTACGCATGTGTAAAAATGTACTTTAGGATTTTGCTTCAATCAACACTTAACGGGGCGAATCTACATTAAATCAGGGCGACTTATATAATGTTTCGTAACTTATTTGTTTGTTGAGTTATAACATTCCTTTTTGGTATATATTTATTTTTTTGTAATTTTTAGAAAGTCTTTTAAACGTTTTTTTTTTTTATCTATAAAGGGGTAAATAGGTATATTTTTGATTAAATACATGGAATTCCGGGAACATATTCCTTCCATAACGTAAGCATCGAACCCTTTATATCTCCTGTGCTTCTTGAGTTATAACATTCCTTTCTGGCATATAGGTTTTTAAAATCTTTCGTTAGTGTTCTGACAGTTTTTTTAAGGTCATTCCTAAAGAATTTTTTATTAGAAATAAGAAAGTCCAAGAGTACATTTCTCGATATGACGTAAGAACCCACTAAGAAAGTTTTTTTCGACCCCTATGGGGTGAAAAGTTGTAAAATGATTTTTCACGGATTCCTCAATATCTCTTAGGACAGATGAGATGTCGACTAGGTTTTTGCTTATAAAATTTACCCGTGCAAACGTTTAGAAGCCAACTACGAATTTTACACTAATGAGCCTCTAACGGGGTGAATCTACACCTAAGGAGAGAGTCAGCAATGTGATCTATAAAGAACCATGACTTATAATAATTGCACGATGATGGCAAACCGTCAATATACCGTAGCGAAGCACGGGTACTCAGCTAGTTTTATTATAAACGTCAACTGAAAACATTCAAAATATGACAATTTTTCATGATATGCACACTAACATCTCAGTCCAGAGTGGGATGCGATGTGCGCACACCCAGTGCGCACACACCATTATTCCCATACCCTGGGCACTCTTATGGAGAAAAATTACATTCGCTTTTAGTAATAGGCCAAGCCGCATATTGGCGCTGTTGTTGTTAGACAAAGAAAGATATATATGACTCACATAACTTTTTTTGTTTAAGAATGTTTGTGTTAGTAAATGTCAGTTATGGCCGGATGCTAAAGTAAGAATTATCCCTAACTCGCATTAAAATCATTTGTTTTTGTATGTTCTAAGATATGAAAACAAATGATTTTAACTTGAGTTAGAGAAAACTATTACGTTAGCAACCCGCCATTAGTGTTTATTTACATTTAGCAAGAAAGTCTATTTTGCTGTTGCCATTGTTTAACAGTTTATTATTATTGTGGCACTCGCTTCCAGCCTAAGTAAGGTAGGGTGGCCAAACAGTCACACAAATGGTCTTCGCGGCGGAGACCTCGAAGGACCACCAGCAGAAGGCTGGAATATGGAAAGAAAAAGCGGTTATGTGAAACGAACGCACCGAGTTGAGCCGCTGAGGAAGACACGTACGACCTAGAGGAAAGGAGAAGGGATAAAAAACTCTTCTGCTTCTAGGGGCTGCTCTAGCAGACTAACACAAGGGAAATGGTAGCCCTAGCTGGGGTGTAGACGGGTAAAATCCTAGGCCCACGAGTAATGGCTATGGAGGAACCAAACCTAGAAATCCTACGACGTCTCTGAAAACCCTAGCCAAGCGACAAACAATGCGAAAACGTTGCTCAACACGATGGGCGTAGCACATAAATAAAATTGCAGTACCACAAATACAATATTAAATAATAACTGATAAAATAACTAAATTAATAATATTAAATACAAAATTACAGATGTTAAATTTAAATTGAAAATAAATCAGCACACGTGATCAGGAGATCAGCGTGTGTGAACACAAAAATACAAAATCGCGCAGAGGCGATAACAAAATAGAATTTAAGTTACAAAAAAAAATATATATATTAAATAAACAATGAATTAGAATGTATATAAAATCGGAACAGACTTACAGTAGATGTATTCTTAATAAATATGTAGAATATTTATTCCAATTTTACATATGTGGCACTGGTGTCCCAAAAAACAGGTTCCTGGGACCTCGGAATAGATCCTTGGATGGTGTAGGCACACACAAATAATTAAATGATAACGCAACAGGTGTTGAATCACTTAACTGGCGTTAGATTCGCGAATTTAAATTAACAAACTGTAAAATATATATTTCTGCAACGAACTATACACTGAGCAGGTCAGTAACAGAGTGGATAAGATTAGTTAGATAATGTTGAATCTTGCAAGTTGCGGCACTCAACATTTTTAATAAACGTAAAAAGTTTTTATGATTTAAATTAAATTAAGTAAAATGTAATTTAATATTAAAAGCGGCCTACGGGCGCGACAATTATGGAACACTTATATTGAATAAAAATAGTGCGGGTGGCGAGACCTACAAAACACGCTGGTTTGTGTTTCAATTTATTAGTTTGTTGTACTTTATTATTATGTATTTGTAGTCTTAATTGTCAGAGTTCTGTTAACTGTATAATGGCCGGTTGCTAAAGTAAGAGTTTTCCCTAACTCAAGTTAAAATCATTTTCATAGTTCAAAATTTTATAGTTTTTCGTATGTTATAACATATAAAAACAAATGATTTTAACTTGAGTTAGAGAAAACTTACGTTAGCAACTCGACATTAGACATGTAAATTTTAGTTTTGGGAACTGTGAGCACTCGGAGAAGTTGTTAGTTTATATAAAATATTTTATTAGGATATTTTTTTATAATTATGTAAAATAAATAAATTTAGTTATTGTAGGAAAAGATTGCAGAGTTGCTAAAAGATGTTCTAAATATTTTAAGTATGTTTGGAAAAAAATATAATAAAAAATAAATATGTTTTCGTGTAATTTATGTGTTTCATTTACCTAAAAATATAAGAGAAATTTTAAATACTAGCGCCAGTTTTTTGAATAATATGCAGTATGTCTGTATTATCGATTGGCTTCCAAAATAGTTTGTACCCAAGCCGTCATTGCAGCACCAGTACAGATGTATTTGGATTCCAAGGCTAATAGATTCTAGAGGTCGTCTCATATGGACATGACCTACGCAACGTCATGTGACCCGTGACGTCACTGCCAGTCCTAGGAGTATATCGTAATACACATTATAAGCGTTTCACCTCAAATTTATAGTAAAAATAACACGTAGTTAAGAAAAACAATATTATTTTAAACAATAATAATATTTTGCAATGTTTTAGGATTACCAATTACATAAATATACATTGAAAGATTTTTTCCTTAAAAGTAACTGTAAAAGAAAAATCTAAAATTAAATCGTAATTTGCATTTAGATTTAAATTGATTTAAGTAAGAATTATTTTTAATTTCCAGAAGCAGTTCATTCAATAATTTAATACCATTATTGAAAATATAATTTAATGTATGCTATTTTTATGTATTTTTTAATATTTACAAATATTTTTATTTTGCTAATAAAATTTAAAAGTGAATAGTTACCTAAGGCTGTAATTTATTAATTAAATGATACATGGATAGGTGGGCAAATAGAAAAAAGATAACATAATGAAAATTATTTTATTTTTTATGAAAAGTACCGCAACAACAAAATGTATTTAATTATAAGCTATTCCAAACCTTTAAGCGGACCAAATGGAATTTAATTTTTTTTAAGTTATCACAAGCTAATTTTTTAATGTTTAAAGTTGGGTTTTGCTAAACAAAATGATCAAAGGCTTCAATTAAACGTTAACAGTTACTAGAATTCAAATTCTAGTTCCGCTTAAAACTAAAGAAACAGGCTATAACTTATATATACATATAATTTTATATGTTGTGTCTCATTTTGTAATACGTAACTAGATCTGATGATTTTAGTGACTTGTGGTGTGTACAGACTTTGATGTATCCATGTGAACAAATACTATGATAATATTATAAATATATTGTAAATATACAACATAAAAAATGAACTTTCCCTGTTAGTTACGTATCACAAAATGAAACATATAATACAGTAAAAATAAAAATAATTTTAATATTCAGAATTTTACTATTATTATTATTATTATTAATCAGGTACATTAAACATATAAACAAAAGATTGGATAAAAATTATTCCTATATGCTACAAAGAAATTTATACAAGTTTTTTAATTTTTTTAGAAGTTTTTGAACGATCTTTTTCTGTTTTGCACTTACTCCTTTTATTTTCCTTTGCTTCTCTTTGTTTTAAATTTAAATATTTAATCATTATAAATAATCTTTGTTGTATCACATCACTGAGATAACCGTTTACGTTAGACAGTTAAATAAATACTATTCTCTATCTGATTTTGTTAATACTTCCAATAAAACTTCCCTGGATTTCGTTAAAATTAGTTGAACAATACAATAAATCCTCAAATATTATTAAAAGTCTTCGAAAATACTCAAAATTGAAGAAAAAAATTGAGCTATTACAATACTAACAACACGTTTATTGCAGTACAAGGACTGGCGCTGACGTCATAGCTTACCCTCGCCGCATATCTACCCGCGCTCTCTATAAGCTGCACTATGAGACAACCTCTAGAATCTATTAGCCTTACACACTCAGAGCAATTTTTTATTTTTGAACGGATTTGTGTGCACACGCACACTCGGTGTGTAATTTCTGAACGTACTCCAATGCATGTTTCTTGGCGTACAATATCCTGCGCCATTGCGATTGAGTATCTCGCGCTACCAATTTTTACAAGAGTACAATTTTGAAAGTTTTGAGTGTTTCTTATTGAAAAAATAATAATCACAGAAATATTTATGTGTGTATAAATAAAAATTTTACGATATTGTTTTAACAAAAAAAAAAAGAAACGATACGATACTGTGTCAAATGTACTGATATTAATAAAGTATCGGAAAATTAGTATCGATACTTTAATCGCGACATCGAATGAAAAATATCGACACTGCTATCATATCAATAGTATCGGAACATCCCTAGTAAGAGGTAGACAGTGGATAGAACACGTTATGAAAAAGAAAGGATACAGAAAGGTAATGAGTATCTTGGAAGGAAAATTTAAGAACCGTCGGCCAGTGTAGATTGTAGAGTGAGATACGCGATACATGGAAAGACCTTACACGTAACACATCAATATGGAGGATTTTATTAAGTGAGGCGAAATGTCAACTCGATTGACAATGACAAAAAATAAGGAGATTATATTATATAAAAGATTATTTTATATACATAGCTTTGGACATATTTCTTTAACAATCGTTAGGCACGAAACCTTGGCCAGTGTTTCATAAAACGCCGGTAACGATGAGGTTTGATAGGCCCTCATAAAAATAAATTAATTTTATACTTTGGATAGTGTTAGGGATGCACGCACTTTTTAGGATTGCAAGAGAGAATTATGGGCATGCTACTGTTTTGCAAAATATTAGTTAATGCATTTTTTCACAAGAAAAACATACTCGAACCTACTTGCCACATAATACATCTAGACGTACAATGAATTTGTTTGTAGAATGGTTTAAAATCCAAATTATTGTAATATCGGACGAATAGATTGACTGACAAACAGAAATTGCTTTTTGGTGGAACCTGAAATATGTAGAAATGAGGTTTGAGGGCGAACAAATAAAAAATTGATATAGTCAAACAATTTTATTTATGTAGATATGTATATCGTTTACGTCTCCCCCAGGATGTTCCAAAAATAATTGCTGCTTAATTATTTCACCTCATTTTGCATTGCTTATGAACAAATTGTAGCGAAAAACATTTAATGAGAAATGGAACATTTCTATTCGTGATATTGTTTTACTGGTTCACACAAGTGACAAGCTACGTTACAATATTTATTGGTCTCAACAGATTAAACGTTCAGTAAGTGCAGTAAAATGTATTACATGTTAATGTTATAAGCATACATTATTAATTTCAGTATAACATATAGTCTAGTTATTATACTGTAAAGTTCAGAAGAAAAATTCTTGATGCATTAATAAAGGAATCTGTTACAAATAAATTTCATGTCACGAACGAACTATGGGGAATACATTAAAACAATTCTAGATATAATATTTAAGTTAAATATTCATAGTATGTGGTTTAGTACGAGTGTTTAGTGACAACTCAGGAATAAGAATGAAGAATAAATTGCAAAGACCAACATTTAATGAAAATATGAAGGTAGGTTTTGCTGAGATTAGTTTTATAGTTTGAATTCAATATGTTAACATTTTAGAATAATTTTTATTTAGTCTGTGTTATTTAGGGCCGGTTTCTGAAAGCTTAGTTGACTATAATCAAATAGTTTATATAACCATTTGCTTATAGTTTACTAAGATTTCAGAAACCTGCCCTTAGTGATCTTAATCTTTCAGTATTTCGAATAAAGTTTTAACTTTACTTAAAAATAAAAAAATAAATAAACTTTGGAGTCTCGCTTTATTTTCTTGTAAATTTTAATAGAGTTATGAAACAAGATTTAGATTAAAAATTCCTACCTATCATGGAATTCCATTTTCTAAAATGACATAAAATAACAATTGTTATTAGTCTGATTAATTTGGAATATTAAATGAGTACACGCGAAAAAAAAAAATTACTTTAAAAAACAAATTTTGCACAGTCATATCCAGTTTTGCGACGATACATCTTTGAAGGAACAGAACCACCTACATGGCAACACAAGACAGACAGTTCAACATATCCTAATCTAGTGCTTGCTACCCTAAAAATCGTTATTAATCCCTAGATTGTACTACTTTAATGTATAATTTATGTAAAAATATTTATCCAATAAATTCAAATTCAAATTCAAATTGAACAAGAAAGAGACAAAAGTAAGAGTAATGAATTATTAAATGCGGTGCATGCGGGCGCCACTGCGGGGGGGGGGGGGGGGTGCTGAAATAAGGTAGGGTAAATGTAATTTTAGAAGTGAGGACCTTTTTTTTAGGTTTTCACTTCAAATTCAGAAGGGAAGATCTCGAAAAAAACTAATTGCACCCTACTTAGGGGCGCTCAATTAAATCTTGCCTACGGGCGCCGCAGACCCCAGCGTCGGCTCTGATTAAATGTATGGTAATATACTCAACACAATCTAATATATTTTCGTGTTATTAATATATATACCGGGTGCAACACAAAATGTGGACCACAGACATTTAACATGGAAAATTCGTTTTTCCTTGAGCAAAATTGCCCATATTATTTTAAAGTAATAACTTTTTTGTGTGTGTTTAGAGAGTAGTTGTCAAACTAATTGAGGTAAAATATACGCAACGGTAATGGAAATAATTAGTGAAAAATACTAAAAACTAGCATATTAATTATAAAGTTGTTCAATGACAAATGAACGAATAAACAATCAACTTATTTATATATTTCTTTTTCACTCACATGCTTGCAAGGCATGTGTGGTACAGAAATATAAAATCAATTCATTGCCAAATGAATGAAGCAACAACCACATTCATTTGACAGTGAATCAAATTCTTTAAAAAACTGAATTGTACTTGTCGATACATCTACTCACTGCTATCTGTCAAATATTAATATCAGAATAGTTCACACGTTAACGTGTAATACCAAATCGTAGTCCAGAAACCGATAAAATATTACTAAATACACATTAGTGGTGTGTTGGTGTGTTGTAGAATTGTTGGTGTGTTGAAGCCTGTTGTTAAATTTTCATGAAATTTACAAGCCGGTTGATAAACATATTAAAAAAAATTGTATTGTTCAATATTTTTCATTGAGCTGTAATTGTAAAAGTATTAAAAGAAATTCAGCCTGTATTTCATGTTGTGCTTTTGCGATTACGATTGCTGTTCTGAATGGATATTTGTTTTTGTAACGAATAATGCCCTCATGCATCGTACCGTTACCTGCCTGAGATTTGTCGTCCGAGAATGTATAGTCCGTACAAACGTTAGAATGCATTATTGCTCTTATGGGTCTTGGGAGCCATGTTGCCAAATGTAGTAAAAGTGTCAAATAGAGTGTTAACCCGCAATATATTCAATGGGATTTTGAAAGTTTGCGTTAAGTCACTATAAGGTTACAAGGTACAAGGCTTAACGTTAGATCACGGCGGTTTTTGTCAAATTGCGATTCTGAACGAAAGTTTCCGTGCACTTAACGCTGAAAGTTGGAGTGACTTGACGCCAGATGAATCGCAGCGTTGAGAGCTAGCTTGTACTAACATTAACATATTATAACCTCTAAAATCCTAGATTCGAAGTTATAATATAATTAAAATTACATCAATCTTTATCAAATAACGCATAAGACTGCAAATTCTACTACAGATTACATAAAAAAATATTTTACTGACGAATAAAATCACGTTGAGCAAAAATTCTAAAAATTACTTGAGGACGAGGAGAAAAAATAATAATACTAATAGGGGGGGCAACCTTTTCTAAAAATTACTTGAAAGGTGGGCAGAAGTACAAAAAAAAAATCACTTGAGGCTAAGGGTGGTAAACATTCAGAAAATACGTTGGGGGAAGGGGGGACAATCATTCTAAAAATTACTTAAAGGGGGTGCAGAAGTACACAAAAGAATCACTTGAGGGTGGGGCAGTAAACACTTAAAAAACAAGTTGAGGGCAAGGAGGGACAAAAATTCAAAAAATCACTAAAACCGGAGAGGTGACAAAATTTAAAAAAATTACTTGAGAATCGACTGCAGAAATTCAAAAGATCACCTGGGGACGGGGAATAAAATTCAAAATACCACTTGGTGATGGCGAGAGAAAGTCAAAATATTAAATTGGAGAGGCAAAAATTTAGTGTTGGCCGTCTAAAATTTTGGGCCTGACACTATAGGTCTTCCGTTGAACACCACTGCAATAGACTATAAATATATGACAGCAATTATGTAAATTAATACAGTTATAAATTATATAAATAAAATATATTTTTATATTTTCTATGATAATCATAAAAAAAGTACGGAATAACCGGATTGTACATAAAATAATAAATTGACAGATTCAATTGTCAGGAAATACTTTTATTTGATTGGTTAAATATAAAACGTGCACAAAGATCTGCAGAACGTATTAATGTTTGCGTGAATTAACTGTGAGCAGGTCACTCTGAGATTTGAGAATACCGATTTGACCTTTGATCGTAACTATGGTGAGAGATATTTAACATACACGTAACTTAACGCCGGCTTTCAGAATCCCACTGATTGTATGAAATTTTATGTTCTTTTATTGTTAGTCATAGAATCTAAATGGAAAAAATATCGGAGACTCGAAACAAAAACAAAACAAAAATAAAACCGTTTGTAGAATACTCTGCCTTCACATATCAGCGCATTTTACATCCGGCAATGTCGCCATGAAAGGACAGGATGGCATTATTTAGAGAACCCATTAGAGAGTATGAAAAGAACTACTTCATTTGTCCTGTACTGCATTCTAACGTTTGAACGGACTGATATTTTCTCCGCGCAATACATTTCATGCTGCATGTATACCTCATTATTTGCCATTCGTTATGCCATTCATCAATCATTTTTTATGGCGAGGGGTTGTTAACTATTTATCAACACACCACTGCAAATAACCAATATAATATAATTTATGACCAATACCAATGAAGTTATGTTGGGTTATCAAAACAGTCAGTCAAGTTCAAGGTCACAATTCATCTACCTATTATTTCTTTAATCTAGATTTGAAAGTAAAATACCAGTGATGGTAAATGTGCTACCATGATCGTTAGCTACGTAACACGTACAATGATTATTGTACAAGGAGGTTAAGGCTGATAAGAGCTTCTCTCGTATATAACGAGAAGAAAGTTCCGATAGGAATCTGAATAATTTATATTTCTACTGTACTATTTCCAGTGTTGTAATACAAGGTGTCTCAAAAGAAATTTTATATTTATTTAGCTTACTGCGTGAACGCAACGTATCCGAGGGGCGCGGGGGTTATGTCAATCGGTAGCCTGGCTCTTGGGAATTCAATCGCTATGGAGCGTTTCTCGGGAGCAGACCGCGCGTTATGCGTGCGAGAGTTTTACAAAAACGGTGATTCGGCGACTGTAGCGCGTAGAAAATTCTGCAGTATTCGAGGTTTTCGCCACTTAAATGATGCGCCAAGCATTCCTCTCATTCGACATTGGGTTAAAAAGTTTGAAGAGACTGGTACAACGCTGGATAAATCAAAATCCGGGCAACCTAGGTCATCAAGAACGGTAGAAAACGTGGAGAATGTTAATCAGTCTGTTCGTGACGACCCGAACCTTTCAATTCGGAAGCGCGCAAGTGCTTTAAATGTGCATAGATCATCATTACATCGCATTATGCACAAAGACCTAAAGCTGCACCCCTACAAAATTAAATTGGTGCAAGAATTAAAGCCCCAAGATGCCAGTCAGAGGCTTAATTTCGTAAATCAGGTGATTGAGCGATTTTCAACGTTTACCAACATTTTGTTTTCGGATGAAGCTCATTTTCATCTTAATGGCCACGTAAACAAGCAGAACTGCCGCTACTGGAGTGCAACGAGATACTTGAAAAAGTATCTAGTTACCATATCTAGATACTTGTAACTTGTAACTATATACATTAAAACACTGACTGTATCTACCTATATGCACATAGGTCTAATTTGTCAATAATTTTCGCATTTTAAAATTAGAAAAACCTGAAGTGACCCACTAGGTGTAAAAAATAGACATTGCGCAGTACCTAGTAAGTGGTTGAGGTAGCGACTTGATACGATGCAATTATCATTTGTGAGTTGACTTCTGTTAAGTTTATTTCGCTGAGTTATGCGAGAGGCCGATCGCGGAAGAGAAAAATTATTAATATCATACCATTAATCAGTTTAGATGCATTTTTGCAAATTTATTTCACCACTGGCAAATGTAATGATTCAGTTCCGTTACACTTATTATTTTCTATTTATTATTAAACTAGGTTATTACCCGTCAACAATGACGGATTTATAATATAAAAATTTTAATTGTTTGTACGTGTATTTGGTTTTATTTTTTGGTATCTTAATTTCATCACCGGTCAGCGAATTACGGGCCAGGATATCACCCGTTAGCCAATCACGGGAGAGGGTGTCACCTGTCAGCCAATCAAGAGACAGGGTGTCCCCAGTTAGCCAATCATGAAACCCTAAAAAAAATTGACGTCATAACGTTACCGACACTACATACAGACACTTGCTAATTATATAGTTAGATTATTTATTCATGAACTATTTAAGATGGGAAAACGATTCATTTTTTCTCAGTACATTACACTTATATTGTTAAAACTAAAAATAATTTGAGACGTTAATTTATGCCTACGAAACCTATGTATGTAATTATATTCGTAGATTCTTAGAGAATAAATTTGCAAAATATTGTTCATATCGGTCAAAGGATATAAGAGTGTCTAAATTTTATTTTTTATGCCCACGAAATCCTAGATATTTCTATATATAATTATATTCGTAAATTCTTAGAGAATAAATCTGCAAAATATTGTTCATATCGGTTAAAGGATATAGGCGTGTCTAGAGTATCTCTTATATGCTCTCTCTAAACACTTCTACATGTAATTTTATCCGCAGTTTCTTAGAGAATAAATCTGAAAAATATTTTTCATATCGATCATAGGATATAGGAGTATCTAGAATTTCTTGCTTATGCCTACAAAACCCTAGACATTTCAATATGTAATTATATTCGTAGATTCTTACAGATTTAATCTGCAAAATATTGTTCATATCGGTCAAAGCATATAGAACTTTCTAGAGTTTCTTGTTTATGCCTACGAAACCGTAGACATTTCTATATGTAATTATATTCGTAGATTCTTAGAGAAGAAATCTGCAAAATATTGTTCATATCAGTCAAAGAATGTAGGAGTGTATAGAGTTTCTTGTTTATGCCTACGAAATCCTAGACATTTCTATACGTTATTTTATCCGCAGATTCTTAGGAAATAAATCTGCAAAATATTTTTCATATCGATCGTAGGATATAGGAGTGTCTAGAGTTTCTTGTTTATGCCTACGAAACCCTAGACATTTCTATATGTTATTTTATCCGCAGATTCTTAAAAAATAAATCTGCAAAATATTTTTCATATCGATTATAGGATATAGGAGTGTCTAGAATTTCTTATTTATGCCTACGAAACCCTAGGCATTTCTATACGTTATTTTATCCGCAAATTCTTAGAAAATAAACCTGCAAAATATTTTTCATATCGATCATAGGATATAGGAGTGTCTAGAGTTTCTAGTTTATGCCATACCAGGGGTCCCCAAAGTGGTCGATATCGACACCTAGTGGGTCACTTCAGGTTTTTCTAATTTTAAAATGCGAAAATTATTGACAAATTAGACCTATGTGCATATAGGTAGATACAGTCAGTGTTTTAATGTATATAGTTACAAGTTACAAGTATCTAGATATGGTAACTAGATACTTTTTCAAGTATCTAGATACAAATTAGATACATTTTGAAATATGTATCTGCATCTGTTTCTAGATATTTACTATAAACAAAATTCAGAAAACAACTGAAATTCTGACGTTCACAAATTAAATCTATATGAAATGTAAAAAATCTCACTCGTTTTTCGTAGCTTTTGAACGGCTGTAAAAATTGTAGGTATTTAGGTACCACAATAATAGGTACAACACTTAAGGAAAATGGGTAATTATTAATGAAAACTAAGTTTTTGAATAACTATTGTTGCTATTTTGATAAGCAATTTACTAAAAACATATGAAAAATTATATCCAAACAAGTGGTTTGGGAGTGGACCGTGGTTTTGTGAAGCCTTGGGAAGACAAATTAAGGCCCTTCAAAAGTATCCAGTGATTGAAAATACACTTTGATAATTTTTTTGAGGCATTTCTTCACTTGAGGCCTGGCTCTACTCCGTCTCATCCAAGGGCCAGCCATGTTAGTGTGGATATTAAGTTCATTTCCTAATTGAAATCAGTAAAATAAGTAGGTGTGTTTCCAAAAGGAGATAAATTGAATAAATTATTAAAAGTTCATATAAATTTAATTTGTAAGCGTGAGTATGTCAACTGAAATTTTGTTTATAAATCAAATATGTATGGAATGAGAAAAAAATAATAAACACATATGTTTTATTAGTAATTTTTTATTAGTGATCAAAAATGATCGTGATATTACACGAATTCCACTTCAATTAGGGCAAAAATTGGTTCAAAGGAACATCCTCTTAACTAGAACATAGCTGCGTATCTTTAAGACTACCATTAGTCTTATAGATATGCAGTTCATACGTTAGCACATATGGCTAACATAATACATAAGTTATTTAGTATAAATTTATTTCGTAGAATAGTGTTTTACCTTGACTTTAGTGGGCTTTTTGTGATGTCTCGGTTATTTTTGAACAGCCTGTATAATACTGATTAACATGCACTGTTTGTTTGTTTTTTTAAAATATATGGTATTTTAATTTTTCAGTGTTTTTTCAAAAGTATCTAGCTGTATCTAGATACAAACATTTTTGGAATGTATCTGTATTTAGATATTTTTTATAATTCTGTATCTGTATCTGAATCTAGATACAATTATTCTTAGGTATATCAGTATCAATCTGTATCAGTCTGTATCTAGATATTTTTTTAAATGTATCTACAAGGTGTCTCAAAAGAAATTTTATATTTAGTGGATCGATTAAAAAAAAAGTAAGCCGTATATAGAAAAAATGTTTATTAATTATTAAAATACACTTTTTGGGGATTTTTTTTTTAAAAATAATATCGTCTAAATGTAGACCCTCGCGTTCTCGGCACTCATTTAATCGAACAGTAAAATTACTTATGACGTCTCGGCAGGTGGACTCAGGGATGGCTGCCATTTCGTGACGGATATTTTCTTTCAAATGCGCCAGTGAAGTCGGTTTATTGGCGTAAACTTTAGATTTAAGATAACCCCATAGGAAAAAGTCCATAGGGGTTAAATCTGGACTGCGTGGAGGCCAATTTATGTCACCTCTCCAGGAGATCAATTTGTCTGAGAAAATTTCACGAACACGTGGCAGAGACATATTGGACGTGTGTGAAGTTGCTCCGTCCTGTTGGAACCATGTTCTTTGGTTATAGCCAGGAAAGTTTTGCAGTTCAGGTACCAAGAAGTTGTCTAACATCTCCACATAACAGTCTGAATTCACTGTAACTGCACGCCCCCTTTCGTCTTCAAAAAAGTAAGGGCCGATAATTCCTCGCACCGATATCGCAGCCCATACGGTCACTTTAGGCGAATGTAGGGGTTTCTGATGTTTGCGTTTCGGATTCGTTGCACTCCAGTAGCGGCAGTTCTGCTTATTTACGTGGCCATTAAGATGAAAATGAGCTTCATCCGAAAACAAAATGTTGGTAAACGTTGAAAATCGCTCAATCACCTGATTTACGAAATTAAGCCTCTGACTGGCATCTTGGGGTTTTAATTCTTGCACCAATTGAATTTTGTAGGGGTGCAGCTTTAGGTCTTTGTGCATAATGCGATGTAATGATGATCTATGCACATTTAAAGCACTTGCGCGCTTCCGAATTGAAAGGTTCGGGTCGTCACGAACAGACTGATTAACATTCTCCACGTTTTCTACCGTTCTTGATGACCTAGGTCGCCCGGATTTTGAATTATCCAGCGTTGTACCAATCTCTTCAAACTTTTTAATCCAATGTCGAATGAGAGGAATGCTTGGCGCGTCATTTAAGTGGCGAAAACCTCGAATACTGCAGAATTTTCTTCGCGCTACAGTCGCCGAATCACCGTTTTTGTATTCCCAAGAGACAGGCTACCGATTGACATAACCCCCGCGCCCCTCGGATACGTTGCGTTCACGCAGTAAGCTAAATAAATATAAAACTTCTTTTGAGACACCTTGTATTACGACACTGGAAATAGTACAGTAGAAATGTAAATTATTCAGATTCCTATCGGAACTTTCTTCCCGTTATATACGAGAGAAGCTCTTATCAGCCATAACCTCCTTGTACAATAATCATTGTACGTGTTACGTAGCTAACGATCATGGTAGCACATTTACCATCACTGGTATTTTACTTTCAAATCTAGATTAAAGAAATAATAGGTAGATGAATTGTGACCTTGAACTTGACTGACTGTTTTGATAACCCAACATAACTTCATTGGTATTGGTCATAAATTATATTATATTGGTCGACAGTCAAAAAAGTTTGGGGACCCCTGCCCTAGACATTTCTATATTTTATTTTATTCGCCGTTTCTTAGAGAATAAATCTGCAAAATATTGTTCATATCGGTCAAATCATATAGGAGTATCTATAGTTTCTTGTTTATGCCTACGAAATTCTACACATTTCTATATGTTATTATATTCGTAGATTCTTAGAGAATAAATCTGCAAAATACCTGTCAATCAAGAGACCTCAAGAGTCCCCAATTAGTCAATCACGAGAACCTTAGGGAAAAAAAAAAAAAAAAATGGCGTCACATTGTTACCTAGATCACATACACACACTTGCTAATTATATATGTACGATTATATTTTATTATTTTTCTATTTGCAAAATTAATCACATTACCTGGTACCTGTGCCGAATTAAGGTTTTTATGGACCTTAAACTGAATGGATAGAATGAAAAAAGTCAGATTCCTCCGGGGCCCCAAATTGACGTAGAATCAATGAGTTACGAGCAAAGAAAAGCAAAGCCAGGCTACTTCGGGGCCCCAAAATTGCGGAGTCCTAGGCCCGGACCTACTCGGTCTATACATAACTCCGGCATTGCCTATTACGATTAACAAATTTGTTAACTAACCCAGTTTGGTAAAAGGCAGACCTATCGTACATATATAATTAGCTAGTGTGTGTTTGTGATCTGGGTAACACTGTGACGTCATTATTCCTAAGGTTCTCGTGATTGGCTAACTGGGGACCCTTCAGGTCTCTTGCTTGACAGGTATTTTGCAGTTTTGTCCTCTAAGAATCTACGAATATAAATAATTACATATAGAAATGTGTTGGATCGTAGGCATAAACAAGAAACTCTAGATACTCCTATATCCTTTGACCAGTGGCGGTCGGTGAATCATTTTTGGGTAAGCAATTACAAAGAATACACACACTCGTGCTTTGTCGTTGCTATACTGCTGCTGAGCGATATAGTACGAGCTTGTCCGATCATACTAATTGCATACCCAAACATGTTTCACCGACCGCCACTGCCTTTGACTGATATCAACAATATTTTGAAGTTTTATTCTCTAAGAAACTGCGAATAAAATAACATCTATAGTGCGTTCAAAGGTGAGTTTGCAGTACAGGGCATATGGAGTAGTTCTTTTTCATACTCTCTAATGGGTTTGCACAATGACACTATCCTTTTCTTGCTTGTCGACGTTGCCAGCTCTAAAACGCGCTGATCTGTGAAGACGCAGTATTCTACAAATGGCCATTTGTTTTTGTTGAGTGTTATTTTGAGTTTTATAAGAGTTGATTTTTGTAAATAATACGAGTTTTTCATATTATTATAATTGACACATTTGACACTTTTACAACATTTGGCAACACCGCTCCCATTTGCCATAAGAGCTATACTGCAAACTCACCTTCGAACGCACTATACAAATGTCTAGGGTTTCGTAAGCATAAACAAGAAACTCTAGACTCTCCCATATCCTATGATCGATATGAAAAATATTTGCAGAGTTATTTTCTAAGAATCTGCGGATAAAATATCATATAGAAATTTCTAGGTTTTCTTAGGCATATACAAGAAACTATAGACATTCCTATATCCTTTGACTGATATCAACAATATTTTGCAGATTTAATCTCTAAGAATCTACGAATATAATTACATACAGAAATGTCTACGGTTTCGTAGGCATAAACAAGAAACTCTAAACACTCCTATATCCTACGATCGATATCAAAAATATTTTACAGATTTATTCTCTAAGAATCTTCGGATAAAACAACCTATAGAAATGTTTAGAGTTTCGTAGGCATAAACAAGAAACTGTAGATACTTCTATATCCTTTGATTGATATGAACAATATTTTGCAGATTTATTTTCTAAGAAACTGCGGATAAAATTACATATAGAAATGTTTACCGTTTCGTAGGCATAAACGAGAAACTTTAGACACGCCTGTATCCTTTAACCGATATGAACAATATTTTGCAGATTTATTTTTTAAGAATTAACGAATATAATTATATATAGAAATATCTAGGATTTCGTAGGCATAAATAAACGTCTCAAATTATTTTTAGTTTTAATCATGTAATGTACTGAGTAAAAATGAATCGTTTTAATCATAAAAAGTTTATGAATAACTATATTAGCAAGTGTCTGTATGTAGTGTTGGTAACATTATGACGTAAATTTTTTCTAAGGTTCTCGTGATTGGCTAACTGGAGACACCCTGTCTCTTGATTGGCATACTTGATTGGCAGGTGACACCCTCTCCCGTGATTGGCTAACTGGTGACATCCTGTCCCGTGATTAGCTGACCGGTGACGAAATTAACATACGTTAAAAAATAAAACCAAATACATAAAAACAATTGAAATTTTTATATTATAAATCCGTCATTGTTGACGGGACCTAGTGTATAAAAAATATTACAATTTGAAAGTGAATGCTTAAGAAATTTGTAACACGGTTTAAGATAATTTAATAAGATTTTTTGTGTCAAATTGCTCGTTTGAAGTGGTTTGGGTGTTTTATGGATGGTAGAAATTCAATCAAAGATGTTGAGATAGAGTCCATTTACCATAACTATGAGATGACGTCACAGATGAAAAACTTCCCTTGTTGGCAATTCGCAAATTGTCAAAAAAATTAGATTATATCGAACTACTTCTAAAAATATATTGAAAACCTATATTTACTATGGAGGAAAGGAATTAATGAGAATTATGATGCACAGCAATTCTTTCCAACCGATTTGTCGCGAAATTTATGGTTTAAATTATATTAAGTGTGTAATGTAGTACTAAATAAAAAAATTAAAATTTCAGTGTACAAGAGTCATCAGAAATAATTGTTTTTGGAAATGTGTCGAGTTCTTTTCATACTTTTTATATATTTACTTTAATTTTTCGCCTGGTGTCACATTGACGCAGTGGTTTCGGGGAAAAAACTCGGAGTGTTCCGAGTCACTCGGTTAAACTCCAGACCGCTCGAATAAACACGTTTAGACCTTTTCTCGAACGCTCCGAGCTTGCTTCCTGAACCCATCTAAAGATATCGGACAGCAACTATAAAGAGTCAAATTTTTTTTTATTCGAAGAGAAATTTTTGAATATTTGAATTTCAGATGTTCGATACAATTTTACTTCGAATAATGAATATTCAATTATTATTACCAGTCGAACAGTTTATTACCGCTAGCTGCAAGTGTAAATTTCACGAGTACGCTAAAATAACTTTTCGCTTGCATCTGATGATAGTAAAATGTTATGACTCTACGTAACAGACCAGTAGGTTAAAATTACAAAAAAAAAATGAACGTAAGAAATGTTAATAGAACATAATTTATTAATATAATATAATATTTATTTATCGACCAAGATACAAAATGAAATATTCTTTTTGGTGAGTCACATTACAAATTAAAAAACGTTTTAAATATGCCAACACAATATACACATCTCTGACACATTTCAAATCCATTTAAGCTCCACTGTTATCTTGCTCTCTTTCAAAATAATTAATAAGAGACAAAACCACCCTTTGAGCACGGCTACTAAGAGCTTTCGGCATTTTTATTACAATAATATATTATTTAATGAAAAATAAAATTTAACCTCACAAAATGTAACGTAACACGTAAATGTCAAACCTGACCAAAAACCACAGAACAGTACCATCTCAAGCTGTCAACGCGTAAAAACCTTACCAACATTAAATAAATAAATGTACTAACTGAGTTATGGATTGATGTTGGTTAAATCAAATCACGACATTGGTACTGAAATTAACCAAGTGTGACGTCATCTCATATTTATTGTGAATGGAGTTTATCTAATGAGCCTTCACATTATAAAACTGACGAAAAATTTATTCATGTTCGCCAATCGACGATAGACTATCAGTAAGGATAGAGAAGAAATAAAAATATCATACGGGTCTTGTCAAAACATTTTAACCAATATTGATAGTTACATCAACGCACCAGCTCACACTACTCTTATGGTTCAGCAGTTTTCGGCGAAGAAAATAGTCACTCGTGCTTTCCATCCATCATACCCACTTTCCCATACCTAAACAAGAATTCATTAAAAGGACGACTTTTTCAAATGATTGATGAGGTAGAAAAAATAGAAACCTGATCTAAATCGATTCCAAAAGGTGCCTAGAAAATGTATTTCCAGAAGTGGTTTTGGCACTGGTAGCGATGTTTAGCCACAGAAGGGTAGTATTTTGAAGATTATTAATTAAATAAAAAATTATTTATTCTTAATAAAATTTTATGATTTTAGTCGGAGAATTTTCTTTTTTCAAGCTTCGTATACTATATGAATAAATATTTATAATTTTGTAGGCAAATAGTTACGTTTAAACTTCTCGCCAATCGACCTGCCCGCCCCTTATAGCATCTTTTAGTATGATAATTCCCCGCTGTCCCCTGCTGAATCTTGAAATTTGGAATTACCTGAATCCCCCTACCTTCCGCCATTGGTGTCCGGCTTTTTTACTTTTAAATTATGGCATCCAGTGACTTTATTTTTCATAGTCATTGCCAATGCAATATATTTTAAATTGTGGAAAGAATAGAAATTTAAATACCTCCCCAAAAAGGTTTTCTCTGTGTACCAATAGAACCTCAATACATTATTGGGGTCTCTAAAGCATAAGTATCCGAGATGGGCACACTTTTCTTGTTTTCATTTTCCCTTCCTACTGTAAATTTAATAGATGGGAGGTACTCGTTGAACATAGCTGGTTAATCTTATCTTCCGGAATGACCAATAGTTAGTCGTCCACTTATTTCTTGACAAAAGATATTTCGTAACCTAACAGACTGGTTACCATTTTTAAGAGCGAATCCATATAAGTTGAGATAAGTTTAGCGACAAAGATGAACCCATCAGGCAGCCATTTTTCTGAAAGATAATTTATTGCCAAAGTTACAGTAACATGAATGATAGATTTCGTTTAAAATTTCAATGAATATCTTTTTACTGATATAGTGACTTCAGATATTTCTTTCCATCTGAGGTTAATTTGTCTTAAAATGAGATCCCAAGTAATACTAGGAAACAAGGACGCCACCTTAAAACAAGTCCGTAGTTATTAGAGATTTGGGGTCCCTTGAGTTTAGATACTAACTCAAATGAATTGTTAACGTAAATAGGGTTCCCGGTGTCGTAAGACCTCTTAAGGATGCCTGCAACATAGGTGAGTAATATGTTAAGTAGACCACCAGACTTTTAATTATATGTATGAGCCCCCTGAGAACTCTGAGACCAGGTCTCAGGGTTTGCGGCCAGAGTCTCAGGGCTCCTGGTTTGTAGTTTGGAGGTGAAGCCCTTTTTTTTGCTCATCACTTAAATTTTGGAGGTGTGGACCATTTGTTTTTGCTCATCACTTGTATTTTTTGAGATGAGCAAAATTGAATAAGATATACTGTATTTCCAACTTTTTTTTTTCAATCTTAGGGTTTACCACAACTGAAATCTGGTCACCATGTGTATGAGTGGTAAGTCATCTTTATGAATCTTAATATTGTGTAGTATTTTTCTTAATCTAAGTATTATGAGGTCCCTATCAGTAATAATTATAATAATAATAATTTATTTTGCTCAGTTGATCATTACAATGATATATGAGAAGTCAGTAACATAAAATACAGGTCTAAAATACTTATAAAAAAATTATTATTACAGTCAAAATCATTTAAAGAAAACATTATTTAATAAACGTCATTAGAAAAACAAAATTAAATTAAATTAATATAAAATTAAAAAATAATTAAAATTGTGAAATAATCAATACATTAAAATAAATTTAAATAAATGAACGGTAAAATTAAAAAAATTGACTGACAAAAGTATGTAATTTAAGAATAAATAAATAAATTAATCAATGTTATCTTCTTACAAACATCTTAATTTTAGAATAACACATTAAAATAAATTATATAATTTATAATTTATTACAACGAAATATTGAAATACAATATACACATAAAATAATAAATTCATTGATCAAGATCTGATGCTACCATTGAGAAAATTCACAAATTTTTGATTATATTCAAAAATTCTTCAACCGAATAAACAGGCACACCCAATAAGATTAGATTCCTAGCATTAATTATATAAAGAAGTTACATTGATGTAAACCGGATAAGTAGATTATTTTTTCAGAAAAATTTCAATTTTTTATTTCGTTGGATCGTATGGATCTAGTAAATCAATTATTTTTTAAAATTATTCTAGTGCCGCGATTCTTAGTATGTGTGCTGTGGTTATATGCAAATAGTGCCGCGAACTTTGTAGCATTAGTACAGATACAATAAAGAGAAATAAGGGACGGGCGCCTTGAATTTACTAAATTTTATATAAGGCTACTGTCACCTGAAAAAGGTTAAGAACCGTGTTCTAGGGCATAGATTACTAACCCTTCATGCCGTTTATTTATTTGAAAATGTTAAACCTTACGGGGTTCATTTTTTATTTAATTTTTTTAATTTTTAATTATTGCTTCGTAACGCTTCTAGGACCAAACTAAGCGAGTGTACACATACACGTCGTAATGCTGATAGGACCGACCTCAGCGGGCGTACACGTATACGTCATAACACGTTGATGGGTTAAATCAGGATTTCCCAAACTGTGCTCCGCGGTGCGTTTACTAATTCTCCGCGAGCAGATTAGACAGAAAAGTAAATAAAATAAATGTGATCAGATGTGAAAATAGTGTTTTTTCTTTTTCAAAACAAACGTTTCACTCAGAAATGATACGCTACTGAAGATAACATAAGCCAGTACAATAATATTTTACTGTCCCCAATAAATGTTAATAAAGACACTCGAATCTCAATAGTTCAACTGGTAATAGTAACTAATAATAAATAATTGAAAAAGTTTTAACCATTATGAAATACAAATATAATATGTAATACAGTACAAATTCCTAAAAATGTGCCAAATAATAGATAATGGATGTAGTGATGTTTCATGCAATGGGAATATGAATTACCTATATTCTTTATATTTCTTATAATTCAGACAGGAAGTCAGTAAGTTAAAGTGGTGCAGTGTTATTTATTTGTTTTTGCTGCGATTATTTTTCGATGGATCGCTGGCTAAAGTACGGTATGTTAAAAAAAGCTGCCAAAGTCTCCGTCTCAGAACGGCCAGTAGACGACAATTGTGTTCAAATATTATAAAGATAGTATTTTAATAGTTTTTTCTCACGCTTAAGACTTATGGATTAAGTTTTTACCAACCACTTCATACATGTACATTACATCATATAAGGAAGGTATTGTGATCGTACCTATTTTGACATTTTTAAATTTCGATTGATGTCCACGGATTGAGGTTCCTACATAATGTTTTTACTATTTTTATCATGATGTCTGTCGGTCTGTCTGTATGTCTGTCTGTCGGTCCTTGGACACGTTTAAAGCGAATTTGGCTAAACAGATTTTTATGAAGCTTTTTATGAAATATTTTTAAGCTTCTCACACCAATGGCATCTTTTGGTAGAAAGCGGTCATCTATAAATGGAATATTTTCGGTTGTCACTTCTGCGGTGGCCACAGCTGATTAAAAAAAAATACCTTATTTTTACTTTATTTTTGTTATAGTAATAATACTTAATAATACTTATTAAGTATTTATTTTGTCATACGTATATATCTTGTTTCCACGGTTATGGTAAATAATTTGTGTGTTAGAGTACCTATTTTGTGATGGTGTTCGGTCTTGTGGTGGCCACAGCTGATTTTTTTATTAATATTTTTGTTTTTAACTAACAAAGCATTCTTACATTTTGCGCAGTTTATAATTCGTACCAGATAATTTTTCAAGATCGGCATAAAACATTTATCCTGTATCGATCAACTGAGAAATTTATTTCCAGAACATCACACGTCAAGATCCACTAAAATATATATAAGTATATAGCCAGTGGTGTACGCATAGGGGGAATTAGGGGGATAAATCCCCTCCCTCCGAAAATTCGAAAAGAACTAAAATTATAATCACCCCATTTCAAGATTGCTCGCATTCTCAATACGTATAAATTTGAATACGTATAAATACGTAAAAATGTTGTGAAAATCCCCCCCCCCTCCGAAATAATTTTCTGCGTACGCCACCGTATATAGCAACGATAATGCTCCGCGACGAATTATTCTCGTGAAAAGTGCTCGGCGGCTCAAAAAGTTTGGGAAACTGTTGGTTAAATGATTCAATATACTTTAACTTATTTTACCAAAATCTCAGACTCATACAAGATGTATGTAAACTAGTGTAAATTTCAATGTAATTTCTACACGTGTCAATAACCTCTGCAGTTAAGACATTAACGTTCCTTAAAATAAAAATAAGTCGACATTTATTTAATATAATCACACTTTGAGTGGTTAAATCGTTAAAACCAGACTTAACATTGTTAATAATGACGAAATATAAAAAAAGTGACAGTTATCTCAGATGTTACTCATTAACCAACACTTTCCATTAGATACCTGTACATTTCACACTTTCTTCAAGAAGACACACAGTTAGTAAATACAAATATCGTCGTTAACGACAAACACGCAATCAGAAATTACTGAGAAATTTTGTACCGTAGGTCTAATTAACTTATATAAAATACTTATGTATATAAGTTTTAAACTCGGTCGCACATCAAGCACATACCTATATACGAAACATATTATATAATATTAAAGCAGTGGTGCCCAACCTTAAACTTGGATCAAGCTAATTTAGAATTTAAAAATGTCTGGCGAGCCACTTCAATTTTTAAATTTTTATTTATTTCAATTTAAAAGGTATTTAATGCATAAAAAGTAAAAATTCAAAATTCATCACGAATATTAAGCGAGCCACACGTGACTCGCGAGCTACGGATTGGGCATGCCTGTATTAAAGTGACTAACCGTCCTTCATTGAGGACAGTCCTTCTTTAGATGAGCTTGCCCTGCCAGTGACGTAACTATGGGCCCGCTATATCCGGAATCGTCGGAGGGCACGTTATTTAGGGGCCTATCGAAACTTTAAATATACAAAAATTATTTTCGCGAAAAGGCAGGATAAAAGAGTGCAGGGTCGCCGCGTGCTGGTTTTCACCAATTATTCGGGAGCAAATTTCTGTCCATCCGCTCTCCAACTGTTTGAGAATAATATTTAGCGCTTACTTAAGGTTTTGTAGGTATGACCACCAAAAAACCCTTATAACGTCACTCATGTGTCTGTCTGTCTGCTTGTCTGTCTGTCTGTTTGTCTGTCTGTCTGTCTGTCTGTCTGTCTGTCTGTCTGTCTGTCTGTCTGTCTGTCTGTCTGTCTGTCTGTCTGTCTGTTTGTCTGTAAGTCAGTCTGTCTGTCTGTCTGTACGGTAGAAATTGTAGCCAAACAGCTTAACATAGAAAGTTGAATTTTGGCATGGTTATACAACTCTTTGACCCACATATAGGAAAACTACTCAGAGTTTAAAAAAACACATCTCGCGATAAATATAAACAAAACTGTATATAATAAAAAATTAATATTTTTTCTTAAATTTTGAGTGGCATATCAAATGAAACCTCTTAATACGTGTATCAACATGAACATTTTTATTTTTGAAAAAAAAATATATATATATATATATATATGAGTTTTTTGCCAAAAATGTGTCAAAAAACTTTTGTCCCGAACCCTGTTTCCCAGACGGGTTGATCTAAAAACCTAAAAAGATCGCCATAATGAACATTGGTGGGCACCAGAATAATTCAACAGGTAAGTTCTTCGAAAAATATCGTTTTTTTTTGTGTCGTTAATAAAAAATATATATTTTTTTAAATTCATTGCGTGGTATCAAAAGAAAGCTTTTAAGACATGGATTAAGAAACAAAAAGTAATTTTTTAAAATTAAATTTTTTTAACATGATTTTAGCCAAATGTGGTAAAAAAGTTCTTGTCCCACACCCTTTTACCCAAAGGGGTTAAACTAATAATCTGAAAAAATTATAGGTAATGTACATTAATCTAAGCAGAAAACGTACGGGAGGAATTTTTTTATCAGATTTCGTTTTTGGAAATTATTGCAGTTTTTGTGTTTTTGACAAAATAAATTATTTTTTAAATTCATTGCTAAATTATGGTTAATAATGTTATGGATTTTTTTATATTTATACCTAAGATAGTGCGTGTCTTTTTTAGAAATAAAAAAAAAATAAATAAATAAAAAAAAACAGTTGCGAACCGAGTTACACACACCACATCGCAATACACTCTACTGTAGAGTATAGTGTTGGAGTGTTCAGTTATTTTATTATACTACTAGATTATTACCCGTCAACAATGACGGATTTATAATATAAAAATTTCAATTGTATGTATGTGTACTTGGTTTTATTTTTTAACGTATCTTAATTTCATCGCCGGTCGGCGAATCACGGGACAGGATATCACCCGTTAGCCAATCACGGGAGAGGGTGTCACCTGTCAGCCAATCATGAGAAAAATTAACGTCATAATGTTACCGATACTACAGACAGACACTTGCTAATTATGTAGTTAGATTATTTATTCATAAACTTTTTAAGATGGAAAAATGATTCATTTTCAGTACATTACATTTATATTGTTAAAACTAAAAATAATTTGAGACGTTAATTTATGCCTACGAAACCCTAGATATTTCTATTTATAATTATATTCGTAGATTCTTCGTAGATTCGTAGGGAATAAATCTGCAAAATATTGTTCATATCACTCAAAGAATGTAGGAGTGTCTAGAGTTTCTTGTTTATGCATAAGAAACCCTAGACATTTCTATATGTTATTTTATCTGCAGATTCTAAGAAAATAAATCTGAAAAATATTTTTCATATCGATCATAGAATATAGGAGTGTCTAGAATTTCTTGTTTATGCCTACGAAAACCTATACACTTCTACACGTTATTTTATCCACAGATTCTTATAAAATAAATCTGCAAAATATTTTTCATATCTATCATAGGATATAGGAGTGTGTAGAGTTTCTTGTTTATGTCTAACGAACCCTAGACATTTCTATATTTTATTTAATTCGCAGTTTCTTAGAGAATTAATCTGCAAATCATATAGTAGTATCTATAGTTTCTTGTTTATGTCTACGAAATCCTACACAATTCTATATGTAATTACATTCGTAGATTCTTAGAGAATAAATCTGCAAAATACCTGTCAATCAAAAGACCACAAGAGTCCCCAGTTAGCCAATCACGAGAACCTTAAGAAAAATGACGTCACAGTGTTACCCAGATCACAAACACACACTAGCTAATTATATATGTACGATTACACGCTACGATTCAATCTATTGAATGAATGACTTTAGATTTTCATTTTTAAGGTATCAGAAAAGAATAACATTTATAGTAATGAAATACTTATAAATCAAATAACACACTGTTAATAGTGAGAAATACCTTCCTGAAATTGAAAAAAAATTAAGCATTCATCAATATATTTCTTATTAATCTAATGAAGACTGGAATACGGAGCAAATGTGGACAAAAACGCTGGGGTATTGAGCAAATTATCTAAATTTGGTTTAAAAAAATTAAATGGAAGCTCTTAGTTCTCAAATAACCAATAAAAGTGATCTTCAAAAAATTGTTGTTTTTGTGATTATAAACCAATATTCCTAGACATCCAGTATTATGTTAGCTTTTTATAATTAATAAAACCCAACAATATGTGTAAAATCACAATTCACATCAATTTTATTTCTTCTTAAGGCTTAAGGGAGACCAGATGGAACGGAACCAGCGAATTCATAACAAGTAGGGGATAAATTCTTTTATATAGCGATAAAGATTAGGACGACAACCATGAAATGGTGTTGGAATAATTATGACAAAACAAACTAAAAGCATATGACTAAACTAGAAACCAATTTCCGATAGATTTATCACTGCCAGGTTTCACACATGTATCTGATAAATTAGCTTCATTCAGGGCTATGCATCAACTGAAATATCCACACCATATGTCAAATCTTATTCTACAGCTAGCGTTCATTTTCTCTCAGTTCAACCCCTAAGTCTCACATTATGTCATGGGCAATTTGAACGCAAAAGTTGGTAGTGAGAATGTCGGCAGAAGCTAGTAATGAGCAAGCTAAGATTAGTAATAGGGGATACGTTATTTCCATTAAAGTATTCGTCATTTGGAAATTTAAACTTTTAAGCAGATAGACCACATTGCAATAAGTCGGTGTGCGCAACTATCTAGTGACCACTATCTCGTCACCGGAAACCTACGCCTCAAAGTTGCTAAAAAACAACTGGGCACCGGATTCACGCCTCAAGTTTAATGTCCGTAGGCTACCAAATCCAAAATTTATTAAGGAGCTGGAAAAAGAACTGTCAATGCAAATTAATAGTTTGGGAAAAAGCAACAATGAAGACCTGCCAAGTAACTGAAATAGCACAAAACATATGTTTGTTAAAATTGCCGATAAGATGCAAGGAAAAAATCATCAAGGAAACCTTAGATAACATAAAAAACCTGGCAACTGATTAAAGAAAAATGACAACATTAAAAATTCATAAGGCTAAAAAAGAAAGAGGAGACCTAAGCAACGTTTACATGGTCCTAAACATCAGTGAAAAGATTCGCCAGACGGGACAAACGGAAACGAGTCGAAGATCTCACCAAAAGACAGCTGGATTTAGAATTAAAAAACTCAAGAGAACTTTACAAAATCACCAATCAATTATCTAAAAAGTCTTTTTCTATAGAATACCCAGTTAAGTATAAATTAAATTGAGGTTACAGTATCTGGACAAGAACTTCTTGCCTGGACAGACTGCTTCAAAGAAACTCCAGCAACGAAAATGCAAACCAAGATCTCATTAATCCAATTCAAGCACTTCGGACCACTATGTTTTGATATATTTTTAGAACGTGAGCATATAAAAGGAAATTAGAGAACTGAAAGCAACTATTTATATAATTTGTTATAAGAATGTTGATGCTTGTCTGAGGTCTATGAAGAAGCTGCTTCATACAAGTTATTAAATTTGAGAAAAATTTCAGTTGCATAACTTAAAAATAAACAAACTGAAAAGACAATAAGAAACGGAAATCTAAAACTACTTTCCATATCATCCCTTACAAAATCCCCAGAAAAAATTTTACGAACTAAAAATAAAATGAAACTCAACAATGCTAACTCATTTGAGAAAATTACTTATAATGCTCTATAAATGCAGTAACGGTTTTGTAAGCTAACAACAAAACGGTAATTCCTGTAACCGTACAAGACATTTCTTCTGGAAGTACAATACTTGACTATCTTGATGTTCCTAGCAGATAAACTTCTAAATAATTTGTAGTTATTTAGCAAAGTAAAGAATGTTAACAGCAGTACTAATAAATGAAAAAGACCACCAATATTGTATACCCAGACAACAAATGTGTTTACTGCAGAGGTATATAAGCATTCATCAAGCTACCAAATTAATAATGAAAATAACAAGAAAGTTCTTATAATCACTGATTCATTAAGCTCAATTTGTAGTCTGAAGCAACTGTATACTGAAAACAGTTTAAATCAGAAAATCCAGGATGAGGTTTACAACAATATTAGGACAGGGACAGAAAAAAACATATTATGAATCCAATGTCATCGCGAAATCAAAGGAAATGAAGTAGCAGGTAGAACAGCTAAACTGCAACTAACACCAAGCAAATCTACCTTAAGATCCCGTAATACGATATTATAAACTTGCTAGCTGGAACAGTACCAGTATAATGATATACAATGAGAAAAATAAAAAAAATAAAACAGAATGCAATTACTACAACAAATGGCATACAGTTAAGATTAAGAAAAGAAGAGATCTAATCGTCTTAAGAATGCTAGGAATAGGGTATACCTTGTTGACACATAAATTCATTGAGCAGAAAACATACTCCACCAAATGAAGTACCTTAAATATATAGCTGACTGTGCATGTACTTATCGAATCATTTTTTTATTATTTTTTAATTTCAAAAGAAGAATTATTTCTAACCTAGCCACAAATATTAAAAAATATTAGCCATATATTAAAAAAAAAAAAAGATGTGAAGGGTGAATTTTCACACTCTCAGGGTTTAGTATGTATTGAGCGAATATAAGAGACTATTTGATGCAAGTATTTTGGAACTCGATACTTTTTGCTGCGATATTTTTATTTGTATCGATGATTCGAATATGTTGTCGATACTACAAAATTATCTGTACTGATGCCGATACAAAGTATCTATACCTTCGAACGACATTTACATCTCGAAATGTATAGAACAATATTTCTTTCTATAATCACATCAAAATTTTATACATACATACATTTTATATATACATACTCATTTTATATAATAACTTTTGTTTTTTCATTTGAGTACTAAGAGCATTCTACGATTTGCTTCGTATCTAAGTCGTTATTAAATGGATAAGAAATATATTGGAAAATGACTATAAAGCTATTTTTTAAATCACTGAATCTAGTTTTGAAAATCATCCACAACTTCCAATTTCAAAAACGTATTTATCACTATTAATAGTGTATTATTTGATTTACAAGTAAATATTTCACTGCTATTAATAATTTAAATAATAATAATAAGACATCGTTAAAAAAATAAAATAAAAGTAATTCATGCCATAGAGGACAAGTTTAAATTGTCAAAAGTATAAAAATAGGCACTGCCCTTCCGCTACACCCTCGCCTAAGATTTACATCCTAGTACACTAAAAGAAATTTATACTATTTATAAAAACACTAGTTTTTGAGTCCATATTAAGAGTATTTACTTTCATTCTAATGAAATTGCAGGTAAAATCAAAAGATGTCGTGTTTTTGTACTTTTAAAATATACTATATTTTGATTTTACTTTTGATTTCAGTTTTTATTTTAAATACAAAAACTATTATCTTAAAAGAACTGACATTAAAACAAAAGTATTCCCTTTCATATAAAGAGCATTTACACTTGAAGCTTATGTTAAAAATAAAGTACTTTTGGTTTGAAAGAACAACTATCAAAATAAAATCACTGCTTTTCTTTTAAAAACCCATACTTTTATTTGTATTTCATCTGTAATTTTAATTCAAAAGTAAAAATTTAATTTTAATGTCGTATGTTTTAAAATATAGTAAATCAATTGTAAGAATATCAAATGAAAAGTACCTACTTGCTTTTAATTTTTTTGCAAAGGGAGGGAACTGTTTAGCGATCCTGTTTAGACCTGCTCGTTTTGTTTTAACCGTTAAATGAAGTGCATTTAAAGTGCGTGCATATTTGTTTTATTTTGTCATTTACTTATATATTTAAAGATGCGTCCATTCTTTAAAAAAGTTGCGAAAAAAAAAGTGATTATGTAAATTGGCTTATAATATAGAAAATATAACATTGCTAGATCTAACTAATAATACAACAGTAAATGTGGAAAATCCCAAAGAACAGGAGTTATACAGTTTTCTAGAAGAACACGAGGTCCTCGAAGCTTATTATTATTTAGAAGATAAGTACTATATGTAAATAGGAATACATTTTATCTAGTATTATTATCTATTTAGTGATTAGTAAATAATATGTAGGCTCTTTTCAGGAAAGCATATTACCATAGACACGTTTATTGTGTATATTACACATTTGCAATATGAAATATAAAAGTTTATTTAGATTTAAGTTTATTTAGTTGAATAATTTTGATAATTATTAAGTAAATATGTAATTTAATTTTGTATTTGAGGTGCTGACATGGAAAAATTAAAAAAAAAACGATTTTTTGTTTTTTTCGTCGCATATATATTAAATGCACTTGCCAATAGCGTGGAAAGAGAAGTAAGTCAATGAGTAGCATAGATTAATAATTAATCAGACTTACTTCTCTTTCCATGCTATTGAGAAGTACTGCGTTTACTATCTTTTGTATGAAAATACGAAAAATTTATTTTTTTAACTAAAACTTTTTCCAAATCAGTGCCTCATATGTAGTCTAAGAAAATATTTTGTATTATTGAATACATTTTGTATACCTACATTTGTAATTTAATAATAATAAATGAACAAAGAATTTTTTTTCTGTTTTAAACTGCATCTTTTATTTTAAATACTATATGCATTTTATTCAACATAATATACCCACTTTTAAATTAGGTAATAATGAAATGCTGTTGAAATAAAGGTAAGTTTGTTTTTGATATAAAAACTATAAATTTTAAATTGAGGTATTTACTCTTTTATTTTAAAATGCTAATATAGTTATAATGTAAATACATGTAAATAATGAAGCATTGTAAGATAACAACGAAGACACCAATAGCCAAGTAGCTGACGTGTCAAAAATAAATAAATAAATAAAAAAAAAAAATTATAATGCTTGTCATTTAAAAGCAAAACAAATATTTTCAATTCAAAAATACTGCTTTTGATTTTTCAACAGTGCACACATTTGGATTATTTACTTTCAAGTCGAAATCCGTTTTTTTATTGATTTAAAAGTTATATAATTTTATATTAAAAGTAAAATATCTGTCAAAAGTAGCTCTACTTTTAAATTAATTACAAATGATGTCGACGCATTTTTTAAAGCAAAACTGTCAAATTTACCTGCAATTTCATTGATTTTAAAGCAATTTTTTTTCAGTATAGAGTTGTTCTTAAACTGGGGTCTGGGTGAAGGACTAGGGATCCGTGGGTTTATGGATCGCCGACCACCTCAATGTTCAAAAAGAAATAAATATATTATAATGTGGAGTAGTCGTGTCCGTAGATACTAATGGAAGAGGAGGTTGTACGGGTTGCGGACAGCAATGAAAACTAATCAAATCAGCTGACAAGTTTCCAATAAGTTTTATTCTTCATCGGAGCTACAATAGGATAATTAATATCACTCACAATAGAATGTAGTGTACACTACATTCTATTGTCATACACTTATTAATTTAAATATTATTTTAAATGAATTTAAATACAAATTAAACTAAATACAACTCTGTTAATTTAGATAATTTGTAAATTATCAGATTGTCACGAATACAGGTCATCCACATCTTAAGAATAACTTACTCTGCACTAAACTGACCCGTGTTTGAACACGTAACACATGTCATGGAATTCTTCCACGGATTGTTTTTATATCATTCATATATAAGGAACTAAAAGATCTTAAGGGAGAATAATTAAGAAGTAGTAATTAGCAATAAGTACTCTTGTGACTATAATAATAATAATAATAATAAGTTTGCAGGGGAAGTTCTAAATGGCCATAACACCTGGCTATTTGCTAAGCTTTCGGGCCTGATGAACCCGCGAACCCTGAATCACGCAAGGAAAGTTCACAATGGTCGCAACATCTGACCATATCGAGCTTTTGGGCCTTATGACCCCACGTATCCTGAATATTAATAATAATAATCGGGGTACGGCGGTCTTTTGACCGAAAAGGCTTAGCGCCCTTTCCCCCCGGATCGCTACCACACTGTTACCACGGCAGGAACCAATTGGGGGTAACGTCGACCCTATCATCTGGTCGATGAATCCTGCCACCGTTTCATGGGGCCAACCTTCCCATGAAACGTATAAATGGTTCAAGATACGACAAGAAACCATAGAGCTTCCCACAACGGGTCCTTCTCGGATGGGGACCCACAAACAGTTGGGCGAAGCTACAATCCCGCTATCCGGGCCCGCCACAGGTGGACACCCGAGCAGCAGGAAGACCTGCTTCAGGTTTACGAGGCAGCGTCACCCCATCGCAGGGGCTACATGGTCAGAGTCCACTCACAATGGTGTGAAAATCATCCTGAGCTGGACTTCATGACGCAACAAAATCTGCGCGGCCAAGTAGCACGCCTGCGACGCAGGATGAGGCGATCAAGACGAAGAGAGTCGAGAAGGTTGTCCCAAATACCGGTACAGCCATCGACACCTGCAAGCCCACCAACGGGAGGTGGGCAGATAGCCACAGGGTCTTCCCCAGTTTATGCAGGAATAACATCCTCTTCACCGGAAAAAAATCTTCGTGAGGATTTTATAGCCCTTCTCTCGCATCATTCTGAACGCACCCGACTTGGACACAATAAGTTCAAAGTTCGTGCTGATGACCTCACGCGACTTAATGAGCTTATTGACAAGCAAATTTCCCCTCAGAGTAGTCTCTGGGATATCGACTGTGCTGTATACGCTGCAGCAGCGGTGCTGACGCCAAAGCGGGCTTTGGCCTCTAAGGCTTTTAACGGCAAACTGCGTATACAGCAATTAGAGAAGAAAATGACGCGTTCACGCCAGGAAGCTTCTCATATTCAGTGTGCTATTGATGCTTTACGAAGTATTAAGCCGCTAAGTGTGAATACTAAGAGCATATTACATCAATTGCGCATAAAGCTTCACACACTGAATTTGTCCACTCTCTCTCTGCTAAAGCAGAAAGCGGTGGACAAATTGAGAGCTCTAGCACTGGCAAGAAAGAAACTGGTCAACTGGGTTAGGACCATGGAGGAAAATACTATGTTCCTCACGAGCCCGTCACGCCTTTTCATGGCCAAACCTGAGGTTTCTGAACCGTTGTTATCAGTCGACAGGACAGAGATATTCTGGAGGGAGCTTTATGAACACGAGACGATCGTGCAAAACACTCCAGTTTTAGAGAGATTTCGAAGCAAAAGCGCGCAATTTTGCTGCACCAGGAGTTGACGGTATCGTTGCTTTTTGGTGGAAGTCATTTTCCAGTGCACACGGCCATCTTGCACGAAACTTTACTTCTTTTATCCGTGGGGATATACCAATACCATCTTGGTTAGCAGAGGGGCGTACAGTATTAATCCCCAAAAAAGGTGATTTAACCAACCCGAAGAACTACAGACCTATTACTTGTCTCAATACGCTGTATAAGATCTTTACCAGCGTATTAAACGAGCGGGTACTGAGCTCCATCGCCTCTGTTTGGTCAGACATCTACGAACAGAGGGGATCGAAGAGGGGCCAAGCAGGTTGCAAAGAAAATCTTATTATCGACCGGTCAGTCTATCATGACGCGGCGTATTTCAAACGCAACCTGTCAATGGCTTGGGTGGCCTACGCAAAAGCATATGACACTACGTCACATGCTCTAATTTTAACATTATTGCGCATGTTACGAGTCCACCCGGAGATAGAGAGATGCATTGGGCAACTTATGTCCCTCTGGAAGACACAATTTGTTGTCCCAAGTGGATCAACCGCAGTGTCGACAGAGTGGATATATTTCAAGCGTGGCGTTTTCCAGGGAGATTCCCTAAGCCCGCTACTATTTTGCATCTCACTTCTTCCTCTATCGATCGAGCTTAGGCGCGGCAGTGGCTACATGGCCGGTCCTCCGTCGAAGCGTAAGCACAAAATTACCCATCTCTTTTACATGGATGATTTGAAGCTCTACGCCTCGAACGAGAGGAATCTGCAGACCGCCTTAGATACTGTTGCTCAGTACACTGCCGCGATAGGTATGCAATTCGGGTTGAAAAAATGCGCTGTTTTTCATATCTACAGAGGAAAAGGTTTAGACAACGGTGAAGACGTTCAATTGGTTGATGGGAGCATTATAAAACATCTTAATGCCGAAGGGTCTTACACATTTTTAGGCATCAGTGAGAGAGGTGTCCAAGATGTCACTCTTATTAAGCAGGCCCTCGCAGCAAGTATATGGCACGACTTAGGCAGATATGGAGATCATGTCTGTCTGGGAAGAACAAGATCGCTGCCACAAACATGCTTGCTGTCCCATTAATTTCATACACTTTTGGTGTAATGAAATGGAATGTTGATGATCTTAAGGATCTCGACAGAAGAACCAGAAAGATCATGAACATCAACCGAAGTCTTCACCCGAAATCTTCTGTGCAGCGCATTTACCTCCCTCGTCAAAATGGGGGTCGGGGATTACTAAATCTAGAGTGTTTGCACGATCGACTCGTCCTGGTTACAGCTAACAGTATCCTCAGAAGTCAGGACCCACTATTACAATTCGTTAGTGAGCACGAATTTAGTGGTAAAGGGGCGTTTCTTTACCAGGCAGCGCGAAGAGCAGCAACGAGATTTAACCTGGCAGACTTGAGTCCCGCCAGGGAAAACGCTGGAGTACAACTCTCTCGGGAGGAGTACAACAGAGTTACCGTTTCGGTGAAACGAGGCGAGACAGACATGTTGACAAAAGAACACTTGGACAAAAGAAAATGAGTAAAAGTATGCACTCTGTGTTCTTCAAACATATTAAAAGTCTAGAGTTGTCCACCGAACTCACGTTCTCGTTTCTTAAGTCTGCTGGTTTGAGATCGGAAACAGAAGGTTTTGTGTTTGCGTTTCAGGATGGTGTTATTAATACTTTGGCGTACAGGGCCCGCATATTCCAAATAGCGGAGTCCACACTCTGTAGGTTGTGCCACCACCATTCTGAAACGATTATGCACATTCTGTCTGCTTGTCCATCTCTTGCAGCGTCGAGCTACGTGTCTCGACATAATGCTGCTCTCCGCGTGCTCTACTATCATCTTAGACATGCCTATGGTATTGACCAAATACCGGTTATACCGTACGTCCCTTCTGACATAGAATCGGTGGTGGAAAATTCCAAGTGCCGAATTTATTGGAAGAATTACTCCTTCCCCACCTCGAGGTTACTGACAGCCACTAAGCCGGATATAACCCTCCTGGATATCGAGACCAAACAGATGTTTGTGATCGAATTCTCAAGTCCAGCTGAGAAGAATATCTCTCTCAAGGAGGAGGAAAAGAGGTCCAAGTATATGGACCTCTTGTCCGAGCTTAGAAAGCTGTATCCCGGGTATAAAGTTAAGCTTGTAGTCCTGATAGTTGGTGTTTTGGGTGGCATGAAAGCCTCCTATCGAAGGGAAATCGAGTCCATTCCCGCCTGTAGATCTTCTGCCAACTCTTTGATCTGCAGGATGCAGAAAGCAGTGCTGCTCGGGTCGCTCCGCATTGTGCGGGCACTGGATCTGGCGTAATTTCCTGATCTGGCCAGGGTTTGGGATGCAGTCGTGTGTATTTAGCTCCACTAGTCTCTAGTATGACGCGGCTCAAAAGGTTGCTGAAGTTTGAGATTAGTGGACGCTTGTCAAGACCTGACAAACCCCATAGTAATAATAATAATATATTTCAGTAAAAAAATACATGAAAGTACATATACATAGTCAATTAAAAAAAAGTAACAATAATATACACAAATTCAAAACATATAAGATGATAAAAACATGTCTCTTAAATCATCATTCATGTATTCTTCTAGATTATAATAGGCCTTATTTATTAATAAATTACGAACACAAATGTTAAAAAATTTTATGTTCAGCTCTCGCACCGATAACGGTAATTTATGGAATAATTTGGCACCCATGTAATTTCGATGTGTTTTGGACAGTTTATTATGCAAAAGCGGCAGACGTATATTATTTTTTTCTCTAGTCTTTGACATACATAAGCATTTCAAGAATATATAAACAAACGAACGTTAAAATTTTCATATCTTTAAATAGTTGTTTACACGAGGTGCGTCTAAATATATATATATATATATATATATATATATATATTTTTTTTTCTAAAATTAAAAAATGCGTTATTTTTACTATTGACTATTACCAATTGTGCATTGACCAACAATGGGCCTACAAAGCCGTGGTTATGTAAGTACAGTTTAAAATTATATTTTTGTATTTGCTCCAGATGTGTCTCACAACTTTAATGGAATTTATTTCATTTCAGTAAAACTCTTACGATCCGTTATTAATTAATTGACTTAATTAATGAGTCGCTAAGTTGAACCTAAGCTCTACCTAGAGCCCTTATTATAAGTTATTATTGTACGTCCAATCATAGGGACTAACTTAAAAATTATTATTATGCTATGAATTATTCGTTATAAACTGTCGACATACAGAGTGATAGATTCAGTCTCGATATTTTAATTCATTGTTGTACGACAACGATTTATTGATTTGTTTATCGACTTGTACTGTATTAAGGTGTTATTTAATTTGTACACCCTTAACCTGGCGTGGCCAGTATTGTTAGTAATTAGAAATTGTATTCTTTTATTCCTGGTAATAAATTAGTATATAGAATTTATATTCTTTTATTCATACAAACCCCCCAAAATCAACCTAGGCGCGATAGTATGTTAAAATCATTTCAAAATTTTTAAAATGTAATAAACCCATGATCTATTTAATTTGTTGTTTATTAAATAACATGTTTATAATTATTTATACAACGAACAGATCAAGATAGAGGACTTAAGTGAGTGAGGCCAAAAGTTCGACTGACAGTGTTCAAACAAGAAGAAGAAGAAGATAATAATTATTTATATGGTATGTTGTAATAAAACACATGCTAAAGATGTTCATGGCCAACTGCCATTTTTTTCGTACGTATTATAAGAGTTGTATAAGCATGCCAAATTTCAACTCTCTTGATCCAGCCGTTTGGGCACAATTTCTACAGTTTTTACAGACAGACGCATGAATGACAGTATATGGGATTCTTGGTTAAACCTACGTAGCCCTAAGAATGATAAATTTTTTCAAAAACATAAAAAAAAACACTTGAGGTTTAATAAAGGCTGATAATAATAATAATCAAACCTGTGGCCACAAGCGTTAAATCATTCGTACTTGCTTTTTGTCCTCTAAGCAAGGGAATGGACGTGAGTTCTTATCCTGACTATGCAAAATAATTTGTATAATAAATAGATAGATAATATATTATTTTTCTTGCAAACGCGACGTGTGAGCAACGTGTGAGAAAAACATGTTGATGACCAAAGTTTACCCAAATAATCAAATGCTTTTTAAACTAAACCAATTTTATTTAAAAAAATATATAATATCTTTTACATTATACGAAAATTTGTATTCTCGATAACAACTTGAAAGTAAAGTATTTTTATTTACAACTGTTCAAAGTGCCTTCTATTTAAACATTTTCGCATCCTTACTCTTGAGCTATATGTAGCTCGAGGTAGAATAAAAATAAAAATAATTAAAAATATTTCACATTCAAATAATTTCAAGTAGGTACTACTATACTTATATACAAATATACTAAGTAACAATTTAATAGTCTTCCAACGCCCCTAGGAGGTCACCTAGATTCGCCTAATGGTAAAACAGACCCAGATATAAATACAAGTTTTATAGCTAATATAAAGTAAAAGCTTTTTTTTTGTTTAAATTTAAATCTTTTCCGCTTTTAATTCTTTCGATTAAGCATTACACTTGTTGTTTAAACATGTAAAAAGTTAAAATCAGAAAGTTAAAAAAAAATATATACGGAAAATATCGTACATAGTGAAGTTACTATATGTTACTATAAAATATGAATTCGCTATCTTCTTAAAGAACTATATTATTTTCAAATCATGTACTTTAAATCGCAGAATATTTAATATATATATATATATATATACTCTTATATTTTATATAACTCTTACTATAACTCTTAAATTTTACTTCCCTTGAAAAAGATTTGAAAATTCAGATCGAAATATCGGGTACATGTAAATATTGAGTTTACTTTTTCCTCCACCGCTATTCCCAATAACTTTATTAAATATAAATAAATATATATATATTAACTTTGAATTTAACGACCATATACAGAATATTTTTGTTAACATTATAAAAAAGACGATAACATTTCAACATACCAAATTCATAGTTGTGCCTAGGTATTATATCCCACAGTAAGGAACACACGTCTTAACACCACAAAAGATGAAGATGAACTAAAAATAAAGAAACACGTCTTCCGTAACTAACTCCTGAGCACCGTGCACACAATAATGAGATGTGCCGCCCGCCCATTCATTGAAGTCACCAGGCAGGAGTTACAGTTGACCCCGTTAAGAGATCAACCTGGGTGGGAAAAAATTCACGCACTCATCAAATATTTATGTTTCATAGTGAAATTTTGTAGATGTTATTTATAATTAACTTTTTAGTACACGGACAATAATTCGTGGTCAGTGAAGATGACGCAAAATCTAAATTAAATCTTTTAATTTATATAAATTTACTGTCTACGAGATATTTACACGATAATTACCAGAGTTGGGAATATTTAAAATAAAGTATTTGAAAAGTATTTCAATAACTTTCTGGTATTTAAAATATTGTATTTTAAATACTTAAGAAAAATGTTCTTGGTATTTGGTTTTGAACAACTTTCTCCATGGTATTTGTATTTGATATAAGTTGTCTGAAAATGTCTGTATTTCAAATAATTATTTATATATATGTATATATATATATATATATATATATATATATATATATATATATATAATTATTATTATTAAGTATGTCAAATATTTCCCAGTATTTCAAATATTTCCCTAGTATTTCAAATATTTCCTAGTATATCAAATACTCTTTTACTTTTAAAAAGTATTTTATATTTCAAATACTTTGATCGGTATTTGGTGTTTGGTATTTGAAATACTGAGTATATGACACATCTCTGATAATTACATAGGGTTGCCACCTAACGCCTTACTCTGACCCAGAGCAAAAAAAAGGTGTTTTAAATAGAAATGTGCCGGATCACATAAAAGCCAGATCTGTGGATACAGATACGGATAGGGATTATTTGTTTTCTGATCCGTGAATACGGATACGGATCTTCCATTTAAGTACAGACACCTTGAAGCGATAGTTTGATATATCGCGCTGTTTTTATAGACCGTTCAGTTGTTAGAATGCAGTACAGGTTCAATGCAGTTTCGAAAATCACCATCAAATTATGTGATGCTCGACTTAACATCAGTCTGAACGCCAAAATAAAATTTACTCCACCTTGGGCATTTTTAGATGCAAGCTTGTATGAAAACTAATTTAAATTTTTCTATTGCTCATCTGAGTAAGCAATGATATTTTTTTGTTGGGTTGCATAAAATTTGACATTAAAAAATAATGACATTCTTCCAATCTTATTTGTATATTTTTTATGTTCAATTAATATACTTGAACATATTATCAACTCATATTAAATAAAATCTATTAAATAGAAAAAACTCTATTTTTTGATATTTTATTTTCACATGTCTAGTTATTTTACGTGGCTACCAACAAAACTGCCACCCTACCATAGCCTACTCAGATAAAGAAACATCGTGAAAAGATTGTAAGTAAATATTTATTATATATACAATATATGCTTCATAAAATAAAAAAAGAAAATCAAAAAAGCGATGAAAGGGAGGTGCAGATATTCAGAAAATCACTTGAAGAGCGGGGGTCAGAAATTCAGAAAATTCTTGAAGTATGGGAAAGGCAGAAAACGTGTGACAAACCGTCAGTATTATATATAAAAAAGTTGGATGTTTATACTTCGCGCGAACCGGTGAAATACGGATCAAAATCGGAACCCGGACACAAACCTGTAAAACCCGGAACCTCCGGGTCAAATCCGAAGAGCTGGCAACTCTAGGTATACATAAGTATACAAACGTACCTATAGACATAGTTTCATAGATACATAGTTACATTTATTTACGAAAGATGTGAAGTTTCACATATTTCAGGGTTTCGTACCTAAGAAAACTTAGTATAGGATTTTTATTGTCTATTCAATATCTGGAGAATTTTGAAAATATATCTAGGTACTTCATTATTTTAAATATTATAGTAGTTAAGTATTACAACATATCATATTTTAAAGCCCCACAATATAAAATAAATAAATAAAAAATGCAAAAAATAATATCATATTTTCCTCTAGTTCAAAAATTTTCCGGTTTACATAAATGTGTATTATTCAGTTTTTTCCGTTAGTTTATACCAACCACATTGGATAAGAGAGTGGGGAAAAATTATAGTGGAAGTTTTTTTTTTTTTTTTTTAAACACGTCAAATTAAAAGAGATTTTTAAAAACTAATTATAACCTACAAGATTTTTTTTTCAATGCCACCATCAATGTCGTGACTAGATAGGTGCACAGACTCAGGGCCCAGGACGAAAAAAGTCGGAAAATCGTCAATGGGGATAAATTAAACTATGGATTACGGTTCTAAATTAAACAATTTACGGCTCTGTCCATTATTATATATATTATATATAATCAAAATAATAAAACAGATACAAATAAACTTTTTGAATAATACAAAAAATCTATGTGAACTGTGAATTTTCATACATTACAAGATTTCACTTACAAGTATTCAGTAAGTAACAATACTTTTTGGTTATATTTTTTAACGTTATTGCGCCATTATAAAATATTTATTTGAAAATCAATGTACTTCTGTTTAAGTATCAATAAATTTCGTTTAAGCAAATAGTAAGGGATATCTTTAGAAATAATAATTTGATCAAAAATTCTATTTTTACTATTTTTACTCACATCAAGGTGTATACATCTGTATTTCAGATTTTTAGACCGACCCCTTAGGTCTAAAAATAGATCTTTTGGGAATATTTTTAATAAATAATGTGCCAAAAGATTTTTTTTTTTTATTCTAAATTGTTATACATTTGTTATACTTTATGATCCTTATTCTTAACTTACATTTAACAAGAGTGAAGGATCACTCTTGTGATCGCTGAAGATTTCTCCCGCGAATCTGTTAGAGCTTTTCCCAAAGCTCTAAGTGGAAGTCGAAAAATTACAACTAGAAAACGTCTTAAGACTGCCATTTTGACTGATAATCTTGAGAAAAACGCCTAACTTTTAGAAAAACAAAATAAGAAACAAAAACTCAGTAAGAAAGTGATAAAGAAAAGAAATATCGAAAGAAGAACACGAAAGAAAAATAGTTAAAAGAAAGATTTTACAAGAGTTCGAATATGATAATTCGAGTTCTGAAGAAGAGTACATACTTCTGTTTAATCTGTTGTGAATCATACTATGAGAGCGTTCCAGGAGAAGGATGGATTCACTGCACCGCTTGTAAGGGTTGGGTTCAAGCAATTCTACAGCTCTTTACTATGTTTGTAACAATTTTAATTCCGATGAAGACTGATTATTTTACTAAGTAATGTAATTATAAGAGATAAGTCATGTGCAAATGTATTAATTGTTAATTTATTAATTGTTGTGAAAGTTAATAAAAATTCCAATAGGGGATACGCATAAAATTTATATTTCTTTAAAACTACATTATTTTGATATGTTAATATTAGTTATGTCACCTAACAAAACAAAAATCACATTTTAATTAATATTATAGCCAAATTTTTTAATTAAAATATTGTAAATTTGAAATAAGCCGACCACGGCGCGAAGGTTGCCGAGTGAAAACGACTGAGTATGGCGTCAAACGATAGGGGTTTCACGTCACAGATACAGCTACAACATAATCTTTACACGTGTGTATATTGTATTGTTCGAGAGTTTTGTATTTGTTTTTAAACAATTTTTCACGCATTTATTATTAAAATGGCAGATAAAGATTTTGTTAGGGCTCAGAGTGATAATTTACCCAACATTGATGCATTTATGCTCACAAACATAAAATTTACTTTTTTCTGAAATATCGGTTTTATTTCGCCCCATAGCTTCGAGCCACAAATTTCGCCTTTTCTGTTGTTTTTCGCCATCAGGTAATGATATAAATTGTTTTTTTGGATTTCTAGTTGAACTAATTGTGCACATCGGTACTGAACAATATTTTCGATTATGTTTCGAAGTACTGGGGCCTGGATCTTCCATATTTTATATATTTTAATATAAAATTTAATTCGGTAAACATGTATAAATTGTTTTTATAGAATTAAACTTTATTTTAATTAAAATCACTCTAACTTTAAATAACCTATAAAAGTTATACAAACAAATAAGTTCACAACAGACTATGTACGCTGGGTAGGCTAGTAGTGTCATGCGTCAGTTAGAAGGGGTATGACATCACACGTCGTTTTCGCGCGCTACATACATTTATGATTTTTTTTAAGCCTTCAAATTAAAAAAAAATATATAATAAAAACTGTTTTTTATGTTTATATGCAACAAGAGGAATATGATAAAATTTTTTTTTTTAAATCTTGCCTATCCCCTATTATCAAACTAATTTTGATGCAATTATCTCCTTCTATTCCTTAGAAAAATTAATTTTACTATTCTTGACCCAACTTACCCCGTAGCAGGAACTTTTAGCCCCGCTAGTAGGGCAAAAAGAGACAAACAACTTGACCATTTAAAACGTGCATATCACACAACTTGAATGATTGTACGCTCTGATAGTTGTAGTGTTTGTGGCTATTGAATAATGGAACTACTCGTGAGTTCAAAAAATATTTACTTAATTCTAATACTTTCGTAGATATGCACAAAATTATAAGTAAAAAGTCACGTTGTGTCCCGTCCTACCCTACCTACCTATGTTATTTATGCGCGATTTTAGAATTTCCAATATTTTACTTACTTGCGAATCTAAGAAAGGAATTCTAAAAAATAATATTGAAATTGAAATTGAAATTAAAATCTATTGAAAAATACCACATTAGACTGTTGCCAGTCTGTACGTGGCTCATCGATACAACATTATATAATATTTTCTGAATTGATTTTTTTTACACAATTACAATACAATTATATAATTATTTTTTTATACAATACATATACAATTTATATAATTAATGTGTCAAATTACTTTTGCAAAAGTGTTTCGGCCATTTATTATATCTGATGTTCGTTATGTCCAATTCTATACCTACACTTTGCAAAAATGCTTGAAAATTATTATGTAGTGTGGAATTAAATATACAAAATACTTCTGACCAATATTTTTACACATTTTAGGTGCCTTGGCCACTGATTTATTTCTGGTTCTGTAATCATGTGTGAAATATGTAATCTCTTGAGGATATTATTTAATGTATTTCAATATTGTTAAGGCATATAGTTGATTTATATTTAAAACCGGTGAATCTTTGAACAATCTTTCAGTGGGGTAACGCATAGTTTTTTTATGTAAAATAACTTTCCAAATGTTCAGAATCAGTTTTTAAAAAGTTTTATTACGTCATTAACAAAATTAAATTATTACAGTTCAAGATTCTAATTAAGACTGAAGAAATAATATGCAAAACATGTTAATATAAACTGAAAAGAAAATGCTGATTATTAAAAAGTGTCAAGTACATCTTGGGAAAATGTTATGTAAAAGGGTGGTGTCTTATTGTGTGGAGTCAGCGGGAACTGTTTAGGTAACTTGTATTAATTTTAAAATAATTTTCTGTATTATTTTGATTTTTTGTAAATGCGTTTCAGCAACGCCACCCCAAGCTATCAGCCCGTACGAAAGAAGAGATTATACTAGTCCGTAATAAAATGTATATAAAATTTTAAGTGGCATAAAATCCCTCAGTTTTTTAAATGAAAGAAAAGTTTTTCTAGCATTTTTGCAAAGGTACGATATGTGCTCATCCCATCTCATATTTTTATCTATATATATTCCAAGATATTTGGTTTTTTCAGTTTTAAATATTTTACAATCACATGTGCAATTATTATCTACTATACAACTATCTACGTGCAAAGTTAAATAATCAAAATTTGGTTGGGTATTGTTATATATAGAAAATGGTACAAATAATGTTTTCTTTTCATTCAGTGTCAGCACATTATTATTTAACCAAATTTTTATTAAACGCAAATCATGTTCCGCTATTTTTCTAACATCGTTCCAGGTATTTGTCTCTATACATAAAACTGTATCATCCGCGTATGTAATTAGTTTACCGTTTACATGTGAAATATTTAATAAATCGTTAATATATATTAAAAACAAGATCAGACCAAGCACAGTACCTTGAGGAACCCCACAGTTCATAATTTCACTGGAGCTTTTATTATTACCAATTACAACTTCTTGACATCTTTCTTGTAAATAATTATGAAATAATTGCAGTGCAAAACCGCGTATACCGCAGATTTCCAGTTTTTGAAGCAAAATCGAATAATCCACCGTATCAAACGCTTTTGCTAAGTCTACAAAAATAGCGCAAACAGATTTGGTTTTGTCTAATCCGGAATATATATATATTTAGTCAACAAAGCAATAGCATCATCAGTTCCTTTATTTTCTGTAAACCCAAATTGTTTATTAGAAAAAATGTTGTGACTGGTCAACAAATCTTTTTTTAATAATTTTTTCAAAGATTTTAGCAAAAGTACTGATTAATGCCATCGGCCTGTAATTAGATATACTATTGTGGTCTCCTGACTTGTAAATTGGTTTTACGAGAGCCTTTTTAAATGATTTTGGGAAGTAGCCTTCAATTAAACATTTATTTATTATGTCAGTCAAAGGTGACACAACAGAATCACAAATATTTTTGAACATTTCTGACCTAATATTATCGTAACCAGGAGATTTTTTATTTTGTAATAGACCAATTTGTTCCTGTACCTCACTTGTATCTGTTGGAGTTAAAAATAGAGATTGGTTGCAATAAGTTATTTTGGAGGCAAATGTTTCACTAACTTTAACAAAATATTTGTTAAATTCATTTGCAATATCTTTTTCTTCATTAATTGTTTGATTATTAACTATTATATTTTTTATATCATGTTTAATTTTGCTGCTTTTGTTTGTAAATATATAAATATAAACTATATAGGAAATACATTTGATTTAAAATATTTATTATATTATATAATATAGATTATGACTTGCATCATTGTCACGTTCCAGCTAAAGTAAGTAAAGTTTTACCAGATGCAAGATACAACTAACTGGTATTAAGCTTAGATGCAAGCAATACCAGTTAGTTGTAGATATAGTGTTGCCTTTATCTTTTTAAAACAAATAGATATCACAACTTGATATTTTGAAATAAACTATTGTATCGTAATATTTCTCCATATTGCTTGATATACTTATGAATTAACCAGTGGCGCAGCCAAAGGGGGGACGACAAGCCTGGTCCCGTGCCAAGACCAGCAGATTACACAGCGCTGCTCGGAGAGTAGAAGATAAAATTTGTTAACCACAACCAGTGGCGCAGCCAAGGGAGGGGGGCTGGGCCCCTCTTAAAACCAGCAGATTACACGGTGCTGCTCGGAGAGTTGAAGATAAAATTTGTTAACCACAACAGTAGTTAGTTTTTCAATTACTTCTTACACAATATTGGCATTTTTTTTTTTTTTTGTATAAATAATTATTGTTCAAGGGAAAATACATCACTTTCCAAATATGCTCCACCGAATTATATGAAGGGGAGCGTTGATGTTTTTTCCCCCTGCCACATCGACTAAAATATTCGCCCAGTCAAATGATAAAACTATTTTAAACAACTAATTACTCGATTCAGATAAGATAAAGTGAAAATCTGACTTCGGTATAACCTTCAGAATGTAATTTTTAAATGACACCTCAAACGTGAAATAGAGTAGAAATAGTAGAAATATAATGAAGAGAGTAGTTTTGGAGACAATCGCGCTCTTAAAATCGGTATTTGGTTTTATTTTGTAGATAAATGTGAATATCAATATCTTCTTAGGTATTTTTGAAATTATGATGTTTTACACAGAAAAAGGACTGATATAAGTTGTACTGAACAACAGTGGTCCAATGAAATGAAAATTTAACAAATTTATCATGATCGTACTGCAAAATAACTTATGTATTTTACAATAATAATAAGCTATATTTTATTATTATTAGTGTTGAAATTAACAGAAAATGCATATTTACATGTTATTTTTACGTTTTCGTAGGTATAATCAAGAAATCCTTATTCCGTCACATGAGTCTGTTCGTTCGGTACTAATTGTGGCCAAGCGGATGATTTAGAGAACTGAACATAAGTAAGAGAAATATTGAGACTTCATAAATATATCCCGCGAAAAATATAAATAAATATGTATTTATCGAAGAAAATATCAAGTGAAAGTTTTTGATACATGGATTAACAATTACATTTTTTTATTAACAAATACTGGAATTATTATTTGATATAAACATCAATATCTAACAGCACGGGTGTCGAACTGATTTGGGTCGCAGTCTATTTTACATACAAAATGATAAGCAGTGACGGACTTTAAATATCCCGAAGGGTTTCTTGACATTTTTTTATTAACAGAAAAGGGGAAGAAAGTATATTTTGCACTTATAAATATATTTTTCCCCTAAATAAGCTCAAGTGATTTTGATTAGCGTTTCAGAGGCCACAAAAAATGAGATTGAAGGCCGTACGAGGCCCGCGTGCCCTCGAAATTTGATTCGGTCCTCCCCAAGACAAAATCCTGGCTGCGCCCCTGGAATTAACCATTCGTACTCCCACATGACCTCGATTCTAACTACATCTATCGAGTTATATCTGAGAGCGACATATATGTGAGAGTTGTGTACCGTCTTAAATAACTTTAGACGTTCAAATCCATCATATCAGTATATCTATCGTTTGTTTAATGGTTATGATATTAGTCTCTAATTGCTATTTATACCTAACTTGCGATTTATGTGTTTCAACCTTCCTCTTAAACCAGTCTTCATAGTATCTAACTTCAGTCTGAACATTGTATTTGCCCTTACATAATTTATACATTACTTTTTAGAGTTTTGTAGGTATGACCAAAAAATCCTTATACCGTCATTTTGTCGTCTGTTTGTCATACGCTTTTATGGTGTAATGGTAGCATTCTCGCTTTCTAAATTGAAAAGTAGGGTTCGCTTCCAGTCGGAGATTATTTTATTTTCTGTTTGTTTTTTGCATTTTCATTTTGTATAAATTATTTTTTCAAAATTCTAGTTATAGTTTGGCAAATGTTGCATTTAATTTTTAAAAGCGTAAAATTAATAACCAGTGGCAATTGTTGAAATTATAATTTAATTCTATGTTTCAATGTATATGAAATCAGAGGGGCGAAGCTTATGACTTAAAACAACCAATGGAGGCCATAGGCGCAATTTTCAAAATCTTAATGAACCTTGCTATATAAAAAAAATACTTCACATATTTAGAAACCTGAATAATGGTATTAGGCACTCGAATTTAAATTAACAAAAAAATATTTTAACATAAAATTTGTTTTGGCATCCCAAATAATCATCATTCACTTACTAAATACCTGAGAAACCCTGAAATGTGTGAAAATTCTCACTTCACATCATTTTTTATTTATTTTTTTATTTTGACAGTTCATTGTTTTGTTTTCCTCTGCGCATAATCCATAAATCACCTTTTTAGTAGAATCCGCAGCATTGCAATTAAATCCTTCACAACTGTAAAATCACAATCGCAAGTTTTCAAATACGCGACACTTTTCCAACCAATATTTATTGTTCCTGTATTAATAATCTTCTGAAATTATTCAGCATCTACTTACGTCTACTATTGTAAAATAATTTCTATTATAATTTTATTTTTTCTCACCTATTTAACTTCAATCTGATTCGTCATTAACTAACTCATTTTGACTGATACTACAGTTACGTTTACCATCTCCTAAATATCATGGTTTATCCTAATAATTTTTAATTTAGGATTTTTAAAGATAAAATTTTGGATGTGATGATTGATGATCCAATTCCTTTTCTGCTTTAGATATATATTTTTTTTAACTGTGTTGACCACCATTCCCAATACTGTTAATAGCAGACACCCCAACTTTTATTTCTTTGGGACATATTTTCACTCGTGAAAAAACATGGGAAACCAAAAGGGAGTCTTTGGTTTCCCTGCATTCTTGATTTTCATTTTTCGATTTAATAAAGATGTCTGAAGTGCTAGCTATCTACATAAATTTTTTGGTTTTGGAAAAGTTTCATTGGTTTAATTAATCCTCTATTTTTTTTTTTTTTTTTCAATTATCTCTTACGCAATTTTTTTCCTATCCTTATTGATTATTGTTCTAACTTCCCTAAAGTCACTGCTCATTTTTTTCGCAATACCGACGTAATCCTTCATTTGCCTTGATTACAGAACAATCTTTTTGTTTAACTTCAGATCATTTTAGATGAAACTGTCCGTTGCATATATCACAGAGCCCATTATTTTATCCGTATTACGTTCTAGGTTGCAAGAAGTACTTTTACTTTCGTCATCATCCGATCCCATGCATACAGAGGATGTTTCAATATAAAATTAAAAATTCTTGTTTATAACCAAATATTTATTTAAATTTCTGCTATATCTGGCACCACTGAATTAGCCTATTATGTCAAATATTTATTAATTTCTGCTACAGATTGTAACATGGACACTTATACGAGGGTTAGCTTTTATGTTTTTACAAACGACCACCAGATGGCAATTTTGAAATGTGGCGTTACTATATTCGTAAAATTTGACATTTGTTATTCTGAAATCAGTGGCAGCTTATAAACTGACCAAATAGTTTGTTGACAGTGAGCTTTAAAAAAAACAGTTTGTGAAAATATGGATCTTACTCGTGAAGGTTTTAGTTGGATGAATTTTTACAATTTTAGTAAAGTTCTAACTCAACAACAATGCATAGATTCGCTTCGTTCAACTTTTGGTAATGAAGCACCATCAGAAAAGAAATCTCGTGAAGGTCGACCAAAATCGATTGTGATGTCAAAAAAACATCGATGCTGTGCGCATAATGATTGAAGAAGATCGACATGTGACTAACCGTGAGATAGAAGCATCCTTTGGCATATCGCAGACTGCAATACATTCGATTTTGCATGAACATTTAGCTGTGAAGAAGATCTGTTCCCGATGGATTCCGCATAATTTGACCTAAGCTCAAAAAAAGGCTCGTGTTTATTGGTGTGAGGGAATGCTGAAGAAATTCAACTTAGGCACTGCAAAATCCGTATACAACATCGTTACAGGTGACGAAACTTGTATTTATTCATATGAACCCGAAACTAAGCAACAATCCACTGTTTGGGTCTTCCAAGATGAACCGAAACCCACAAAAGTTGTTCGTTCGAGAAGCACTTCCAAGAAAATGATCGCTTTTTTCTTTGGTTGTACTGGATATGTCGCAACCATTGCTTTAGAGGATCGGAGAACAGTTAATGCTGAATGGTATACAATAATTTGTTTGCCAAAAGTTATCGACAAAATCAGAAAAAACAATCAAAAACGTCGCATCATTTTTATAATAATAATAAAAATAATCTTTTATTTTATACTAAAAATATACATTTAGGAAACGTCAACTCACATGAGTTTAGAGTATTATATTAATTACAATTTAGGTGTATACAGTATTGTTTTTTAAAACACTTGGTTTAAATATTGTGAAGTTACATTTAATGTAATCATCTATGGACTACGGACACAATTCTATAAGAAAAATTTTAAACATATTTATAAATTTGCCATGCATAAGATCAGTCCATGATTTGGGAATTATATTATACTAGCTGAAAACCCGTGCTTCGCTACGGTTAATTGATGGTCTCATTGATGGCCTCATTCTTTTGTTTTTAAACTTGTGTATGGGTAACATTTGTAACAAAAAATCTAGTCGATATCTCATCTGTCCTAAGAGATATTGAGGAACCCGTGAAAAAACATTTTACTCCTTTTCACCAGATAGGGATCAACTTGAAAAAATCCTTTCTTAGTGGGTTCTTACTTCATACTGAAAAATGTACTCTCCGAATTTTTTATTTTTAACAAAAAAATACTAATTTACCCTTTAGGAGTGAAAGAAAACTGTCAAACTGTGAAAACATATATGCCAAAATGGAATGTTATAACCCAACAACCGCTGTAAATACAAAGGGTTCTATAATTCACCCCGAATGTAGATTCACCTTTAGGGGTTGATTAAGATAAAATCCTAAAAACATTTTTCGGCATTTGTAGGGTAATCTTTATAAGCAAAAACCAAGTCTATATCTTATTGATCCTAGAAGATATTAAGGCGTCCTTGAAATCACAATTCCCTCTTTTCACCCTTTAGGGGTGATATTTGTTAAAGGTAAAAACCTGTTAAAACCATTTCGAGACATTTTAAAAAGACACAGGAAATACGACGCGATGTATAATCTACCCCGTTTGTAGAATCACCATTGATTAGGACGTAATTCTGAAATAAGTTTTTCGGCATTTGTATGGATAATTTTTGTAAGCAAACACCAAGTCGATATCTTATTGGTCCTAAAAGAATTAAGGAATTACTGAAATCACATTTCACCCTTTTCACCCTTAAAGGGTGAAATTAAAAAAAAAATGTCAAAATCATTTCGAGATATTAAAAAAAAAAACACCTATGTGCCAAAAAGTAATGTTGCAATTAAACGAACACAGGAAATGCGACGGGATGTATAATTCATCCCGATTGTAGATCCACCCCTTAAGGGGTTGAGTAGGACAAAATCCAAAAATTGGTTTTTCGGTATGGTATGGGTAGTTTTTGTAAGCAAAAACCAAGTAGATATCTTATTGGTCCTAAAAATTGTTAAACAATCCTTGAAATCACATTTTACCCCTTTTTACCCTTTAGGGGTTAAATTTAAAAAAATTGTCAAAACATTTCGAGATATTTTAAAAATACGCCTATGTGCCAAAAAGAAACCTTATAACTCAACAAACACAGGGAATACGACGGGATGTATAATTCACCCCAATTGTAGATCCACCCTTTAGGGGTTGATTAGGAAAAAAATCCTGAAATATATTTTTCCGTATTTGTATGGGTAATCTTTGCAAGCAAAAAGCAAGTCGATATCTTATTGGTCCTAAGAGATATTAAGGAATCCTTGAAATCACAATTCACACCTTTTCACCCTTTAGGGGTGAAATTTAAAAAAAACTGTCAATAGTATTTCGAGATATTTTAAAAAGACATCTATGTGCCAAAAATTAATGTTGCAACTAAACGAACAGAGGAAATACGACGGAATGTATAATTCACCCCGATTGTAGATCCACCCCTTTAGGGGTTGATTAGGACAAAATCCTGAAATTGGTGATTCGGTATTTGTATGGGTAATCTTTGTAAACAAAAAGCAAGTCGATATCTTATTGGTCCTAAGAGATATTAAAGAATCCTTAAAATCACAATTCACCCCTTTTCACCCTTTAGGGGTGAAATTTAAAAAAACTGTCAATACCATTTCGAGATATTTTAAAAAGACACCTATGTGCCAAAAAGTAATCTCGCAACTAAACGAACACGGGAAATACAACGGGATGTATAATCCACCTCGATTGTAGGTGCACCCCTTTAGGGGTTGATTAGGGCAAAATCCCGAAATTGGTTTTTCGGCATTTGTATGGGTAATACTTGTAAGCAAAAACTAAGTCGATATCCCATCGGCCCTAAGAGATATTAAAGAATCCGTGAAATCACATTTCACCCCTTTTCACCCCAATTTACCCGGGGTTGAATTTCGAAAAATCCCTTCTTAGTACCCACTATGCCATGACGTAAGCACCCGCTTACGTCATGGAAGGAATATACTCTCCAAATTTCTAGTTTCTAGGCGGTGATGAGTGAGTCTGTCAGTCAGTCAGTCAGTCAGTCAGTCAGTCAGTCAGTCAGGACACTGCCTTTTATATATATAGATAAATCAAAACGAAGATTTACAACATTTTTTGATTTGATTGTTCCGTATAATTGGAGACTAATTTGGTGGTTAGATCTAGTTGGATAATTATGAATATTGCTTTGTGTGACAAATTGTGTTTTATTTTTGTGTACCCAGATGACTGAGAAATGAATTAAGTAAGCATAAATAGTTAAAATTTTCAGTTCCTTAAAAATAGGCCTACAGTGAGCACAACGCGACTTATTTACAATGGCCTGAATAGCTCTCTTTTGAAGTAAGAAAATCTGTTCAATTCTAGAAGAACTGCCCCATTCATTTATGCCCTAGCACATTCGAGAATGGAATAACGCAAAGTATATTCGTCGGGTGGTCCTTAAATCCTCAAGTTGTTCGATTTTCTTTATAGCGTAAACATTTTTTGCAAACGTTGTGCCAACTTGTTGTACTTGTGCGCTCCATGTTAGATTATCAGCTATAGTAACTCCAAAGAATTTCACACTATTTCCTTCTTCAGCTAACTGCCCAAAGGACGATAGGGTAGATGTTCTCATCGAATTTAAGGTGATATAGTTTGAGACAAATCATTCTTTAGCTGTTGACATTGTGATTTGTTTATTTATTTCTAGTTCATCAACATTGTTAGCCTAAACCAATAAAGTGGTGTCATCTGCAAACAAAATTGATTTCGAAGGTCGTTTATGTATATCAGGCAGAACAATGGGCCAAGAAGAGAGCCTTGAGGCACCCCGAGGCACTGCTTCTTTTTTGTGATTGAAGATCTTGTCTGATATACAACCTGATATCGCTGGGCTAAGTAGTATTTTATAAGCTGTAGCGCTGGTCCTCGGATGCCATAGTACTGTAATTTCGATATAAGTATTTTGTGATCAACACAGTCGAATGCCTTTGTTAGGTCAATAAATACACCTGCACTACTATGGTTGGTTCTTTGGCTTTTATACCTTCTGTGGTTAAGTTATAAATTGCGTCACTGGTACTTCTGTTCTTGCGAAAACCAAATTGAGCATTCGTCAGCATTTTATTTGTTTAAAAAAACTGGGACAGCCTTGTGTACATTATTCTCTCTATTACTTTAGAAAAAAATAGGCAGGATTGCTATAGGTCTATAATTGCTAGGTTCTTTTGGATTTCATTTTTTATTAGGGTTTTGTAGGTATGACCAAAAACCCTTATACCGTCATTTTGTCGTCTGTCTGTCTGTCTGTCTGTCTGTTCGGTAAAAATTTTAGCCAAACGGCTAAAGCTAGAGAGTTGAAATTTGGCATGCTTATACAACACTTTGACCCGCACATAGGAAAAATACTAAAACATCTAAAAAACATATCCCCCTAAAAATATAAACAAATATGTGCTCATCGAAAAAAAAAATATTTTTTTAAAATTCTGAGTAGGGTATCAAATGAAAGCCCCTAGTAGGTGGATTAACGATCAAAATTTTATTTTTGCAAAATAAATTATTTTGAAGCGATTTTTGCCAAAATTGTGCAAAAAAAGTTTTGTCCCACACCCTGTAGCCCAGATGGTTTAAACTAAAAATCTGAAAAAATTCTAAGTAATGTACATTGGTATGAACCGGAATAGTACAACAGGAATTTTTGATCAGATTATGTTTTTGGAAAAAAAAGCATTTTTTGTGTTTTTTTTTTTGCTAATAATGTTTTATATAATACACTAAACTGTAACTTGTATCTTGGTGCAATGGTTACGGTACTAGCGTTCTGCCCAAGAAAATGAGTTCGAATCCCACGAGAAGAGACAATATTATTTTTTATTATTTTTTTGCATTTTTATTTTGTTTAAATTATTTTTTCAAAATTCTAGTTATATTTTGGCAAATGTTGCATTTAATTTTTAAAAGCGTAAATTTAATAACCAGTGGAAATTGTTGAAATTATAATTTAATTCTGTTTGAATGTACACAAAATCAAAGGGAGGAGCTATGACTAGAAACAACCAATGAAGCCATAGGCGCAATTTTCAAAATCTTAATGAACCTTGCTATATAAAAAAAAAATACTGCACATATTAAGAAACCTAAATAATGGTATTAGGCACTCGAATTAAAATTAACATAAAAATATTTTAACATAAAATTTGTTTTTAAAGCTCTTAGATTAAGAGATGATAAATTATTTTTAAAATATTGTTCATTTTACAGTGAATACTACAAAGCAAAATATGTCCTACACACTCAGCATTTCGCCTTCACTTAATATTTTTAGAAATCTATCTATCTTAATATTTTTAGAAATTTAATCTATCTATCTAAGAGGAATTTTTTCAAAATTTTATTGAACCTTGCTATATAAAAAAAATACTGCACATATTTAGAAACTTACATAATGGTATTAGGCATTCGAATTAAAATTAACAAAAAAAAATATTATAACATAAAATTTGTTTTGGCATTCCAAATAATCATTATTCACTTACTAAATACCTGCGAAACCCTGAAATGTGTGAAAATTCACACTTCACATTGTGATATATTGTATTAACATAATTGTAGCCGACCGGCGTAGCGCAGTGGTAACACATCTGCTCTGTGTTGCTAAGGTCTCGGGTTCGAATCCCGTTCAGGAAATTTTCAAAGAATAAAAATTGTCTTGGCTAATTTCCAAAGCAGCAAAGGCCATTAAAATAATAATAAAAAAAAAAACATAATTGTATTAAATTGACAACGGTTGCACTGGACAACAGGACAACGGTTGTTTTATAAATAAATAGATCATTAATTCATTACTGTCAAACCTGGTAGTATTATTTTATATCAATCTTATAAAATACATTTTTTTAGTTTGGTGAAAACTTGCATAACACTTGCATAACAGTCCAGAATGATCGTATGAGGCAGAGATTGTTGGAAGACGATACAATAAATCTACAAATGGCGATAAAGACTTGCTTGACTCTGGAGAGCACGATGCAGCAGTCCGAAGCAATAGGGAGTGGTGGTGCAGCAGCAGCAGTTCACAGCGATGAAGTTCACAGCATCCAAAAGACGTCTAAGTCTAAAGGCAATGCATCTCGTCACTACAAGACTGGACCAGCTTCCAAATGCTTCAGATGTGGACAATATCACAGCTATGACAAGTGCCCAGCAGCCAAAGCTAAGTGTTTTGTTTGTAATAAAGTAGGACATTTTAGTAAAATGTGTAAAACAAAACCGAAAAAAAGAATCAATTGTGTGGAGTCCGATGATGATTGTAGTAATGAATCTGATTGTGAGTATAAAGATGATGCTATGTTTGTAGGTACTATCAAATATAAAAATTTGCAAAATGATATTTGGAAAGTAGATTTGATAATTTAAAATAAAAAAATTAAATTTAAAATTGATACCGGAGCTGATTGCAATATTAAACCTAAAAATGTTCTTACTAAATTAAATTTTGACTTGAATAATTTAGAATTCTGTAAAGCTAGACTATACTCTTATACGAATAATAAAATACCAGTCATTGGTCGATGCCTTTTAAAATGTAATTATAAAAACATAAATCATAAAATTTACTTTTATGTTGTAGAAACTCAAATGTCCCCGATCATTGGAGGTCCGACATGTGAAAAGATTGGATTAATCAAACGAGTACTTGCACTGGAAAACAAATGGATTGAAGATTACAAAGATGTTTTTACAGGGTTGGGATGTCTGGCTGAACCCTACCATATTACAATCGACTCAACTATTTCCCCTGTAGTGAACCCCCCTAGAAAAATTCCAGTAGCGTTACGTAAGCAATTAAAATCGACTTTAAAACAATTAGAGAACGATCTTATTATTAAAAAAGTTGAGAAGCCAACTGATTGGGTTAACTCAATGGTTATGATAAGAAAAAGTAATAATGAATTGCGTATTTGTATAGATCCACGCCATTTAAATAAAGCGATAAAAAGGGAACGATTTCAATTACCAACTGTAGATGAGTTTTCAACTTATCTTCAGGGAAATAAATATTTTAGTAAACTTGATGCTAGTCAAGGTTTTTGGAAATAAAGCTTGACGAATCAAGTAGCAAATTATGCACATTCAGTACCCCATGGGGACGATATCGTTTTCTTAGATTACCATTCGGAATTAATTCTGCGCCCGAAGTTTTTCATAAAAGGTATAGCAATATCTTCGATATACCTAACGTTAAGGTATACATTGACGATTTGATTGTATTTGCTAAAACAAAAGAGGAGCATGATGCTACTCTAAAACGGGTATTTGTAATAGCGCGACTGAATAACGTAAAGTTTAACAAGCGTAAATGTGAATTTAATTTGAACGAAATTAAATTTTTAGGACAAATTTACAATGAATTCGGTCAAAAACCAGAAAAAAGTAAAATAGATGCAATAAATAAATTAGCTACACCAAAAAACAAAAAAGATCTTCAGAGAGTGTTGGGTATGATTACCCATTTGTCAAAATTCATAAAAAATGTTTCAGATTTGACCTTACCTTTAAGAGAACTGTTAAAAAATAACATTTGCTGGGAATGGACTGATAGGCATGAAACTGCACTTTCAAACATTAAAAAAGTCCTCTGTAGTGAACCGGTATTAAAACATTTTGACCCAAATATGAAATGCTTGATTTCAGTAGATGCTTCCCAAAATTCGGTAGGTGCCGTTCTCATACAAAATAATCACCCTTGTGCTTATATTTCAAAAGCACTTACTGAAACCCAAAAGTCTTATGCTCAAATTGAAAAAGAGCTTTTGGCAATTGTAGTAGCTTGTGAGAAATTGCACCATTATGTTTATGGTTTACAATTTGACATAGAAACAGATCAAAAACCACTAATATCAATTTTTAATAAACCAATTTTGAAAGCCCCTGCGCGATTACAGAGAATGCTTTTTAAACTTCAAAAATATGATTTTAATATTTATTACAAAAGTGGAAAAAAACTTTTTATAGCAGACACCTTATCAAGATCCTGCACAGAAAAAAGTTTAAAATATGATAAATTGGATAAAGAATTAAAGTCCCACGTTTGTTTAGTTAAAAAAGATTTAAATGTGAGTGATGCTAAACTAAAAGAAATTATCGATAAAACAGAAAAAGACGAAATTCTACACTTGATTAAAACATATATTATTAAAGGTTGGCCAAACAAATTAAATTCCATACTAATGAAATACTTCAAAATCAAAGATTGTATTCACATTGATAATGGCTTAATTAAAATAAAATAAAATTATTATTCCAAAAATAATGCAAAATGAAATATTAAGTCGTATTCATACCGGTCATCAGGGAATTGTTAAATGTAAAAATTTGGCCCGAGAGTCGGTATATTGGCCGGGTATGTCAAAGGACATTGAAAATATGGTAAATAATTGTAAAATTTGTGTCAAAAGTCAAAAAATTACTAGGGAGAAACTGAAACCTCATGAAATACCAGAACGACCTTTGCAAAAATTAGGTACAGATATATTTCATTTCGCTGGTGAACTATATCTAATTGTTGTTGATTATTATTCTAAGTACGTGGAAGTCGCTAGCTTAAATAGAAATAGTACATCTAATAATGTAATTATGCATTTCAAATCTATTTTCGCCAGACACGGCATTCCAGACACTTTGATTTCTGACGGAGGACCACAATTTAGAAGTTTTGAATTTAGCCATTTTGCAAAACTGTGGGGATTTCAAAATTTAACTACGAGTCCTTATAATTCTAAATCAAATGGTCTGGCAGAACGCCATATACAAAATATTAAAAAAATATTGCGCAACTCTATTGAAAACGGTGAGGATCCTTATTTAGCTTACTTAAATTACCGTTGTACTCCAATAGATAATAATTTAGAATCACCGGCTGAAATCTTATTTTCTAGAAAGCCAAAAACTAGAATCCCAACCCTAAAAAACAGTCTTCAACCAAAAAATCTTAATCACAAAACTATTAAAGAAAATCTTAAAAAACGCCAAGGAAAACAAAAGACCTACTATGATAGAGGGACAAGAGACAAAAGACATATTAAAAAAGCAGAAGAAGTCTATATCAAAGTAAATAAACATAATATTGTAAAGGGAAAGGTAAAAGGAATGGAATCCGATAGAAGATATCAAGTTCAAACTAAAAATAATGAACTTATCCGGAATAGAATGTTCCTTTTGCCTCTTCCTGATTCTAACATTACAGAACACCAGGGTACGGATAAACATAAAAGTAATGAGTTTACTTTAAATGATACATTTATGGCAGATATAGACAATAGTGTAGATCACTACGTCACAAAGTCCGGGAGGATAACTAAAAAAACATCATTTTATCAATCAGAATAATTATTATGTATCATTTAAACTTATACCATAGATATTTTATTATATTAATTATATTATATAATTGTCGTATTGTTAATTTGTAATTTGTTGTAAATTATTGTAAAATATTGTTTTTATTTGTGTAAAAAGGAAAGATGTGATATATTGTATTAACATAATTGTATTAACTTGACAACGGTTGCACTGGACAACAGGACAACGGTTGTTTTATAAATAAATAGATCATTAATTCATTACTGTCAAACCTGGTAGTATTATTTTATATCAATCTTATAAAATACATTACACACATAAATTTTTATAGATAGGAATTATCTTTGATAATTTTAAACATTCCGGGAAGAATCCTTCAAGCAGACATATATTTATTAAGTATGTCAAAGGTATTGTTATATAGTCAGCAACGTTTAATAACAGGCATATTAACGTCGTATACATCGGTAGATGTCTTTGATTGTGAATTTATTAGGCAGGAAAATATCTATGTTTCAGTGACAGGTGACATAAATATAGATTTTTGTTTTTATTCAGATTACTTAACTACTGCATTGGAGGTATTTTTCCTGGTAATAATTGGTTTTTATTGCTGCGCGACGGCCGTGAAAAATGCAATAAAATCTTCAGACGTTGGGTGATCAGTAGAGCCCTGCGCGCATCCGCATAGACAGGATCCGCATCCGATCCGAATCCGCAGCCTTTATAAATATTAAATCCGCAAACAAATTCCGCAGACACCGATCCGCATCCGCAAAAATATCCGCACAATCCGCACAGGATTTGCTGTCTGTTTGGAAATATCTAACATGTTTCGCCTTATTTGGCATATCGCTGTTTTAAAACAGTACTAAATTTTTTTATATTTTATCTCATTAATATTACTTGATCCAGAAATATGTTTTCTATCTAACGTCGTACTGAGATTATATAGATTAAAAAATAAAGATGAAAATTACAATTATTCGACTCTTAAACCAAGTTTATATAAAATGTAAAACTTTAAACAGCAATATCTCAGAAACTTAGTTTTTTAAGATATCGCACTATTATTTTAGAGCAGCGATATTTAGAAATAATTAAACAGATTAATTTATCACATTTATGACCAATAAATAACAAGTAAAGTTCTATAAGATCAACAAATTTAAAAAAATAAGTTCTTAATAATTAAACAAAATTCTTAAATTCATCCTGTTATTAAAAGATGAAAGTTATATGACGATTTCAAGAATTTTAAGATATTTTTATTTTTTAAATTTGATGTGAGCTTCTATATTTTTAAATGTGGCAAATTACTATGGTTAATTTTGACTAATATTTCCAAAAATGAAAAATAAGGCGATATATAATTATTTTTAAATTAATAAACGCGATAAATCCAAAGAAGTTGTATCTACGACTGTTACATAAACTTTACTATATTTAATTATTTAAGTAAGCGTATAGTAGGTCTTTATAAGAAGAATAAAAAAAGTAAAAAGTGCCGTAACGTATCATTATTTCACTTTTGCCATAAGCACAATACAAATGCCAGCGATAAATTTTTGGGGTTCTAAACGCGTCTTCCGTTGTAAGAGGCGTCCAACCGAAGATTTTATGTTCACGAGGATATTGCGGATATGATATATAATCCGCATCCGCGCAATTTCAATGATGATTTATCCGCATCCGCAAAAAAATGACGGATATCCGCGGGTAATCCGCGGATTTGCAGGGCTCTAGTGATCAGCTTCGACATTATTGTCAGGTTTGATATTACACCGTCCGAGTTCCCTATTTATCGTTTGCCAGATAAGTTTAGGAGAAGTATTTGCTTTGTTAAAGTGTTCGCTGTACGCTTTCTTTTTAGCTGAATTAACAAGAGTTGCATATTATTTTTTATAGTTCTTGTATAAAGTATACAATATTATCACATCGAAGCGATTTTCAAATATCATACAGTAGGTGCAAGTGATTTTTAGCTTTAGATATAGTTTCGTTTATCCATTTTATTTTGTTTTAATTTTTTTTTAACGTTTGTTAACTAATTTTAATGGGAATGCTGTATCAAAATGAAAGTGAAATGACTGTATGATTTTTTAAAATTTAATCTCCGTGTTTTGCTCCGCGTATACATCTTCCCAGGTTTCTTTAGACAAAACCTATCGGAAATTTGACAAATTATAGGGATTAGCAAGACATCGTTTGTATGAACTATTCGTATTTTTTGCATGGTATTTACATTTGATACAAAGCTTTCAATGGCTCTGTGGTCTGACAAAAAGGGTTCTACTATAGTACATAGACAGGTATACGAAGAGAAGTTAGTGAAAATATTCTCTATGCAACTGGCAGATAACTTGGTTACCCTAGTATTATCTTTTACATTTACTTCGAAACCATAAAATAAAAACATATTCATAAACGATTTTTGTACAGACATATTATCAAAATTAACATTTAAATCTACATTTAAATCCAGTCACAAGAACTTGTGAACCTAGGTTGCCGCATACTGCGCACACCCAGACCGCACGCCACTGGTATGAAATATAAAAATATATAAAAATAAAGCCACCTAAATCTTACAAAAATTTATATATCAGGTTATAATATCATTAGACAAGATCGCATTGATGGTTACGGTGGTAGTTGCATCCTCCTTAAAAAACATATTCTTTTTGCTAATCTTGATATTAATCATTCTATTATCAATCTCCAAATTTGTGCAGTGATGGCATTGATAAATAATAAAAATTTAACAATAAGATCTGCTTATTGTAGTCCAGGAAGCAAAATAGAATTTAACGCTTGGAACAATATTTTTATTCAATACCAAAAACCTTTTTTATTGGGCGGTGATTTTAACTGTTATGTCGTTAGACAATTAATTAAGGAATTTTTTTATCAATATATAAAATGTTTATTACTACTTACAACATGAACGACAGTCCAATACAAAATATATTATAATCATAGATAAAGAAGGAAACAGATGCGAAACTGCCGTTATATTTTTTTAAACCAAATTAGCGCTGCAGTTGTTGGGTTATGGAACTAAAATTGGTAGGGGAGGAAAGGGTTGGGTTTTCGCGGGTATTTCAAATGCTTCAGTGGATATAGTTGTAAGCTTAATTAAATGTTATTATTAAATGAAACAATTTTTATGATTTATTTTGTCTATTTTTAATATTATTCACGATAACAATATTAAAAATAGACAAAATAAATCTATAACAATTGCATCATTTAATAATAACATTTGATTACAGTCTGTTCCAAACGGTTAGGCGGAACTAAATGGGAATTTCGTTCTTTTAGGTTGTCACGAAAAGGGACCTGGCTTGGGTTATTTCATTTTTCACGTTGAAATGTCAAAATTTAAAATTCCAACAATGAAACCATGGAAACGAATGACATATGTCAAAATTAAATTATTTTTTTTTTTGCATATTTGACAAAAAAATAAATAAATGGGAAATTTGTATAAAGAATGACACAAAAAATCAAAATATAAATAAAATGATATTAACCTTAACGAAAAAATGTTTATTGTAAGTATGATTTACAAAGCTTAAACAAAATGGCCGAAAAGCACTATTTAAACGATGAAAGTAACTAGATTGCAAAATCTAGTTCCGCCTAACCGTTTGGAATAGACTTTATGTTTACAATCAAGAACAAGCAGTTAGGAATTATACAGAAACAGAAAAACAATAACTAGCAGAAATAATTATTTATTAAGTAGACTAACATATAACATAATATTTGCTAATACTTAATATTTATGGACAAGCCATCCAATTTTGGATTTCCAATGTTCCTCATCCACGTTTTATACAATTCTGGAGCCACACGTGTCTTCGGGTTTGGAAAGCGACATCTTGTAGGTTCACTACTATCACACCCCAAAACAAAGCATTTAACACCCATTTTCCGAATTAAACAATGAAATTACAAAATTACAGAAGACGAATTTGACACTAATTACAGATTTTGACATACTATATGTCGTTAATACAGGGCTCAATTACTGAAAATAAACTAAAAGTGTCTTGGCGAGTGGTTTCAGAACTAACTAATAAATCTAAATTTCACAAAAATCTTACACTCCGTAAAGATAACTCGCTGGAAACTGACCCTACTAAAATTGCTAATTCTTTTAACTATTTTTTTATTAACGAGCCGCAGAAACTTTCTTTGGAGTTAAAATCGTCAATGGAAGATCGGAGTTTATATTGTAGTCCGGGTATCTCTTTCGCTAGCAGTATGTTTCTTGAACCCTATACCGAACTTGAACTACTCTCATTGTTAAATAACAAACTTAAAAATAAGCTGTCCGGTTGTCCTGATGAAATTCCCGATATGATATTAAAAGAATGTTTACCCAATATTATTGCTCCATTAACCCATTTGATAAATATTTCTTTTGCTCAAGGGCATTTTCCCTCAATATTAAAGCGAGTTAAAATAAATCTTGTTTTTAAGAAAGGGGATCAGACTAACGTTAAAAACTATAGACCCATTGCTTTTTGCTCAGTATTTGCTAAAATTTATGAATATAGTATGTATAAAAGACTGCTAAGTTACATCACTACTAAAAACATTTTGACTCCTCAACAACATGGTTTTCGTAGCAAATTCTCAACCTTAACTGCTATAAATGCATTTTTAATTGAAATTTGTTGTACCCTTGAGGCTAACGACTGCCTTATTGGTATATTTTGCGACCTCAGTCGAGCATTTGATTGCGTAAGTCATGAAATTTTACTATTTAAACTCGAAAAATATGGCATACGCGGTTCAGTACTAGATTGGTTACAGTCATATCTTACGAACCGCTCCCAATTTGTAGAGCTCACGCACCTTTCACAGAAAGACTCACTAAAGTACAAATCGGAGGTAGAACATAATTCAATTGGTATTCCACAGGGTTTCATACTAGGCCCCCTACTATTCATTTTATTTATGAATGACTTACCTAAATACCTTGAAAATATAAGATGGTTTTACCGGTCCTATATGCTGATGATACCTCTCTTTTGGTAAAAGGGTCAAATATTCAGGATACCAAATATTTATGTAAGGAAATCTTAAATGATTTAATAACTTGGTTAAATGCCAACCAACTTCACTTGAACTACAGCAAAACTGGAATTGTCTGTTTCAACTTAAATTACGGAAATTCACAAAATATTAATGATCCACTAATATGTCATGATCAGATAATAAGTGAGTTTAAGAATATAAATATGGGTTTTGAAATGGACGAACATTTAAATTGGAAGAGTCACTGTACTTCATTGGTCTCTAAACTGAATGCTGTATGCTATCAAGTGAGAGTGCTCAGGGATGTCCTAGATTGTGTTCATCTCCGTCTCTTTAACAATGCTCATGTTCTTTCAAGTTTGACATATGGTATCATACATTGGGGGGCTGGCAGTAAGGCCAGGGATGTTTTCATTACTCAAAAATGTATCATTCGTACAATGTTCAAACTTCATCCGTTGGACTCTTGCCGTAACTTCTTCAAGACGCATAAAATTCTGTCAGTTTCTGGTATATATGTACTTCAAATCTTATTACATACATTTGATAACAAAGATGCTCTAAATCAAATATGCTCTCTCCATATTCCAGCCTACCATTTAACCTTCTCTAGCAAATCGCCGTTAATCCAAGGGGCTAAATTATTTAATAGTCTTCCTGAAGAAATAAAAAATTGTAAAAATAAAAAGCAGTTCAGAAACTATATTAATAAAATAATCTCAACAATGGGGCCCTATAGTGTAAATGAATTTTATTCAAATATACCGAACTCATTGCCCGACTTTAATTTAAATTAATTTAAATTAATCTAAGCTTGTCTCTTGAAATAACATGTGATGGTGTATTTTCTTGTGAAATTTTTATATATGTATGTAGCTGTATGTATGTATATGTATTTACTTATATGTGCATGTGTATGTGCACATGTATATATGTATGTATGTATGCATGTATTTTCTTTCTTTAATGTTTATTTCTAATTGTAGACTTATGTATATAGACAATTCCAAATAATTTGTAAAAATTCGTATGGAAATAAAGATTTATTATTATTATTACCAGATGGGTATTGAATACTCGTCGACCAGTAGGAAGACCACGCAAAAAATGGTGAGTACAGCTAACCAAAAATTTTACAAGTATTGGCATACAATACACATGGAAAGCCCTGACAATAAACATTCGGTTGTTGCAATTCTGCGGTGCAAAGTCTTCAACCAAAAGAATTATTTCTCACGTGAATCTGGAAACCAGAGAAGAGATGAAACAAGTGTATTTAAAAATGAAGTTTTACTTAGAAAAATGATGTACACATAATGTTAATTCATAATTTGTATCGACCAGAAAAAATAAAATGCAAGTCGTATTTGAGCCAGCTTCGTATTATTATGGAATTATTAATTTTGTCATGATCTGTAGCAAAAATATGATTTCAGGTTCCCATTTTCTCAAATCTAAGATCATACACTATGCAAAGAATAGTTTTCTTTCTCAGGAACCACTTTTTGCAGCTATAATCAACCACAAATAACGATTAGTGAAGAATAGAAACTGACCACTACCAGTTCAGCTGTTGAAAGTGGTTAAGTTCTATAATTCATAGATTTCTTTAACCACCAATTATTGCTTTTCTAAGGTTACATATTATCTTAACTTATTGAAAAAATTAGCTCTGATCGTACATATATAATTAGCTACCGTGTGTTAGTGATTTCGTAACACTGTGACGTCATTTTCCTAAGGTTCTCATGATTGGCTAACTGGGAAACAGGGTATATTATATGAATAATATTTTGCAGATTTATTTTCTTAGAATCTACAAATATAATTATTTACAGAAATGTTTAGGGTTTCGTAGGCATAAACAAGAAACTCTAGACACTGCTATATCCTTTGACCAATATGAACAATATTTTGCAGATATATTCTCTAAGAATCTACAAATATAATTACATACATAAATCTCTAGGGTTTCGTATGCATATACAAGAGACTCCTATATCTTTTGACCGATATGAACAATATTTTGCAGATTTATTCTCTAAGAATCTGCGGATAGAATAACATACAGAAATATCTAGGGTTTCGAAGATATAAATAAGAAACTCTAGACACTCCTATATCCTTTGATCGATATGAAAAACATTTTGGAAATTTATTCTCTAAAAATCTGCGGATAAAACATCGTATAAAAATATCTAGCATTTCGTAGGCATAAATAAGAAACTGTAGACACTATTCTGCAATATTCTACAAATTCTATATTAAAAAAAAATATTTTGCAGATTTATTATTTCAAAATCTGCGGATAAAATATATAGGGTTTCGTGGGCATAAACAAGAAACCCTAGGGTACTCCTATATCCTTTGACCGATATGAACAGTATTTTTCATATTTATTTTCTAAGAATCTACGAATATAATTATATGCATAAATGTCTAGAGTTTCGTAGGCATAAACAAGAGACTCTAGATACTCCTGTTTCCTTTGACCGATATAAACAATATTTTGTAGATTTATTCTCTAAGAATCTACAAATATAATTAAATACATAACTGCCTAGGGTTTCGTAGCCATAAACAAGAGAACTAAGGTTCTAGATACTCTGTTTTCTTTGACCGATATAATAATAATAATAATAATAATATTTATTCGTGTTAAATACATGACAACATGCTTACACAAGTCAAAAGTTAAAAGTTATAAAATTGAATAATACAATACAACAGATTAAAATATTAGTTTCAAGTCAAAGTAATAAAAATACATAATAAAAATAAATATAAAAATAAAATAAAAATAAATAAATAAGAACATTATAATTATGACAAATTTACAAATAGATGCAACAGAGATATATAAAATTAAATTAAAACAAGTCAGAATTTACATGGATTTCAAAGCATATTCATATCATCAGTAAGAAATTCTTCATAGCTATAGAATGCTTTATTCTTAAGAAAAGATTTTAATCTTTTTTTAAAGGTGTTAAGTGGCAAACATTTAATGGTTTCAGGTAATATATTGAAGAACTGAATGCAATAGTAGTTAATAGAGTATCTTGCACTATTGACTCTAACAAATGATGGCCTGATTAGGTGTTTACCTCTTGTTCCATAGCTATGAATTTTTTCCTGGCAAATGAAATTATCTCTGTTTATATGCATGTATATTAGGCATTGCAGTATATATAGTGACGGTAATGTCAATAGTCCCAAAATTCTAAAATGCTGTCGGCAATCTTGTCTGTACTTCAGTCCACAAATCACTCTAATAACTCGCCGTTGTAGGCGAAAAATTCGGTGGGTATGTGTGGAGTGTCCCCAAACCAGCAGAGCATATGTGATATGCGACTCAAACAGGGCATGATAAGCCGTTACTAGAACTTGCCTGGGTACATTAGATCTTAAGTTTCTTATGCAAAAGACGGCTTTACATAATTTTACAGCAGTAGCCTCCGTATGTCTTTCCCAGTTTAGATTAACACCAATGGTGACTCCTAAAAAGGTCACAGGATCTTGGCTATTGTTTTCTTGGATATGAATATTTTACAGATTTATTCTCTAAGAAACTACGGATAAAATTTTATATATAAATGTTTTGGGCTTCACAGGCATAAACGAGAAACTCTAGACAAGCCTATATCCTTTAACTGACATGAACAATATTTTGCCGATTTATTCTTTAAGTATCTACGAATAAAATTACATATAGAAATGTCTAGGGTTTCGTAGGCATAAATTAACGTCTCAAATTATTTGTAGTTTTAACAACATAAATGTAATGTACTAAGTAAAAATTAATCATTTTCTCATCTTAAAAAGTTAATGAATAAATAATCTAATTATATAATTAGCAAGTTCTGTATGTAGTGTCGGTAACATTATGACGTCAATTTTTCTAAAGTTCTCGTGATTGGCTAACTGGGGACATCCTGTTTCTTGATTGGCTGACAGGTGACGCCCTCTCCCGTGATTAGCTAACTGGTGATATCCTGTCCCATGATTCGCAGACTGGCGACGAAATTAGGATACGTTAAAAAATAAAAACAAATACACATACAAACAATTGAAATTTTTATATTATAAATCCGTCAGTGTTGACGGGTAATAACCTAGTTAGGAAATATTTGTTTAAACGTAAACATCGAAATAGATTAAATAAGAAAATATCGGGTTCGTCCAATGTTAAGATCATATTCTCAATATGGACAATTTCATTATTTACCACCACCAGATTTTCGTAAGAGAATAATAAGAATATATGATGGGTGTTCGTGCAAACAAGTTACTTTTCATGTAACAAGGCTTTTTTTTATATGGAATTGTATTTATGGACGACTGACTACTTAAAATGGTCCGCCGTAAACAGGCTGTAGAGGTTTTCTTGTGGCGTCCTGTCTAATGAAGACATGGGATGAGTTCATAAGCTCCGCATGTATGAAAGCTTTGTTAACGATGATTCATGTGTATCGGTCTGAGATTAACTATATGCCGTTTGAGGTTGCACACCAATGAAGATATATCGTGAGATCTTGTATCTTGTAAGCGTTTGCCATACATAAGTGTGGTTTCAAATTTTGGGATAACATCTGCTCAGACAGCCGTGAGAATATTTGGTTTTATTTAATTAACTTGTTTACCCCATTATATAATAGTTGAGCTTTGAGCGCAACTTTTAATAAGCGAGGCAAAAAGTTGATTGCTCTAAATGAGTTAACCCCGGATTTTTGCATTTTTGGTCTTCCAGTTGATCGTTGGAGTAGCGACAATATTTTCTTTTCCAGCTATGTATTTTATTGGCGTGGTGAATTTTCCTATAAAATCCAATTAACGAATTTGTTTGTGTGAAGCCTTATCTGGTCGCAGCTGGAAGACGTAGGTAAGTTATTTATGGTCGGTATAGATTGTGAAATCTTCATCTTTTAGCATATGACACAAATATCTTACAGCAGAGTATGTTTCGAGTATTTCGCGGTTGAATGTACTGTAGATCCCAAGCGAATACGGAAGTGTTGACCCTAAACACAAGAGAAGCATGAATTGCCGGATGGACGATAAGGTTGCAAATGCAAGTTTCTTTTTTAATTGATAAAATATTTGACGAGACTCAATGTTCCATTCAATTTTTCTTCTGTGGCATTCCTTGCTGTTCCGGGTTAAGTCGAATAGCTTTGCCTGTGTATCAGCGGACTTTGCTAATGAACGGATATAGAAATTAAAGCGGCGTAGAAAGCGTCGAAATTTCATCACCGTTGCAGGCAAGGCGAGGTCCTTGATGGTTCGACCTTACAATGGAGTTATTCTCTTGATAGAAATTATACATCCCAGGGATACAATCTCAGATGCTTCCCAGATGAATTTGGAAAAGTTGATATTAATATGATTATTGTTGAATCTTTCAAAAGGAGCGTGTAAGTGAGTTTTGTGTTCTCCCTCCTCTGTTGATGCTATTAGGATATCGTTTATACATGATGTCCCTTTAAAATAAATAAAAAAGAAAAAAAATTGGCCTTATTATACTTAAATCGTAATTTATTGCACTAATCAAAAATTAGATATATAAAACCACTACCGCAGAGGAGCGATAAGTTTTTTTTTTTTTATTAATGGCACCATGTATAAAAATATTATTTGAAACAATATATATTTTTTATATTAAATTTAGCAGTACATCATTTGTAAAGTATTGAATTACAAACTGTTATGAAAAAATATTTTATTCTGAAAATACTTGGAGTGATTTTAATAGAGAGAGCAAGCAACAAAAAACAAAAATGAACAAGTTATTTAAACATTTTCCTTGTATTCGACAGGATACAATATTTTTGAGTTTAATAGAGTCAAAAGTAGTATCTTTTAAAATAAGAGAATTATTGGCCGTTTATTATTTTATAGAATAACGCAAAAAGCTAATGGGAGGTCACTGAGTACTAAATTAATAATTCGCGGGAAAGGGTGTGCTGCATTTCTTAAACCAGAAGATAATCTCAAAAATTCGATTAAGTCGAAGGGTGTTACTACTGCCGTTATCGGCTCATCATTTTCCAAAATGTCGTAGTATTCTAGAACTAGGTCGACTTTTCAAAATATCGTCTTACCATCAATTTCATCATTAAAGCAAATCTTTACGATTGCTATGTTTGCAAGGTAAAATTCTCTTGCAAATGTTTCGTTTATCTCGGAAAACCGGAGAAAAGACGAATATATCGGCTCCGCTGTCAACAAGGCATTTTAATCCAATATATATGTGGATATAACAGGTTGTTTAATAAAGCATAACACTTAAATTTTAAAGTGCTAGGCTATATTAATAATTAGTATTTACAGATCTTATTTAAATTCACGCACATCAAAATAAATCTTCACATATTCTAACCACGCTTCAACCATCCTAACTCTATATACTCTCTCTTGCTCCCTTCTCTGCGCACGCGTCAGTACTCTTGGTGGCAATTTTCCAGCGACGGAGGGATCTGGATTTGGTCCTAGATGTATATATTTTACGAAAATGCAATTTGATTTAAGAGTTTTCCCCTGTCTCCAAAAATGAGGAGCCTCAGAGTTTTGATGCTTGTTGTTGATCATGGTTTATATCATTTCTGGACGTTATCTCTAAATTTAAAGTAATAACAACATATATCGCGTTTTCGTGGATGATCTACTACGAAAGATCTGTCTCTTATCCCGTTGATGTTGATGATGGACTGAGTTAGTTCGGACATTTTTTTTTCTAGTCTTGCCAATCAGCCTTACAGTGGTGTAGACGAATTAGCTACAGTTAGTGTATTAATTAACCTCACAAATGATTGCGCGTTACTATAATTCATTTCTTAGCTGCGTACGAAACTAGATTTTGAAATTTAGTGACTTTTAATGATTGAATGGGGCTTTGAGACGATTATTTTAACACAGTTGATCGGACTTTATAAGACAATTTAAGTTTTAATCCATGAACGCAGACATTTATTAGTTTATTTGTTACTTATAAGCTAAGAGCTGTAATTTATTGTGCAATAATACTATTTATAGTTGCCGTGGTTCCATGGTAAATCGGTTAACTATGGAGCACAAGGACGCGCGTTTGAATTCCTCCAGCTCTTTAAGAATTGCTTGGCGCCGACTCACCGTCAAGTATTTAATACTTAAAATGAGTGCCTACATATACAGGGATAGTAGGACCAGGCGAAATGTCACAATGACCACGTGGCTTTCATATATATGGCCGGAGATCTAAAAACAGAGAATTTACCTGCTCTGGACTTGAATGCCTGACTACGTATTGGGAACCAGTTATTTATTTAATATTTATAGTTTGCCGATTGATTGTGCAGCTGCTAAATTCTGTTTTCCTAAAGTAAAGAAAACAAGGTATTACGCTCGAGTTGCTGATAAATCAGCAAATATTTGTACATTAAAAAAATATATATGCAAAAGATAAAAAGTTTTTTTTAAAATTTTATTATACGCAATTTTTGCCATATACGTTTTTGATATTATGTGAATAGTAAGTGAGATATTTAAAATTTTTAAGTTAGCATGATTAGACAGAATTTTCGTTGCATGCAAAATTTCAATTCACTAGGTCCACGCGTTTCTATATTTTTTACCATATATGAAGTCAAACAAAGATTATTATTTCTTGGTTATATCTACGAAGTATACATTAATGTTAAAACCGAATTATTTATTTAATAATAATAATAATAATAATTTCATTTAGTGCTTACACAAGTTTAAAGAGAAGGAAAATTTTTAGTATTTGCTGAAATCAATGCTGTAGTACTCAGCAGTGCAGTACAGACAGTTTTCAAGAAGGACCTCTCTTAGTTTTTTCCTGAAGGTCCTGTTGTTAACATTTCTGACAGCAGAAGGCAAATAATTGAAGAAAAATGCAGCCGAGTAAAGACCGTTTTTTGACTTCTCAAGGCTTATTTTAGGGAGACGGATATTGTGTTTTGACCGAACAATATAAGAATGACTTGAAGAAACGGTGACAAACTGGGCTGCGTTTTCTTTAACATACACTAGGCAGATATATACAAATAGGCTGTACACTGACATAATTCTATATTTTTTAAAAAATTCCCGGCAGTGGGTCCTGGAGGGGACATTATTCATAATTATAAGGGATCTTTTTTGGATTATGAAAATGCGGGTGATCGATGAGCTTACTCCCCAATGGACTATACCGTAAGACAAACGAGACTGGAACGCGACAAAATAATAAATACGTAATGTTTTAAAAGAAACCGAAGTTTTGAACCTGACAAAAGCGTAGATAGTTTTTTTCAATTAAATGGCCAAATTGCTAATGCGGTGGTGCCAACTGAGTTGACCGTCTATAGATATTGCTAAAAATGTAATAGGATCATCGTACTCAAAGACTTCGTCGGTGATGCGGTTTAGGGAAAAGATAATTTGATGGGTCTTGCTGGCATTAAGAGTCAATTTGTTTGTAGTAAACCAGTTTTTTACTTTCCCTTATTTATTTATTTATTATTATTATTTAAAAGCGAGGTTTGTAGTCCCGCCAGTACCGTCCAGGTTGGCCCACAACGTGTTCAGCACAGACGAGATGCTTACCTCTAAGCTCCAAATAGAAGGTCGAAGAACCCTATATTCCAGCAATCGGCCACATGATAAATCCAATGTTAGCACATTGTGAAGCGATCCGAGCACCACTGTTTTTTTAATTCTGCATATTAGAGAGGTGCAGATGGTCTGCAGACGGGAATGATCTCAATTTCCCTCTTGAAAGCAGCGTTCAGGTCACTCAATACTCCCAAAGCCAAGACGAGCTTCACAGAATAATCTGTTTTATTTTTCTTAGCTCTGACAAGAGGTCTAGGTACTTGGTTCTCTTCTCGTCCTCTTTGAAAGTGATGTTCTTCTCAGCTGGATCGGATAATTCGATGACAAAAATGTCTTTTGTCTCGAAATCTGTCTCAAAAAGAAGTAAAATGTTATTATTGGTGTTTTTCAGATCTTGCCAAGCGTCCACTAGTCTCAAACTTCATAAACATTTTAAGCCACGTCATACTAGAGACTAGTGGAACTAAATACACATGACTGCATCTCAAACTCTGGCGATATGCATACGCGAAAATTACGGCAGATCCAGTGCCCGTACAATGCGAAGTGACCCGAGCAACACTGCTTTCTGTATCTTCTGCCACCTCTTTGATCTGCAGGAGGGAATGAACTAGATTTTCCTTCGGTAGGAGACTTTCATCCTATCCAAAACACCAACTATCAGGACTAAAAGCTTAACCTTATACCCTGGATACAGATTTTAAGCTGGGGCAAGAGATCCATATACTTGGACCTCTTTTCCTTCTCCTTGAGAAAAATGTTCTTCTCAGCGAAAATTCGATCACAAACATCTGTTTGGTCTCAATATTCAGGAGGATTCTGCCCGGTTTAGTGGCTGTCAGTAACTATTCTGTCAGAAGGGACGTATATATATATATATATATATATATATATATATATATATGATTAATACTGCAAATTGATATAATATCGAGCACTGTATGAATTTTAGCAGACCATCATGAATTATATTTAAGAAAACATTTTATATTTTTAAAAGTCTATAAGTCCATATGGCTCTAGTTAGTCTATGTTGAGCTCATGTGGTTAAAATATTCAATTATAATAATAATAATAATAATATTTCGTTAGTGCACATGAATTTAGTGGCAAAGAGGCGTTTCTTTGCTAAGCAGCGTGAAGAGCAGCAACGGATTTAACCTGGAAGACTTGAATTCCGTCAGGGAAAACGCTGGAGTACAACTCTTTCAGGAGATGTTCAACAGAGTTACCAGTTCAGTGAAACGAGGGAAGAGAGACATGTTGACAAAAGAGCACATGAGTAAAAGTATGCACTCTGTGTTCTTCCAACGTATTAAAAGCCCAGAGATATCCACCGAATTCACGTTTTTAAGTCTGCTGGTTTGAGATCGCATACGGAAGGTTTCGTGTTTGTGTATCAGGATGGTGTTATAAATACTTTGGCGTACAGGGCCCACATATTCCAAATGCCGGAGTCCACACTCTGTAGATAGTGTCACAGCCATCCTGAAACCATTATGAACATTCTGTCTGCGTGTCCATCATGTGCAGCGTCGAGCTACGTGTCTCGACATAATGCTGCTCTTCGCGTGCTCTATCATCTTAACATGCCTATGGTATTGAACCGATATTGGTTTTACCGTACGTCCCTTCTGACAGAATAGTTACTGACAGCCACTAAACCGGGCAGAATCCTCCTGAATATTGAGACCAAACAGATGTTTGTGCCAAATTTTCGCTGAGAAGAACATTTTTCTCAAGGAGAAGGAAAAGAGGTCCAAGTATATGGATCTCTTGCCCCAGCTTAAAATCTGTATCCAGGGTATAAGGTTAAGCTTTTAGTCCTGATAGTTGGTGTTTTGGATAGGATGAAAGTATCCTACCGAAGGAAAATCTAGTTCATTCCCTCCTGCAGATCAAAGAGGTGGCAGAAGATACAGAAAGCAGTGTTGCTCGGGTCACTTCGCATTGTACGGGCACTGGATCTGCCGTAATTTTCGCGTATGCATATCGCCAGAGTTTGAGATGCAGTCATGTGTATTTAGTTCCACTAGTCTCTAGTATGACGTGGCTTAAAATGTTTATGAAGTTTGAGACTAGTGGACGCTTGGCAAGATCTGAAAAACACCAATAATAACATTTTACTTCTTTTTGAGACAGATTTCGAGACAAAAGACATTTTTGTCATCGAATTATCCGATCCAGCTGAGAAGAACATCACTTTCAAAGAGGACGAGAAGAGAACCAAGTACCTAGACCTCTTGTCAGAGCTAAGAAAAATAAAACAGATTATTCTGTGAAGCTCGTCTTGGCTTTGGGAGTATTGAGTGACCTGAACGCTGCTTTCAAGAGGGAAATTGAGATCATTCCCGTCTGCAGACCATCTGCACCTCTCTAATATGCAGAATTAAAAAAACAGTGGTGCTCGGATCGCTTCACAATGTGCTAACATTGGATTTATCATGTGGCCGATTGCTGGAATATAGGGTTCTTCGACCTTCTATTTGGAGCTTAGAGGTAAGCATCTCGTCTGTGCTGAACACGTTGTGGGCCAACCTGGACGGTACTGGCGGGACTACAAACCTCGCTTTTAAATAATAATAATAAATAAATAAATAAGGGAAAGTAAAAAACTGGTTTACTACAAACAAATTGACTCTTAATGCCAGCAAGACCCATCAAATTATCTTTTCCCTAAACCGCATCACCGACGAAGTCTTTGAGTACGATGATCCTATTACATTTTTAGCAATATCTATAGACGGTCAACTCAGTTGGCACCACCGCATTAGCAATTTGGCCATTTAATTGAAAAAAACTATCTACGCTTTTGTCAGGTTCAAAACTTCGGTTTCTTTTAAAACATTACGTATTTATTATTTTGTCGCGTTCCAGTCTCGTTTGTCTTACGGTATAGTCCATTGGGGAGTAAGCTCATCGATCACCCGCATTTTCATAATCCAAAAAAGATCCCTTATAATTATGAATAATGTCCCCTCCAGGACCCACTGCCGGGAATTTTTTAAAAAATATAGAATTATGTCAGTGTACAGCCTATTTGTATATATCTGCCTGGTGTATGTTAAAGAAAACGCAGCCCAGTTTGTCACCGTTTCTTCAAGTCATTCTTATATTGTTCGGTCAAAACACAATATCCGTCTCCCTAAAATAAGCCTTGAGAAGTCAAAAAACGGTCTTTACTCGGCTGCATTTTTCTTCAATTATTTGCCTTCTGCTGTCAGAAATGTTAACAACAGGACCTTCAGGAAAAAACTAAGAGAGGTCCTTCTTGAAAACTGTCTGTACTGCACTGCTGAGTACTACAGCATTGATTTCAGCAAATACTAAAAATTTTCCTTCTCTTTAAACTTGTGTAAGCACTAAATGAAATTATTATTATTATTATTATTAAATAAATAATTCGGTTTTAACATTAATGTATACTTCGTAGATATAACCAAGAAATAATAATCTTTGTTTGACTTCATATATGGTAAAAAATGTAGAAACGCGTGGACCTAGTGAATTGAAATTTTGCATGCAACGAAAATTCTGTCTAATCATGCTAACTTAAAAATTTTAAATATCTCACTTACTATTCACATAATATCAAAAACGTATATGGCAAAAATTGCGTATATAAAATTTAAAAAAAAACTTTTTATCTTTTGCATATATATTTTTTTAATGTACAAATATTTGCTGATTTATCAGCAACTCGAGCGTAATACCTTGTTTTCTTTACTTTAGGAAAACAGAATTTAGCAGCTGCACAATCAATCGGCAAACTATAAATATTAAATAAATAACTGGTTCCCAATACGTAGTCAGGCATTCAAGTCCAGAGCAGGTAAATTCTGGTTTTTAGATCTCCGGCCATATATATGAAAGCCACGTGGTCATTGTGACATTTCGCCTGGTCCTACTATCCCTGTATATGTAGGCACTCATTTTAAGTATTAAATACTTGACGGTGAGTCGGCGCCAAGCAATTCTTAAAGAGCTGGAGGAATTCAAACGCGCGTCATTGTGCTCCATAGTTAACCGATTTACCATGGAACCACGGCAACTATAAATAGTATTATTGCACAATAAATTACAGCTCTTAGCTTATAAGTAACAAATAAACTAATAAATGTCTGCGTTCATGGATTAAAACTTAAATTGTCTAATAAAGTCCGATCAACTGTGTTAAAATAATCGTCTCAAAGCCCCATTCAATCATTAAAAGTCACTAAATTTCAAAATCTAGTTTCGTACGCAGCTAAGAAATGAATTATAGTAACGCGCAATCATTTGTGAGGTTAATTAATACACTAACTGTAGCTAATTCGTCTACACCACTGTAAGGCTGATTGGCAAGACTAGAAAAAAAAATGTCCGAACTAACTCAGTCCATCATCAACATCAACGGGATAAGAGACAGATCTTTCGTAGTAGATCATCCACGAAAACGCGATATATGTTGTTATTACTTTAAATTTAGAGATAACGTCCAGAAATGCTATAAACCATGATCAACAACAAGCATCAAAACTCTGAGGCTCCTCATTTTTGGAGACAGGGGAAAACTCTTAAATCAAATTGCATTTTCGTAAAATATATACATCTAGGACCAAATCCAGATCCCTCCGTCGCTGGAAAATTGCCACCAAGAGTACTGACGCGTGCGCAGAGAAGGGAGCAAGAGAGAGTATATAGAGTTAGGATGGTTGAAGCGTGGTTAGAATATGTGAAGATTTATTTTGATGTGCGTGAATTTAAATAAGATCTGTAAATACTAATTATTAATATAGCCTAGCACTTTAAAATTTAAGTGTTATGCTTTATTAAACAACCTGTTATATCCACATATATATTGGATTAAAATGCCTTGTTGACAGCGGAGCCGATATATTCGTCTTTTCTCCGGTTTTCCGAGATAAACGAAACATTTGCAAGAGAATTTTACCTTGCAAACATAGCAATCGTAAAGATTTGCTTTAATGATGAAATTGATGGTAAGACGATATTTTGAAAAGTCGACCTAGTTCTAGAATACTACGACATTTTGGAAAATGATGAGCCGATAACGGCAGTAGTAACACCCTTCGACTTAATCGAATTTTTGAGATTATCTTCTGGTTTAAGAAATGCAGCACACCCTTTCCAGCGAATTATTAATTTAGTACTCAGTGACCTCCCATTAGCTTTTTGCGTTATTCTATAAAATAATAAACGGCCAATAATTCTCTTATTTTAAAAGATACTACTTTTGACTCTATTAAACTCAAAAATATTGTATCCTGTCGAATACAAGGAAAATGTTTAAATAACTTGTTCATTTTTGTTTTTTGTTGCTTGCTCTCTCTATTAAAATCACTCCAAGTATTTTCAGAATAAAATATTTTTTCATAACAGTTTGTAATTCAATACTTTACAAATGATGTACTGCTAAATTTAATATAAAAAATATATATTGTTTCAAATAATAATATTTTTATACATGGTGCCATTAATAAAAAAAAAAACCTATCGCTCCTCTGCGGTAGTGGTTTTATATATCTAATTTTTGATTAGTGCAATAAATTACGATTTAAGTATAATAAGGCCAATTTTTTTTTCTTTTTTATTTATTTTACAGGGACATCATGTATAAACGATATCCTAATAGCATCAACAGAGGAGGGAGAACACAAAACTCACTTACACGCTCCTTTTGAAAGATTCAACAATAATCATATTAATATCAACTTTTCCAAATTCATCTGGGAAGCATCTGAGATTGTATCCCTGGGATGTATAATTTCTATCAAGAGAATAACTCCATTGTAAGGTCGAACCATCAAGGACCTCGCCTTGCCTGCAACGGTGATGAAATTTCGACGCTTTCTACGCCGCTTTAATTTCTATAGCCGTTCATTAGCAAAGTCCGCTGTATATATATATATATATATATATATATATATATATATATATATATATATACTGCATAAGAACATAAAACTAAAAATTCTAAACTAAAAATTAAACCAGATCTTTTTATTTATGAGAAAAGGATCTTTGAGCCTGTATGGATAAATTTAGATATAGCTTCTATCCTTCGTAAAAATGAGAATACTTGATTAGTTAACATATATGTGCACATAACCACAACCCCATTTAGTTTATTTAATTAAATTAAAAAAAAAAATAGACATGTTTTGGTACAGGATTAAAATACGAATACAACCCATCCAAATTATTTATTTCATTATTTAGAAACTTTTAAAATATTCACATATTTCAACAAGAAAAAGTTACTAAAAATTAGAAATGCAAATAAAAATTGGAAAACGTATATAAATTTGATGCAACATTTAGAATCTTCTTTACTTTAAAATCAATATTTGTCAAATGGAAAGTGGTTAAAGGAAAGTAAAAACGCATATCGGAGATATTATGTTGTATCCAGTTGAGAGTGAAGACGACCTCCTTTAGAATTAAACATCTCACTGAAATATAAATCACTAAAGAAGGCGATTCGTATGACCTCATTGGAAATGGCGTATAGCCCAGCATAATATATATAATGTAGGTATTCTGTACACCGCAACATCCTGACAAATAAACATTCCTTATTTTAAATGAGCGATGTACTTACACTTACAGAATAACCTTACGTTCAAATTAATTAATTTTATTACAGTTCTTCCACAAGAAATATTAGTGAAGTGATAAAATAGTTCCTTATAATAATAATTGATTTAACCATTATATTATAACCATATTAATAATACCAAAATTTGTAACTAAATTTAATAACATGTAAGTTGTTAAATTTTAGTTAAAAACTGTTAACCAAAAGGGATAATCTAGAGCAGGGGTGGGCAAATCTTTTGGCTGTCGGGCCACATTGCGTATGAAAATTTGACAGTGGACTAAATTTTTTTTTTTTTTCTAATTTTAAATATTGTTTTTGTTATGAAGGACATTTTATAAATTTTATAAGCAATATTTTTAAACCAAAATGTGTATTTATAATGCAATTTAAAGAAAAAAAATCAGCTGTGGCCACAGGACTGACCGTCATCACAAATAATAGTTGTTAGTTATTGCTTTTATACTTTTGTTAAATAATATTTTTCGAAATATTTATCTGTTGTGAAATATTCGCAAAAATCTTAAAACCGACACTTGTGAACTTCCATTTCTAGTTAACCGTTTTTTACCAAAAGTTGATCAACTCCTGTCATTGATGTCGAAAGCTTAAATATGAAGTTTCATAAAAATCCTTTTAGCCGAATTTGCTCTGCACGTGTACACGGACCGACAGACAGACAGACAGACCGACAGAAAGACAGACCGACAGACATCACGCTAAAAATAGTCAAAACGTTTTGGAGGGACCTCAATTCGTGAAGATCCATCGAAATCTCGAAATGTCAAAATCGGTATAATCACAATACCTCCCTTATACAGGGTGTTATATTTTAGGGGACCCAGCAAATATCTCGCTTATTTATTAAGTTAGTAATTTATTTCATATAACATGATTTATACAGCAACATGTAAGCTACTTGATGACGGATGTACATTCATAATACAACTTCCGGTTTATTAGTAATTAATATCAACTTTAAAATTTAAAACGGAACATACTACATTTTTTTACAAATTTGAAAAGTAGATCAAATTTGCTTTACAATCATGTAAAACAATCTATATGTTACATTATTAAAAAGTAAAATGGCGGGCACTTTTTTATACACCTAGTCGAAAAAAGAATAGTGAGCCATGACTAAAAATTAACTAAAACAATTGTAAACCTGTATTTACAGGTTGACAATTGTTACTGTGTATTTACTCAGTAATAATTGTTCTAACCTTTATTATTATCAAGTTTCATTGTAGTACCTTATTAATTTATTATAAAATGAATTTTTTTAACTCAGAAAATGTTGATTTGCTAGATGTGTACATGTGTAAGTTACGGTTATCACTTCGATCCGTTTTCCTTTTTTTTTCAATAATTACTATTCGTCTTTGTAATTGTGGGCGAGATTTGTTGTAATCAGCGCGATATCATTTTGTTAGGTTATGTAAAGGCATACAATGTAAACGTTCACTACGATGTAGACTGAGATAGCCAATGTGTGTTTATATATCTGTTTCATTAAAACAACTCACTAACTATAAGTTTGGAAAACTACCGACAATCCACAACGTATAACCTATTAAATTTAGAGCTCTGAACGATTGCTCGCGTTACCATATGACAAACTTGTAGTGACAATTAACAGTGCGCAAGACATAGCTTATATTCGACTAATTTAAGAGCTCTGAACGCAGCTTAACAGATCTTTTGAATATAAGCGACGAATCTAGGTGTTAATATGTTTTAATCCTAGTTAAATAAAAAACAAAAAAACATTATTATTTCTAATTTAATAGCATTAACCCGTAAGTACTACTACCGAAATATTGTTTCATAAGTACTACTATCGGGTCCCATGGACCCAATTGTTATTGATTCCAAAAACGAAATATGTTTTTAAATAAAAGAAATATTTTCACAAAAATATCATATATTGAAGTATTAAGAACTAAATTATATAACCGAATGACAAACAAATTCACTGCATTTTAGACAAATCGGTATTTTGCACAGTTTACAATAATTATTCGTTTTACGGTCCTTTCCTTAGGGACAAATGCAACACCTTGGCCTTTTTGACTTGCTGCAAGGTACTTCACGTACAGTTTCTGCTTCAAATATAATCCCTATCACATCTGCTGCTTTTTGACGATGCTTACGTGGCACGTTCTTATTGTATATTCTAGATTTTATATATGGAACACATAATTCGAATCCCAATTCTTTTAAAAAATTATATCTGGAAATTTCTCTTCCTCCGTTCGAAAATTGGTATATATAATCCTTTATTTCCCCTCGAAGGTGTTTAGGGTATTTACTACAATTACAAAACATATATCTTCTATCAACATCCCAACGTCCTATTAAACATACTTCACATTACATTCCTTTTCCCTTCTTCTGCTTCCCACCGGGCCTCTCCCTTCCTTCCTTTGCCCCTTCCTGTTATCCTTCCCCAATCTCAATCCTTCTTGCCTCTAATTCCCTCGCCTACCTCTCCCCCCTTCCATCTTCGTACAACAGGTCCAATGTGTTCCCCGACCACCCTGTCATCTCCCCATACCTCTTCGCGAGGTGCTCTATATCTTCTTCCTTCTCCCCGCACATCCTGCACATCTTATCCTCTTGTTTCCTCCAATATCTATGTCCTCTCTCTTCCTTATCCCTCCTCCACACCTCCTCAATCATGCTTATCTCTTCTTTTCTTCTCCTTTCCACCTCTGTCGCATCCACTCCGCATCTCCAGTAATACTCCTTTCTCATCTCTCCCCATGCGTACCATCTTCCTTTCTGTTCCTCTCTCGCTCTTTCCTCCCAGCATTCCCTCACTATTATTTTGTCTGTTTCTCTTCTAACTTTCTCCTCGTGCTTAACCTCCCTCCTTGATGTACCCACCTTCATCTTATCAGTTTTCAGTTCCTCTCTTACAATATACCCTGATGTTGTTCTATCTACCCCTAAGATCCATCTCAAATTCCTCTCCTGTACACGTTCTACCTTCTCCCATTCCTTCCATCCCCATATTTCCACCCCGTATAGCAGGATGTTCTTCACCACAGCGTCAAACACCCTCAGTCTCCATCTAATACCATCGTTAAACTTCCTCTCTCCTATACTCCACAGCTTCCCCATGACTATTCTTGCCTTCTTTACTCTTTCCCTTATGTGCAGTTCAGCCTCATTGTTCCTCGCTAGTACATAACCCAGGTATTTTAAAATCTAATCCTCTTCTATTTTTCTGCCTCCCCATTCCCATTTTATCTTCTTTCTTCTCCCTCCTTCTTTAGCGAATACCATTACCTTCGTCTTGTCCCTGTTTACTTCTAGTTTTTTCTTTTGAAATATTTATCAGCCATTTCTATCATTCTCTTCAGCCCCTGTTCCCCCTCTGCCATCAATAAAATATCGTCCGCGTACACCAATGTCCACTACTCCATATTCCCTACTACCATCCCCCATCGTGTCCCTTCCTCATATTCTCTTCTAGATCCGCTACATACAAATTGAACAAGGTCGGGCCTAGCGGGCAAATTGTTATAAAACACGGCTATTAACAAGTATTTAAATGGCCATATGCGACTTCAACGCGACTTGGAATATGTGGCACATTTTTCATCTAGTGCGTCTACCCCAGCTCTTGTATCATTATAGTACATTATTATTTCTGGCTTTTGAGTTGATTCTTCTATTGTACAATTATGATGCATGCTAGATATTAAAATCACTGCCTTTCCCTTTTTTGGAACATGAGAAACTATTGTTTTGTCAGATGTGAATCCAAATTTTGATGAACTAACTTTGGCATTTCTGTTAGAAAGAAATTGTGGAGTAATCTGCTTTTTATTCTTTTTTAACGCTCCCACATAAGTCAATCCTTCTTTTTTTAGTTCGTCCATCAATTCAGTGGAGGAGTACCGAATATCTGCCGTAATATTTCGTTTGGTATTTATTATTGATGGTATTAATCGTAATACGACTTGAGAAGAATTAGAAAATTTACTTTTTCTGGGTTCAAACTTTTGCCGGTATATACATATGTACATCAGCATTGATCATATAGCGGATTCTTGAATCGGCTAGTATTTGTAGTTTCAGTCCATATTTCGCTGGTTTACTAGGTTTACTAAATGTACAAAATTTCATATAATTATATCACAATAGATGGCGCTTATATTTTGTGTACTAATTTTAATAAAAATAAAAATTTTAAGATTTCAGCGCCTCTAGCGGTAGTTTCTGAATTTCAAAGTTTAAACATCGACATCGGTAGTAGACATCGATGTTTTATCGATACTATCGCCATCTGAACATCGATGGTAAAAACATCGATGTTTTTAAAAGACCATCGATGCTTTCGATACATCGATGTTTTTTCCCCATCCTTAGTGTAAACCTGCTCGTTTTGTTTTGACCGTTGAATGAACTGCATTTAAAGTGCGTGCATACTTGTTTTATTTTTTCATTTACCTATTGTATTTAAACAATGAACCCAGTTGAGAATAAAAATTATTATGAAGTGGCTTATAATATAAAAAATATTACATTCGTAGACCTAACTAATAATACAACAGTAAATGTGGAGGATCCCAAAGAACAGAAGTTATATAGTTTTCTAAAAGAACACGACATCCACGAAGCTTATTATTATTTAGAAGATAAGTACTTTATGTAAATAGGAATACATTTTATCTAGTATTATTATCTATTTAATGATTAGTAAATAATATGAAGGCTCTTTTCAGGAAGTTTATAGCCCCCCATTACACATTTACAATATGAAATATAATGAATTAATTAAATATGTAATTTTGTATTTGAAGCGCTGACATGGAAAAGTAAAAACATAGATTTTTGTTTTTTCATCGAATATATATTAAATGCCAATGGCGTGGAAAGAGAAGGAAGTCAATGAGTAGCATGCTATTGAGAAGTACTGCGTTTACTATCTTTTCTATGAAAATACGAAAAATTGATTTTTTTACCTAAAACCTTTTCCATATCAGCACCTCATTTGTAGGCTAAGAAAATATTTTGTATTATTGAATAAATTTTGTATATCAACATTTGTAATTTAATAACAATAAATAAACAAAGAAAAAATAAATAAAAACTGCATCTTTTATTTTAAATACTACCGGAAAGGTACTTACATTTATTACAAACTTTTGTTTTTGATATAAAAATTATAACTTTTAAATTGAGATATTTACTGTTTTACTTTAAAATTCTTGTTATTTAAAACAAAAACAAATATTTTCAATTCAAAAATACTGCTTTTGATTTTTCAACATTGCACACCTTTGGATTAAAATTATTTACTTTTAACTCGACATCGGTTTTGTTATTGATTTAAAGGTGATGTACTTTTATATTAAAAGTAAAATTTCTGTCAAAAGCAGGTCCACTTTTAAATTAAATACAGTAACACCCCGACTTAGGCTACCCCGACTTACGCTAACTCAGAGTTACGCGGTTCGTTTGGCGACACTGCCGCTAGACGTTTGATAACACTGCAGCTAGACTGCCGCCCGCCGCCCGTTATCTTCAATGCTTCTCTTACTGTGATACGCATTGAATGTGTTTTACGCGGTTTTTACGAGCACTTTGTCCATTTTTTTTCAAAAACGAGACGGAAACAACGTTAGTAACAGATATCACTCATGTGATAGAAGAAGTTGTTAATCTTGGCAGGCAATTCGATTTGGAAGTCAATGCTAACGATGTTAACGAGCTGTTCACTTAGTCAGGAGCTAACAATCGATGAGATCATAGAGATGCGTAAGCTAAACAACGATAAAGACACTGCAGACCCAATTCCACATGAACTGGGAAAATCACATGGAAATTGCAAGCTTGACAAAATGTCTCAGCTCAATTGAGAATGGCTTAAACATTTAAGAAAACATAGACTCCAACGAAGATCGCGTAAGATCTACAAATCAAGGAATAAAAAAATTATTAGCTTGCTACGAAGAAATTCTGTGTGAAAAAAAGAAGGCATTGTGTCGTCAGACGAATTTATTAGATTTTATGAAGCCATCGACATCGAAATGACTTTTTTAAATAAATCGTTTATATTATTTTTTTTTATATGTACATATTTTGTATAAAGAACTGCAATTTCTTTAAATATTTTTCTTCTAAACTAATGTTTTTGTTAGTCCTTGATCCCAATTAAATAAAATTGTATGTATTTATATGCAAAGTTGTACCCCGACTTACGTGAATTCGAGTTAAGCGATTTACGTCGGTCCCACCTATCGCGTAACTTCGAGGTATTACTGTACAAAGAATATCGACGCATTTTTAAAAGCAAACCTTTTAAATTTACCTGTAATTTCATTGATTTTAAAGCATTTTTTTTTCAGTGTAGATAGGCCGCTCTCTAGTCATTGCTACATTCGGTTAAATTAGGTCATAATACAAATTTATCGTAGTTAATTGAAAAATACAACGTTATTCGTTTAATTTCATGAGTTTAAAACTGTATTAACAGCTAGATTGGCCGCTCACTAGTCATTACATTATTATTATTATTATTATTTTTTTTTTTTTGAAATACAAAATATTTTTGAAAAATAATCCAGAATTTATTTTTAATTAACTTGGGCGGTAAATTTTTTTAACACAATTTTGGCTAAAATCATATCAATTATTATTATTATTAAGGGGTGGGGGTTGTAGACAATTTATTATTATTATTATTATTTTCTTTTATTTGTTCAAAAAAATTTTTTTTTTGTTAATCTGCTCATCAACAACCTTAATTTTTCATACCTAACTCAAATAAAAATGTTTTTTGAGTTAGTTAATTAGGCTACTTGCGCCTAACGCAGCCCATCTAAATGACTACTTTACATAATAAAATCAATAAATTAAACAATAAATAAATAAATAAAATCAATAAAAATACGCTTACTCAACAAAAGAAATCTTGCATCGACAAACAAAAATAAATAAGATAAAAAAAGTCTGTTCGAATATTTTAACAGACTCAGTGTGATGGTGAGAGGCTGTAAAGAAACCAATTACCATCGAATATCACAGTCGATAACTAGAACACATTAAAATAAGGTGTAATTAAAAATGTTTTTTGAAAAATACGTACCAAGTGCAAAACGAAATGTGGACCATAGGCATTTAACATAGGAAAGTACAGTGCAATCATTAATTCCTGAACGTTACATAATGGTAAATAATGGATTTTAAAATATCAAAACTGTACTCTAATTCACAGCTGATAATTAAAATTTAACAAGGAACCAATCAGATTACTTCGTAAGCCCGAACTCGCCCCAGGAACAACAAAAATATGTTGCTAACTTAATAAGTATTATCCACTCACTGGCGTGTAGAGAAAAATAGTGTTCATTTAATAATCAATTCGTATAAGATAATAAAAATAAAATGTGTACATGTCCTTGGAAATAAGTTTAATAGCTAAATGTTTCTGTCAAGTATTGCATAACTTTGAGGAATTAATGATCGCACTGTATTATTTTAGAGTAGTGAACTTTTCTATGTGTTTTAAGGAGTAATTGCCAAGATAATTGAGCCAAAATATTCGCATTTTATGAAAGAAATTTGTAGAAAATACCCATGACGCAAACTATAGCAGTATATTGGGCAGAAATGAGTAGCGGGTCAGTTTAATTCTCCAGATGAGCGAGAACGAGTGTTCTGAAGGCCTAGTAATCTAGGGACTTTATTGAAAAGAAGAGAGCAAAATCATCTTACCGACCAGTGTTTCAACAATACAACTAAGTAATTTCTTGAAAATAAAATAAAATTATCGATTAATAATAAATTAATCGATTAATTATTAATTAATTGAAACAAAATATATTTTACGATTAATCGATTAATTGAAACAAAATAATCGATTATTTCAATATTCGATTAAACGTTGCCATCTCTAATAAACAGGTAAAGGCGTGCCTTGGAGTAGGTAGTCTGGGCCGTGTAGGTTCTGACGTCATGTTCAGTCGTATTTACTCGGCAATCTTCGCGCTGTGGTCTGCTTTATTTCAAATTTATAATATTTTAATTAAAAAATTTCCCTGAAATATTAATTAAAATGTGATTTTTGTTTTGTTAGGTGACGTAATAATAATAATAATAATAATATTTTAGTTTTTAAATAATATTTCAATTATTTACTAACAATTTTATTTAAGTACATAAAATGTTATTTATAACATTTAATTTACTTATTTAGGTTAGTGCACTGATGACAAACATATGACTTGCGGGCCACAAGTAAACCGTGTGACGGTTTCAAATGACCCATACAAAAGTAGATCTGCGTAGTTCTGAAGATTCTAAAGAGAGTTAACTAAGGTTGGGTCTAAGCGAACACATTCACGAAACAGGGTAGGGGAATCGACAAATCTATACTTCTATATACTAATATATAAATTAGTTCGTTTGTATGTATGTATATATGTATGTAATAGGCTGACCAGGCGTACTCTTTTTTAGAGTATTATACTCTTTTTTAAGTAATATCCTCTATACTCTTACTTTTTATAAAAAAACTCGGAATATACTCTTTTTTGCTCGTCACTTGCATTTTTGTAAAGTGAGGACCACCTTTTTTTGTTCATCACTTGTATTTTTGGAACGAGGACCTTTTTTGTTTGCTCATCACTTATATTTTTGGAGTGAGGATCTTTTTCTTTTTTCGCTCTTCACTTTTTAAAACAAATTTGTGCTAAAGTAATAGTAATAAAAAAATAAAAATATCTGTCAGTGGCTTAATTTCTTAATTTATATTGTGAACGCATCTTAATTTCTACGCACTAATTTTATGTTAAGTACTAATTTTACGTTAATTCTAATTTATAATTTGGAGTTTCTGAACGAAGCATTATATATTAAGGTCGGGCAAGTAAAAATAATTAGATATTATGATTTGTTTGAAGCTGTAGTATGGCCTGTATAGAGCTGCCAAAAATTTGTCAGCCTTGTTATACCTACGAAATTGTAAAAACAGTAACACTAATCTGAACTTAACACTATAAGTTTTCTAAGAATTTTTAATATTGTTGTCAGTATTCGTACGTACCAAAATTACTATTAATGAACAGTAAGTATTAAAATATGTTTAGGTTATTACGCATTGAGTGATAATATGAGGAATGAATCAGTGAAAGCGAATTTCTCTTTATCACACACTAGAAATCTTACACAGCCATATTGTCTATATACCGGATTAAGCATTTTGATTACCTTTTTGTTGTGTTTATTGACACAGGTGGGTTAAACATACTATATCACACTTTATAGCACAGAAAACAATTAAATGTTTGTTAATGTTCGAAGGTAGAAAACCATTTAATATATTAATAACATTAAGGATCAACTTTATTAATTATATTTGATAGCTGTTAAGAAAGTGAAATGACATTTAAAAGTATTATTATAACACGGTCTTAAGCAAAGAATCGTAAAATCTGTGTAATGAGTTACCATTGTGCGGACTCTATTTCAGATTAAGGAAATGATACATTAACCGGTCTGCGGCCTTAATATTCTTTAAAATTTCAGAAGATTACAGAAATTAATAAAGAGAATATTTACTGCTCATAATTAGAGACCGAATTTTATTATTATTATTAATACTTTATTTACCTTGCCTTTCGGCTTCGGTTAACTTTTCTACATACATTTCCACACACTTCACATATTTCTATCTACTTTACATTACATTGACAACAATAAAATCGTAAAGGAAATCAAACACTCTCAAAGTCTTTTCTCCTGTTAATAACTGACGTAAAAAAAAATAACATAAAGTGTGTATATGTAGTTAGTTATATAATTGTGATCAATTGTTTTACAAAATACTTTAAAATATTGCTCATAATCAATAGTGGATAAACCATTTAAAGTGCAAAGAGTGTAAAGCAGTCATCATGACTGGGGGAGGTGGCGACCTGTAGACGAACCAGAAGACGAGCCAGAGGTAGACGTAAAAACTACCCGAAAAAAAGGTAGACCTAAAAAACCTAAGTGTCCGTTTAAAACTAACAATAGACAAACTTTAAAAAATCTCTTATCAGCTTCAGCAAAAAAATCATTAATTACTGAAGAAATTATTAATTCAAATGTAGCAATGTCAACATGCAATTCTCTTAATAATACTCTTTCAATAAATTCAGAGCAAGATAATATTAAAATTGATTCTAATAATCCCAGTAAAACTATCATTAATGCACAAAATGAAAATGGTATTGCCAGGGCCGGATTTACAAGCAGGCCGACTAGGCCGTGGCCTAGGGGCCCCGCGAAATTAGGGGCCCCAAAATTTTGAGTAGTATACAAAAAAAAAGAATATCAATCGAATTTCTTGACTGTGAACAGATAAAGTCACTTTGGTGAATACTGTTTGATGCAACAACTAGAATATACTTACAGCCCACTATAGTACGTGACTATAGCCTCTTCGTAGAGCAGGGACCCGTAGAGCAGTAGAGGTCGCAATTATGAAAAGTTTTCTATTTAAGTCCTTTTTCGGCATGTTTCACAGTCAGCAATGGTTGGTTGTTTGGTGCTCCTATATTTAATGTTATTTTCAATTAATCGACTTCTCAGAGTCATTAAACTTATATTAATATTCTTTTTTAACAAAATTGCCTGATATTTACTTAAAGATAGCATCGGATTATTTTTAAAAACATTAATAATCACTTTATCTTGCCGTTTGGTGGTCACTGTTTAAAATCCTCGATTAGGTAAATTATCAACATTTTTACTAACTTTATATCGGTTAATCCAATAGCTCATAAAGGATTCTGACTTGTGTATATATTTTGCAGTATTTGAAATGGACATTTTTGGTCCTTTTGGGTGAGTACATAAAAATATCGCTTCAAAGCGTTTTGCATAAATAGCACTCATTATTATATAACTACAATAAACAAACACACGACTATAAATAAACAACTTTTATCATCAAGCGTATTAGGTTTTGATATTCTTAACATGTTAGAACCTGTCTGGTATTTTTGCGCAGGTCTGATGATGAGTCAGAGACATCTACGTCTTATTATACAGACTGTATTTTAATCATAAACAGTAGTTGTCTATCAGTGAAATCAGTGCTCGCCAGCTCGCCAAAGGTAACATATTAATTAAATTTAATATATATAAATAAAAAATAAAATATCTTTATATATTTTATTTTTTCTAGAAAAATTTGAATTTAAAATACAGTACACGCCGCTTAATGTGATCACATCGGGATTCAGGCTTTTTGATAACAATAACCGATTGATAAAAATATCCGAAAAACAAAAATTTTATTTTAATTAAACATACATACCAACTTTTGAAAAATATCTATTAATAAATTTGAAACAAAATAGAAAATGAAAAGGAATTAATAAAAAAAATTTAAACACATAATAAAAACTCGATTTATTTTTGTTGAGGAAAAAATGTTTATTTTTATGCACATTTCTAAGAAAAATTTAATAACATAAACCGAAATCTTGATTACTATAAACGAAATTTTTTGTATGTAGTATTATACGTCTGGTCCGTTCTTTGCAAAAGTGATAACAATATCCGATTTATAACATTATCCGTGATTCCAATAAGCGGCGTGCACTGTATTTAAATTAAATACGATAATTTTTTAGATATTTCAAATAGAAATGGGAAGAACTTATGAAAGTGGAGCTTCAAAGAGAAAGAAAAAAGCAGAAATAGAAGAAAAGATAAAGAAACATCCAAAGCTCGATAGTTTTCTGTTGAAAACAGAATCATCATCTTCAGCAAATCTTACAAACTCTGGCATCAGTGAAGAAGTTAATTTATCGGATGTTTCAAAGTTAAAAGACTCAATCGAGGTGGCTCAAACCTTAATCGAACAAGCAGAACTCGATAGGGAGATGAGTATCCAAAAAGATTTGCCACTGAATAGAAAAAGTGATCCAGGACTTTGGGAAAATCTTTCAGCTGAGGATATAAAATTTTGGATAGAGAGCGGTCCGTCAACATGTCAAAATTTAGAGAATGACTTTAAATCTTCTAAAATGACATATAAAGATCGTAATCGATATTGTTCAAAATGCTTGTTTCTGGGGAAAAAAGTAAACGGTGAAACGTTCAATAGAGAATGGCTCATATATTCACCAACATTGGGTTGTGTATTCTGTTTTGTGTGCAAACTTTTTGAAGCCTCAAAATTTTCTCTAGCTTCAATTGGATTTAAAGATTGGAAAAATTTCGTGGCATCAATTCAAGGCCATGAGAACTCATCTGAGCACAAAAAAGCTTCTTTAGCATACTTTCATAGAAAAAACAACAACATTTTAAAGGATCAACTTCTAAAGCAAATTTGTAAAGAGAGAAACTACTGGAGAGAGGTTCTAAGAAGAGTTACGGCTGTAATTTGCACATTGATTGAAAGAAACGTAGCTTTTAGAGGTTCGAATGAAAAATTTGGGACTGATAACAACGGAAATTTTATTGGTCTGCTAGAGTTGATTGCACAGTTTGATCCTTTTTTGAACGAACACATAAAAAGTTATTGTGACAGCGGTTCTGGAAAAACAAACTACCTCTCGAAGACTACATTTGAGGAATTGATCGTATTGATGTCAAGAAAAGTTTTGCAATCAATCAGCGATGATGTTCTAAAATCGAAGTATTATGGATTATCAGTAGACTCGACACCTGACGTGAGTCACAAAGATCAATTATGTGTGAGGTACATTTTGAGGTACATTTTGAGGTACATTATGAGGTACATTTTGAGGTACATTAATCAAGCCAATGAGCCAATTGAAAGATTTGTCAACTACATCCACATCGTTGATCATACGGGGGAAAATTTAGCAAATGTAACCGTGAACTTTTTAAACGAAATATTGAACATAGAAATCAGCAACTGCAGAAGCCAGTCTTATGATAACGCCAGTAATATGACTGGAAATATAAAGGCATGAAAACTAGAATTTTGGAACTTAATAAGTTGGCAAAATTCTTGCCATGTTCAGGTCATTCTCTTAACTTAGTAGGAGAGGCTGGTATGGATTGTAGTATCGAAGCAATCAACTTTTTCGATATTGTTCAAGAACTGTACAATTTTTTTTCTGCTTCTACAAAGCGATGGAATATTTTGGAACAATTAGGAAGTAGTTCACTGTAATCACTATCGAATACTCGATGGAGTGCTCATGCTGACTCAGTCAAATCCGTTTACCAGAACTACAACAAATTGATGGAAGCATTACTCACAATCAATGAGAGTGAAATTTTTGAAACGAAAGCAAGAGCTGAGGCTGGAAATTTACTATCAAAAATGGAAACTTTTGAATTCTCCATACAAACAACAATGTGGGATAAAATTTTACAACGAATGAATGCAGTTTCCAAATCATTGCAAAATGCTAGTGTTACTCTCGATACATGTTCTTAACTTTATTCATCTCTTGGTGATTATCTTCTTGGATTAACTGAAAAATTCGATTCAATAGAACAAGATGCTACATTATTGTTACCAAGCACTGATTATTTAGAAAAGAGACGCCGTAAAATGAAAGTGCTTCCAGGTGAAAATTGTTCAGAGAAACCTTAGTTGAGTCCACGTGAACAATTTAAGAAAAATGTTTTCCTAAAAATCGTCAATAATCTCACTACAGATTTGAAAGAAAGAGTTCAATGCTACCATGAATTGAATGACAAATTTGGATTTTTAATAGACACGAGAAGCAATAAAGATAAACTAAAGATTTGTGTTGATCGTCTCGTGGAAGACTACGCAGAAGACATTGACGAAAATTTATATTCAGAAATCGAACACCTACATAAATATTTGATTGATCATTTCAATACCCAAGCTCCTCATTTACTTGTTAACTTATTAAGGAAAAACAAATGGAGGTTGCATTTCCTAATACCGAAATAATACTTAGAATTTTCATGTGTTTCATGATATCTAATTGCTCTGGAGAGAGGTCATTTTCAAAATTAAAATTAACAAAAAATTTTGCGATCAACTCTTTCCCAAAAAATGTTAAAAAATTTTGCATTATTATCAAGTAATGCTGACAAAATGAAGTCAATTGATTTTGATTAATTGATTAACGATTTTGTCGATGAAAACTGCAGAAAAAAGATTATGTAGATTGAATTGAAATAAAATTTTGAGATACATTAAACGAGTATTATATTTTTGCAAACAAAAATAAACTTTTTTATATTTTTTATTTTTCAAAATAGGACCTTATTTTTTTTCTAGCCTAGGGCCCCTAAAACTGTAAATCCGGCCCTGGGTATTGCTATTAATACTTTTAAAGTAGCGGCTGAAGTACATCATTCGGACGAGTCGCCTATGGAGGCTAGTATCGGCAGTAACTTGCTCAGCACGTCTCGACAGCTGCTAAATCTCGTTACTGATAACAATATTTTGTAAAATAGTAATAAACAAACAAATACAAACTGTCATACTAATATTAATTTAGAAAAAAATATTTCAGAAAATGAATTAAATTCTAATAATAAAAATAGGTACACTTTTAAAGATAATGGTCCGTTTATTGTAAATATAGAGTCAGTTAACAAAAATATATCTAAATTACATCCAATAGCTATTGGAAAAAAAAATTATAAACAAATACCCTAGTATGAAAACTGACATTTTGAATATTTCTACAATAAACAAATAAACTTTGAAATTAGAATTACAATCACCTAAAGCTGCAAATAATTTAGTGTCAAATAATCTATTCACTCACGAAAATTATAATCTCTATATTCCAACACACCTTACTCAGCGACAAGGTATTATGCGCAAAATGTTGATACATCTATAACTGAAGATGAATTATTAACAGAGATCGATTCTTCTATTCGAGTCTTAAAAGTTAAAAGAATAATGCGCATATTGGATAATAATTTACAACCGACTGGAACTGTTATAATTTATTTCTCTGGTCAAATTTTACCTCAGTTTATTAATGCATACAGAGTATGATTTGAAATTAAACCCTTTATTTATAGAGTGACACAGTGCTTCTCATGCCTCAGATTCGGACATGCTACCAAAAATTGCAGATTCCCTTCTAGATGCAACCGTTGCAAAGGAGAACGTAACTCACGTGAATGTTCAGATACATCCACTCCCGTGTGCATTAATTGCAATCAATATCATCTAGCTACCGATCGTAAAAATTGCCCGGTATTTCGTGAACAAAAGGTCATAAAAGAATATATGGCCAACAATAACGTAACCTTTATGGAAGCAAAAAACTTCTTAAATAACTCTTATGCCGAAAAAACAAAAACTACTCATAACCCAAACCCTGTCATAGTAACTTTACCATTAATTAATAACAATGGAAGTAAAAATCATTTCCAACAACCATATGTCCCCTTGGAGTAGGGTGACCATTCGTTCCGCATTTCGCAAGACGTCCCGCATTTTGATTTGGTGTCCCCAGGGCCAAATTTTGCTCTGTACTTATATTTGGGAGGTGAAGACCTTTTTTTTCTCTTTACTTATATTTGGGAGGTGAGGACCTTTTTTTTTGTTTGCTCTTCACTTATATTTCGGAAGTGACGACCTTTTTTTTCCGTCCCGCATTGCCTTCTCCAAAAAAATGGTCACCCTACCTTGGAGGTAAATAATACTACCCCACAAATCAATCAACCACGTAACAATGTACAAAAAACTGTAACACAGGAGAGTATTAACCAGGACGTACTATATACCTTCACACAACTGCCTACTAGACCTATAGGGAGAAACCCTTATCCTCCATTACACAATAATGTAAACACTAATAACAAACACAACAATATTTACAATTTATTAGAACTTATAACCAACATAGTCACTGTTATAATTAATAAGATTTTTAGTCAGCCAATTAGCCCCATTCCCAACAAAGAAAATCTACGATCATCCATTAAAAAAATGCAATCAGAGGGGCATAATAATCTAACTCAAAATGGACTTGGGTATTAAAATATTGCAATGGAATTGTAGATCTCTTTACTCTAATAAAAACTCCTTGGAAAGACTCATTCATGAAAATAAAATTGACATAGCATTATTATCAGAAACATGGATAAGACCTAATAGCAAATTTCCTAAAATTAAAGGTTATCCAATAATAAACACCAATAGGAATGACGGATACGGAGGTTCCGCTACACTAATTTGAAATTGTATTTCTTATTCAATTTTGAACATCCAGTACTCATCTAAAGAGACCATCCAAATAGCAGCTGTCAAAATAAAATTGTTCAAAAAGAAATGCTCTATTCTTTCAATATATTGTAAGTCTAAACATCATGTAAATACTTCTTTCTGGGATAATATAATAAGTAAGCTTGACTCGATTTTTATTATAGGGAGGATCTAAACAGTCATAATTGTGCGTGGAATTGCGAAGACACTGATACAGAAGGTTCATGTTTACTAGAATCAGTAGAAAACATAACTTATTTGTAGCGAATGATGGTTCGGCAACGTTAATACAAAAACCTAACAGTAAAAAAAGGTGTAATTGATGTGAGTATTCGTACTGTTAATATCTCCACTGATATCTTGTGGGAAACAATAAAATACGGTCATGGCTCGAATCACTATCCAATTTTAATACAAATCGGTAAAATAAACAACCACAACTTTTATACACAATCATCCCAAATGTGGAATGTAGATTTAGCTGATTGGGATTTATACAAACATGTATAAAAAAATTTAGCTGAATCTTATAAACCGTCAAACAATGTTGTTACAAATTATCAAAATTTTATAAACATAATAAATATCGCAGCCGAAATTGCTATCCCTAAATGCAAAAATAAATTAATCAATCCACATCGCACAAAAATTTGGTAGGATGATGGCGGAAAAAAACAGAAAAGAATCCTTTAAGGAATATATAAAACAAAAAAATTATGTAAACTATGTTAAATGTTTGCAATCATCTGCCCCCACGAGAAATGAAAAAAGAAAGAAAACTGGATAGAATTTACCGAGTCATTAAATAAAGACACCCCCATTAAAGACATTTGGAAAAAAATTAAAATAATAGATCGTGGTATTAACTCCGATAATATACCTAAACCTATCTCACAACCAAACCCTATTGCAATGGAACAATTTTTACAAAAATTTACTCCGTCCTATGTGTGTCACCCAATTAATATTGTCACATAGGTAATCCTAGGACAGGATTGCGACATCTAGACAATGTGACGGTCAGCTGTCTGATTAAAAAACTATTTGTTAGCGTCTGACGTATGTGGCCTGATTACGAAATGCATACGCTGCATTTTCGTAATGAGGAAATATTTGTCATGACGAATGAATATTGGAACTGGGTTAAACCTTCGATACAAAAAGGCTGGATGTAACAGAATATGGAGACAGTGGAACATAGCCAACTCCGCTGCACGTAGAAGTCCACAAGGTGACGACCAAGACACTGACGCCAGATACTTGTACCGAGGGTGAAGCCAAGCAAGTAGTCACCATGTGAGTGGGAGAAGACTTCTCCAGGCTCCTCGACTTCCGGATGGGTAGCCCCCGCCTCGGAGATAGGTCCAAGCCGATCCTGGCCAACACGAGGTGGACCGAAGACTTCCCCAACTCCATGGACCAATTCAAACATTATATTGTAAATTTGATAAATGTTTGATAAATTTGTTATGTTGAAACCAGGAGTTGTCTCTCAATCAAACCACCCACATGACAATATAGAATAAACTCTCCCTTTAGTATGACAGAATTACTTCATGTTATTAAAAAATCATCTAACACATCTCCTGGATATGATAATATCCGATACCCTATGATAGAAAACCTACCGATTGTTATGAAAAACATCCTTTTAGGTATATATAGTGAAGTATTTGTATGCGGCGAAATAATTACAGATTGGAAAGTTACTTTATTAATTCCGCTTTTGAAACCTAACAAAGTACCGAACTGCCCAGACTCTTATCGACCAATTGCTCTTACATCCTGTATTTTAAAAACATTCGAAAGATTACTTAAGCTTAGATTAGAGTGGTGGATCGAAAATAATGACATCACCCCAAGTAACATGTTTGGATTCCGCAAAAATAAGGGTTGCGCAGACAATTTATCTATTTTATGCACAGATATCTATAATAGCTTTTCTAAAAACAACTATAAGACAGCAGTATTTTTAAATCTAAAAGGAGCGTACGATACTGTCCGTCATAATACATTAATAACAAAATTAACAAACTTAAAAGTTCCAGCAAGGTTAATGTTTATGTGGGGATATTACGTATAATCACAATCTCGAACTATCACCTTCCACCTCCTAAAACATCCGTAACTGTGTTTACTAGACATTGACAAATAAGAATTCCTCCAGACCTCGGTCCATATGTACTAAAAGTACATAGACTAAGGAAGTTAAATACCTTGGTTTCACTTTAGATTGTAAACTCACATGGAAAACACACATCGATAACATAGTAAAGAAAAGTGAACGATATCTTAATGCATTAAGAAACAATGGGGAGCAGATCCTAACATCGCCTTAATATTTTACAAAGCAACAATCAGATCTATTATTGATTACGGTTGTATGTTTTACGGTTCAGGAAACAAAACATTTTTACGAAGAATAGATAAACTACAGTACAAATCTCTAAGCTTGTGTATAGGTGCTATGCAAAGTTCACCAATACACTTTTTGTCAGTAGAATGTTGCGACCCCCCTCTTCATATTAGAAAACTCAAATTAGTTTCTAAATATCTGAGTACTCGCATCGAATTGAGTAATCATCCACTTAAAATGAAACTAGCAGAATTAACTTCTAATTGTCTCGTCCAAAAATACTGGAAAAAGAAAACTTTACCAGTGTTAACTGAAGTGTTTATAGAATACACTCAGTCCAACTTCGATTTTGAAATAACCGAAAACATCACATGCTTTAAATTCCCTATTGAATATTTTTTGAAAAATAATAATTTTATAACCGATTTGATCTTGCCTTCAGCACCCACTAGCATTGATCCCGTGCCTCATAATATAACAAGTAACTTTATACAATATTTAAAAAAAAATTTCCTCATACACACTAGATTTTTACAGATGGTTCAAAACGATTCAAAACGATGGCGTAAGGATTCTACAGGTATTGCTGCATACGATCCGAGTAGAAAATACGTAAAAAAATATAAAATTTCACCTCATTGCTCAATATTTTCAGCAGAATTGTTTGCAATATTAAAAAGTACAGAGTATATACTTGCTGAAACATTTTTTACAAATAAAAATGTCATTATTTTTACAGATAGCCAAAGTGCAGTTAAAAATCTACAATGTCCAAATTTTTTAAATAACCCAACAATAATATATAAAATAAGGCATAATTTATATCATAGTCAAGTACAAAATAATATTAATATTAAAATAATCTGGATCAGAGGGCATAATAATATTCTTTATAATGAAACAGTGGACAATCACGCTAAACAAGCATGAGTAGACGGTTTAGTCGACAACACCTATATTAATTCAACGTCAGAATATTTAAATTTATGCACTAACAAATTACGCAAAACATAGCAAATTTAATTTACTGACAAATCTAGTTCAAAAGGGACAACTTACTATAATATTAATAACAAAATCAATAAAAAAAACCCTTGCTTTAAAAATACAAGTCTTCCAAGAAAAGCGATCACAACAGTTTCAAGAATGCGCCTAAACCATACACTTTTCTTGGCTCATCTACACAGATTTAACATTATTGAAAGTGATTGTTGCAGTTGCAACGAAGATAAAATTGCCGACTTAAATCATTTAATATTATGTTGCCAGAATTACGAAAATCTGCAAAATAAATTTTATCAAATGTTAATAAAAAACAACATAGTATTGCCTACAAACATCCATCTTATTATCCGACATGCCAATATAGAAATAATTAAAGCTTTAGCAGAATATTTAAATGATACGAAAATATCTAAATAATTTACTTTCTTATAGTTATTATTGTTATTATTATTATTATTATTATTATTATGGGGTTTGTCAGGTCTTGACAAGCGTCCACTAATCTCAAACCTCAGCAACCTTTTGAGCCGCGTCATACTAGAGACTAGTGGAGCTAAATACACACGACTGCATCCCAAACCCTGGCGATATGCAGCCGCGGAAATTACGCTAGATCCAGTGCCCGCACAATGCGGAGTGACCCGAGCAGCACTGCTTTCTGCATCCTGCAGATCAAAGAGTTGGCAGAAGATCTGCAGACGGGAATGGACTCGATTTCCCTTCGATAGGAGGCTTTCATGCCACCCAAAACACCAACTATCAGGACTACAAGCTTAAATTTATACCCGGGATACAGCTTTCTAAGCTCGGACAAGAGGTCCATATACTTGGACCTTTTTTCCTCCTCCTTGAGAGAGATATTCTTCTCAGCTGGACTTGAGAATTCGATCACAAACATCTGTTTGGTCTCGATATCCAGGAGGGTTATGTCCGGCTTAGTGGCTGTCAGTAACCTCGAGGTGGGGAAGGAGTAATTCCAATAAATACGGCACTTGGAATTTTCCACCACCGATTCTATGTCAGAAGGGACGTACGGTATAACCGGTATTTGGTCAATACCATAGGCATGTCTAAGATGATAGTAGATTATTATTATTATTGTTATTATTATTATTATTATTATTATGGGGTTTGTCAGGTCTTGACAAGCGTCCACTAATCTCAAACTTCAGCAACCTTAAGAAAGTAAATTATTATTATTATTATGGGGTTTGTCAGGTCTTGACAAGCGTCCACTAATCTCAAACTTCAGCAACCTATTATTATTATTATTATTATTATTTTGGGGTTTGTCAGGTCTTGACAAGCGTCCACTAATCTCAAACTTCAGCAACCTTTTGAGCCGCGTCATACTAGAGACTAGTGGAGCTAAATACACACGACTGCATCCCAAACCCTGGCGATATGCAGCCGCGGAAATTACGCCAGATCCAGTGCCCGCACAATGCGGAGTGACCCGAGCAGCACTGCTTTCTGCATCCTGCAGATCAAAGAGTTGGCAGAAGATCTGCAGACGGGAATGGACTCGATTTCCCTTCGATAGGAGGCTTTCATGCCACCCAAAACACCAACTATCAGGACTACAAGCTTAACTTTATACCCGGGATACAGCTTTCTAAGCTCGGACAAGAGGTCCATATACTTGGACCTCTTTTTCCTCCTCCTTGAGAGAGATATTCTTCTCAGCTGGACTTGAGAATTCGATCACAAACATCTGTTTGGTCTCGATATCCAGGAAGGTTATGTCCGGCTTAGTGGCTGTCAGTAACCTCGAGGTGGGGAAGGAGTAATTCCAATAAATTCGGCACTTGGAATTTTCCACCACCGATTCTATGTCAGAAGGGACGTACGGTATAACCGGTATTTGGTCAATACCATAGGCATGTCTAAGATGATAGTAGAGCACGCGGAGAGCAGCATTATGTCGAGACACGTAGCTCGACGCTGCAAGAGATGGACAAGCAGACAGAATGTGCATTATCGTTTCAGAATGGTGGTGGCACAACCTACAGAGTGTGGACTCCGCTATTTGGAATATGCGGGCCCTGTATGCCAAAGTATTTATAACACCATCCTGACACGCAAACACAAAACCTTCTGTTTCCGATCTCAAACCAGCAGACTTAAGAAACGAGAACGTGAGTTCTGTGGACAACTCTAGACTTTTAATATGTTTGAAGAACACAGAGTGCATACTTTTACTCATGTGTTCTTTTGTCAACATGTCTGTCTCGCCTCGTTTCACCGAACCGGTAACTCTGTTGTACTCCTCCCGAGAGAGTTGTACTCCAGCGTTTTCCCTGACGGGACTCAAGTCTGCCAGGTTAAATCTCGTTGCTGCTCTTCGCGCTGCCTGGTAAAGAAACGCCCCTTTGCCACTAAATTCGTGCTCACTAACGAATTTTAATAGTGGGTCCTGACTTCTGAGGATACTGTTAGCTGTAACCAGGACGAGACGATCGTGCAAGCACTCCAGATTTAGTAATCCCCGACCCCCATTTTGACGAGGGAGGTAAATGCGCTGCACAGAAGATTTCGGGTGAAGACTTCGGTTGATGTTCATGATCTTTCTGGTTCTTCTGTCGAGATCCTTAAGATCATCAACATTCCATTTCATTACACCAAAAGTGTATGAAATTAATGGGACAGCAAGCATGTTTGTGGCAGCGATCTTGTTCTTGCCAGACAGACATGATCTCCATATCTGCCTAAGTCGTGCCATATACTTGCTGCGAAGGGCCTGCTTAATAAGAGTGACATCTTGGACACCTCTCTCACTGATGCCTAAAAATGTGTAAGACCCTTCGGCATTAAGATGTTTTATAATGCTCCCATCAACCAATTGAACGTCTTCACCGTTGTCTAAACCTTTTCCTCTGTATATATGAAAAACAGCGCATTTTTCCAACCCGAATTGCATACCTATCGCGGCAGTGTACTCAGCAACAGTATCTAAGGCGGTCTGCAGATTCCTCTCGTTCGAGGCGTAGAGCTTCAAATCATCCATGTAAAAAAGATGGGTAATTTTGTGCTTACGTTTCGACGGGGGACCCGCCATGTAGCCACTGCCGCGCCTAAGCTCGATCGATAGAGGAAGAAGTGAGATGCAAAATAGTAGCGGGCTTAGGGATCTCCCTGGAAAACCCCACGCTTGAAATATATCCACTCTGTCGACACTGCAGTTGATCCGCTTGGGACAACAAATTGTGTCTTCCAGAGGGACATAAGTTGCCCAATGCATCTCTCTATCTCCGGGTGGACTCGTAACATGCGCAATAATGTTAAAATGAGAGCGTGTGACGTAGTGTCATAAGCTTTTGCGTAGTCCACCCAAGCCATTGACAGGTTGCGTTTGAAATACGACGCGTCATGACAGACTGACCGGTCGATAATAAGGTTTTCTTTGCAACCTGCTTGGCCCCTCTTCGATCCCCTCTGTTCGTAGATGTCTGACCAAACAGAGGCAATGGAGCTCAGTACCCGCTCGTTTAATACGCTGGTGAAGATCTTATACAGCGTATTGAGACAAGTAATAGGTCTGTAGTTCTTCGGGTTGGTTAAATCACCTTTTTTGGGGATTAATACTGTACGCCCCTCTGGTAACCAAGATGGTATTGGTATTTCTCCACGGATAAAAGAAGTAAAATTTCGTGCAAGATGGCCGTGCACGCTTGTGAATGACTTCCACCAGAAAGCAATAATACCATCAACTCCTGGTGCAGCGAAATTGCGCGCTTTCGAAATAGCACGTGTAACTTCTTCCGTGGTAACAGGGGGGCATGCCTGAGGATCTGTCAGGTGTTGTGAACAGAATTCCTCAAATCTCTCCAAAACTGGAGTGTCCTGCACGATCGCCTCTTCTCAGCTGGACTTGTTCATAAAGTTCCCTCCAGAAAGTCTCTGTCCTGTCGACTGATAATGACGGTTCAGAAATCTCAGGTTTGGCCATGAAAAGGCGTGACGGGCTCGTGAGGAACATAGTATTTTCCTCCATGGTCCTAACCCGGTTGACCAGTTTCTTTCTTGCCAGGGTTAGTGCTCTCAATTTGTCCACCGCTTTCTGCTTTAGCAGAGAGAGAGTGGACAAATTCAGTGTGTGATGCTTTATGCGCAATTGATATAATATGCGCTTAGTATTCGCACTTAGCGGCTTAATACTTCGTAAAGCATCAATACCACACTGAATATGAGAAGCTTCCTGACGTGAACGCGTCATTTTCTTCTCTAATTGCTGTATACGCAGTTTGCCGTTAAAAGCCTTAGCCCGCTTTGGCGTCAGCACAGCTGCTGCAGCGTATACAGCACAGTCGATATCCCAGAGACTACTCTGAGGGGAAATTTGCTTGTCAATAAGTTCATGAAGTCGCGTGAGGTCATCAGCACGAACTTTGAACTTATTGTGTCCGAGTCGGGTACGTTCAGAATGAGGCGAGAGAAGGGCTAGAAAATCCTCGCGGAGATTTTTTTCCGGTGAAGACGATGTTATTCCTGCATAAACTGGGGAAGACCCAGTGGCTATCTGCCCACCTCCCGTTGGTGGGCTTGCAGGTGTCGATGGCTGTACCGGTATTTGGGACAACTTTCTCGACTCTCTTCGTCTCGATCGCCTCATCCTGCGTCGCAGGCGTGCTACTTGGTCGCGCAGATTTTGTTGCGTCATGAAGTCCAGCTCAGAATGATTTTCACACCATTGTGAGTGGACTCTGACCATGTAGCCCCTGCGATGGGGTGACGCTGCCTCGTAAACCTTATTATTATTATTATTGTTATTATTATTATTTTATTTTTTTTTCTCATCTCATTACTAACTTGCTCTATTCTCTATTGTAAACCTTCCCATGGCCCTCCTCCGTAACCGATGTCCTGCTGTGACGGGCCTCACTAGCAATTACCTTATCCCATCTGAATCCTATCTTCTACATCCTAATTCATATTTATCATGCATTAAATAGCTCCAGACCAATCGTTAACAACGAAGGTCCGAAATAATTAAAAAAAAAAAGAAATAACTGACGTCATCGATTCAATTCCTTTTCCCGTGTCCTCCAACACCTCGCTAATCTGCCTTCCATCCCACTTCAATTCAATACACCCTCTCAACAAATGTTCCATCGACTCTATCTCCTCTCCACATAATCTGCACATCTCTTTTCCCCATATCTGTCCCTCTCATAGATAAAGAAGGAAATAGATGCGAAACTGCCGTTATATTTTTTTGAAACCAAATTAGCGCTGTAGTTGTTGGGTTATGGAACTAAAATTGATAGGGGAGGAAAGGGTTGGGATTTCGCGGGTATTTCAAATGCTTCAGTGGATATAGTTGTAAGCATAATTAAATGTTATTATTAAATGAAACAATTGTTATGGTTTATTTTGTCTATTTTTAATATTATTAACGACAACAATATTAAAAATAGACAAAATAAATCATAACAATTGTATCATTTAATAATAACATTTAATTTTGTTTACAATAGGGGATAGGCATGATTTTTTTTTATTTTTTTATTATATTCCTCTTGTTGTATATAAAAACATAAAAAACAGTTTTTAATTTTTTTTTTTTTTAATTTGAAGGCTTTAAAAAATCAAAAATGTATGTAGCGCGCGAAAACGACGTGTGACGTCATAATCCTTTCTAACTGACGCATGAGACTACTAGCCAATCCAGCGAACGGTTGTTTATGCAGCGAACATAGTCTGTTGTGAATTATTTGTTTGTGTAACTTTTATAGGTTATGTAAAGGGGAGTGATTTTAATTAAAATAAAGTTTAATTCTATAAAAACAATTTATACATGTTTACCGAATTAAATTTTATATTAAAATATGGAATATCCAGGCCCCAGTACTTCGAAACATTATCGAAAATATTGTTCAGTACCGATGTGCACAATTAGTTCAACTAGAAATCCAAAAAAACTATTTATATCATTACCTAATGGCGAAAAACAACAGAAAAGGCGAAATTTGTGGCTGAAAACTATGAGGCGAAATAAAACCGATATTTCAGAAAAAAGTAAACTTTATGTTGTGTGCATAAATGCATCAATGTTGGGTAAATTATCACTCTGAGCCCTAACAAAATCTTTATCTGCCATTTTAATAGTAAATACGTGAAAAATTGTTTAAAAACAAATACAAAACTCTCGAACAATACAATACACACACGTGTGAAGATTATGTTGTAGCTGTCTGTATCTGTGATGTGAAAACCCTATCGTTTGACGTCATGCTCAGTCGTTTCTACTCGGCAACCTTCGCCCCGTGCTCGGAATATTTCAAATTTACAATATTTTAATTAAAAAATTTGGCTATAATGTTAATTAAAATGTGATTTTTGTTTTGTTAGGTGACATAACTAACATTAACATATCAAAATAATGTAGTTTTAAGGAAATACAAATTTTATGCTTATCCCCTATTAAGAACAAGTAGTTAGGAATTATACAGAAACAGAAAAACAATAACTAGAAATAATTATTTATTAAGTAGACTAACATATAACATAATATTTACTAATACTTAATATTTATGGACACTTCCATGGACCAGCCATCCAATTTTGGATTTCCAATGTTCCTCATCCACGTTTTTACAATTCTGGAGCCACACGTGTCTTTGGGTTTGGAAAACGATATCTTGTAGGTTCACTACTATCACACCCCAAAACAAAGCATTTAACACCCATTTTCCGAATTAAACAATGAAATTACAAAATTAGAAGACGATTTTGACGCTAATGACAGAAGCTGTAACAGGCAACATCCTGTAATGCACGTAGCTATAGCGACTGGCAGCGACTGAGGCGCTATTCGTGTTGGGTTATGGAACGTAATATGGTTTTCGTTTTGCCATTAGAGTTTCACCCCCCCTGGTCCCTCTCTAATCTCGTTTCCACACCTGAAACGTGCTATTATGTTTCATTCTTTTCCTCCTAATTTTAAGTATCTAGGTAGACCAATTGTTCTTATTTTTTGATAATATTTATTGTTTGTGGATCTATTTATTTTATTAGTCTGTTGTTGGCCCTGATTTTCCCTGTCTCTTTTTATCAGTTCTTCTCTTATGTCCTTTCCTTCCCTCCTCAGTCTTTCCACTTCCTCTGTAGCATATCCGTTTCTTTGATAATATTGATTTCTTATTTTATTGCATCTTGTGTTCTTGTTCTTTAATACGTGTTTCAATACGTGGTTTGTTTTCTGTTCTATTTCTCACTTTATCTTCATAGTTTATAGCTCTTCTTCCTGTTTCTATTTTCATTTTATCTCGTTTAGTTTATCCTAGTATTACGTATGTTGGCGTCTGTATTTTCAATCCCACTGTCCATTTTATGTACTTGTTTTGTATTCTTTCAATTTCTTCTCTTTCCTTCCAGCCCCATATTTCTGTTCCGTACATGATCATACTTTTGATGCTATCAAAAAGCATCATCCTTGTTTGGAATCTGTTTTTGAATTTTCTATCTCCTATGCTCCATATTTGCGGCATTACACATCCTATTTTCTTTCTTATTTGTCTTATGTGTGCGTCTTCTCCGCCGTTTTTTTGTAATGTGTATCCCAGATATTTAAATTCTCTCACCTCTTCGATGTCTTTTTCATTGAATGTCCATTTCGTTGACAAACAAATATATAAAATTATATATTTATTTATATATTTGTATATAGAATTCATTATTAAAAGAAAATAATCAAAACAATTCATATCTATATTTGATTTTGTAAAGAAGAATTTTGAATAATCTTTCAGGACATATCCGACTCATACTTGAAACCGTTTTTTAAGGTTGAGGATCCAGATCACTGACTCGAAAATTGCTTAATCAATAACAATATAATTTTTTTAAGATTTGAAGTATATATATTAATATAGAACATAAATAAACGATTCTCAAATACAAAATTAAGTCATATTTCTTTGGCTTTGACATTTGTTTCAGACATTCTTAAATTTATTTTTACAATTTAAACCTAGTATTTTACTTGAAGCTTATATTTATCAATTAATTCATCAGTTTTTTGGTCAAGTTGGTTGTCAATTTATTGTTCAGTTTATTGCAATTTGATTTTTCTTTTATTTATGCAATGTTAAATTGTATAAATATTTACAAAGGAAAAAAAAAAATACATGAGTTAAAAAAAAACTTCTATTCATTTAAATAATAATAAAAAGCTACAAATCTGGTCAGTGAAAACATTTATTTTTCTGTCAGTGGAGAATAACCATAAAGTTACCAATAATAGCCTAAAGAACACTTCAAATTTTTTACGATTATCAATAAAAAAAAGGAGCATAGGAGCTAGGATCGGTCGAAAGGTCCAGGTTGGCTAAATGAATTTAAGTAATTTCATTGTACTTCATGGTACTTACTTTGAAAGGCGCTCCACATAGTGGATTCCAAGACTTGCGAGCGGTATCAAGTCTGAAACCCTAAATGGTCCACCGGTCGGTTGCTTAGATTCTTTAGGACAGGAATAAGGGTTTTTGAATTAAAGTCTGATTTTTACTTAATCTACGTTTAATGTTTAGATAAAAACTGAACGTTATTAATTACACTAGACTTACATTTAACGATGGCTACAAAATCCCATGGGAGACACTCAACCACAAAACCTCACAATCAGCGTTATCACCTCACAAGCCGCTAAACACCTCACAACACTCACAGTGTTTAACCCGTTATCGATATTCGTTCAATTCGTTAAAGACCGTCCTTAACACTCCCAGATTACTTCTGGTTCGCTCACTACACGCTACCGGGTTGCTCTACCAAAATGCTTGGGAAGTTCGTCCGACTCCGGTGATGGCTAACTCACGACTCACTTTTCTCTCACAAGATTTTCCAAGCCCTTTTCTTAAAACTAATAATTTGATTTCTGAACCCCATTTTTTGTCTTTGTAAAAATAATCAGCTCTCCAATTAACAACAAAAACCTTTTAACTTATCTTGAAGACTCATATTTCTATTCCCAATAATTCATAACCCCAAATAATTAATTTTGACTCTAATTACCTACGAAGTCTATATCACTGAAAATATATGGTCGCATATCCACATCTGTGTAAACATTTGCCCATGTTATTGGATATAAACAATAACAATCTTTTAAACAAATCATATAATATACGACCCTAATTCTACCCGTATCTCCCAACATTTAACTAAAAAAATATACGGTAAAACTCAACTAATCTCTGAAGTTGTTTATCTTAAAATAGATTAGTTTTTATATTCAAATAATTTGAATATTTTTAACTAATTGAATAATATTATTTTAATTAATAATGAAATTTTATTTCTGAAATTACCGCTTCCACAAATTATATTTGGCGTATTATATTTTTCTGCGTATTAATAGTGTGCTATGCATTTTTTCAAAATAACTTGCCATTTACATGCAATAGTTATGATAATTTGGACTAATTTAACCGAAAAGTTTTGATTAAGCAGCGCTAGCGAAATTTTCGTGCCAGTGACCAGGATCCTCAACCATAAAAAACGGTTTCAAGTTATGAGTCGCGCATATGTTCTTTAAGATTCTTCAAAATTCTTCTTTAAAAAATCAAATATATGATAGATATGAATTGTTGTTATTATTTTCTTTTAATAATGAATTCTATATACAAATATATAATTTATATATTTGCTTTATTTTTTTGCCTATTTCTCCTACCTATTTGCCTTTTTAGGGTTTTGTAGATATGACCAAAAAACCTTTGTACCGTCATTTTGCCGTCTGTCTGTTCGGTAAAAATTGTAGCCAAACGGCTAAACCTAGAGAGTTGAAATTTGGCATGCTTATACAACTCTTTGACTCGCACATAGGAAAAATACTAAAACATCTAAAAAACATATCCCCCTAAAAATAAAAAATATGTTCTCATCGAAAAAAAATATATATATATATTTAATTCTGAGTAGGGTATCAAATAGAAGTAAGTTAGTTAAAAATTTTGGCGCACAGCAACAAAGACTATTTACGCCTTATCAAATTGAAGCCCTTAGCACGTAGCGATTAAAATTTTATTTTTGCAAAATAAATTATTTTGACGCGAATTTTGCCGAAGTTGTGTAGTAAAAAATTATAATAAATTATAATAAAAATTTGAAAAAATTACAAGTAATGTACATTGGTGTGAACCGGAATAGTACAACAGGAATTTTTGATCAGATTATGTTTTCGGAAAATAAAGCATTTTTTGTGGTTTTTTGGTTGACGATGTAAAATATTTAATACGTTATGTAACACAGCAAACCAGTAAACTTTCATAGTCTAATGTTTAGCCTTCTCGCTTCCTAAGTTGCAAACTGGGGTTCGCTTCCGGTCTGGAGACAATTTTATTTTTTCTGTATTTTTTTTACATTTGTATTTTGTTTAAATTATTTTGTCAAAATTCTAGTTATATTTTGGCAAATGTTGCATTTAATTTTTAAAAGCGCAAATTTAATAACCAGTGGGAATTGTTGAAATTATAATTTAATTCTATGAAAATTTGTTTTGGCATCCTAAATAATCATCATTCACTTACTAAATACCTGCGAAACCCTGAAATGTGTGAAAATTCACACTTCACATCCGTTTTTTTCCCGCCTATTTTAACACTTTTTAGTGCCTTTTTCACTGCCTAATTCACCATTTTTTAGCGCCTGAAACTCCGGTGCCTAGACATAAGGAAGAAAACATAAGTACTTTAAATGAAGTAAATACTGGTTACATTCCTTATTATATACGTTTAATTTTCTAATTATTTAATAACATATATTATTGCAATAATATAATTGTATTTTTAGTTACATAATTTGTTGGTTATGAACTGTATGATGATAATACTATGAAATTACTGTAATTCATTAAAACTTATATTTCCTAATAAGAAATATCAATTTCCTATTACCTAGTTATAATTGTAATCATACAAGAAAAATATAAATACAATAGCCAGATTTAAAATATAAATTACTTTTTTTCTAGTTGAAATACTGAAGCAGTAAAGTGTTTCTGGTATTATTTTGTCTTATTACTATCCTTTGAGGCTGCCTGTGGTTATTTAAATTATTTCAATTATATTACTACATTGACTGTGGAAAGACGATTGCCTACAGATCACAGATATGCGGGTTCGAATCACGGTCTCAACTTCAGAATTTGCATTTTCCGATACCGTGCAGTGTCTATATGCCAACCAGTCCCTTGGCACTTGGTGTCACGAAAACAAAATTCTCAGCAGCGCATACGAAAGTAATACGAAAAATTCGATTAAATGGTAGTAAATATGAGTTTAAATTGGAAAACATGGAAATAGAATTTCCATGAAATTCCTTCCTAAAAAATTAAACCAGTGGCGAAGAGAGACCTCCGCTAGACTTGCCCTCCCATAAAAAAAATAATAATAAAAAAAAAATACATTTTTTTTTAATTTAAAAAAATATTTAGGTAAATCTTATTAGGTATTGTAATCTCGCGATTACAATACTTGCCCCTTATATATTAAGGTCGGGCAAGTAAAAAAAGAGGATGCTGTCAAAATTGCTTTATTCTTACATTTAATTGAGCAAGAAGCCAGAGGAATTATTTAAGTATTAACCCTTATAGGCTAGTGCCTACGTCGAAAGATACTGCACTTGATGATATGAAATGCCATTTGGCACACGTGTTCTTTATAAAAAATAAATCAATTTGACCCGCAGCACCTATTTTTGAATCGAGGTAGATTCAAGATGGCGGCGAAACTAGCGCGCCAATTACGATAACGATAACTGATTTTTATGATAGAGCAAGATAGCTAAATACATATTTATGCAATAGACTTTTAGCTACAATTTGCCGCGTCGTTCGCGAATATTCGTTTCTTAGTTTACAAGATACCGTCCATAATTCATTCTCAGACGCAAAAAAGTAATTTCCGAAATGGCTAACAAATTTCGTTTGATATGTCTCGTTTTCTATTAATTTAATGCCATAGATTACGAATCTGTTATCAAAATGGCGAAAATTTTAAATTTTGATAGATTTTTTCCCCAAATTCGAGACATGATGATATACTCCATCACTGCAAATCTGCGTATATTAATATTTTGTTTCAATTTTTCCTAAATCTGTTGGGCATATTCTTCGCTACAAGGATATGTGAGGAATAGGTTTAGAAAACAAAATATTTGAAAACAGTTTAGCCGTGATAATATTACACCACCAATATGCGAATAGCCGACAGAAACTCAATACGTTCTAAGTTGGGTAATTTGTAGAGATAAGTTTTGTGTGTATATATAATTTCAAACCTGTAATTTCTCTTAGTTTTATTCAACTACTGAAGATGGCTACTTCGTAGCCGAAATGTACGTCTGGTGACAATAAAATTATTTGTGAAGTAAAGAATCTCTTTAAGTTTATCTTATCCTAAACTTCACGTTAACTCAACAATTAATATTAATTAATATTTATGTATGCTTTCATTTTACCTGTTTCTCCATATTTGATAATTTGATAATTGACTCTTTACAAGAACATTATTTCTAATGTGACAAAATGATTTGGGGTCAGAATGTAAGGTTTTTGAATTAAAATGATAGATTTTATGTTTGTCAACAAACGTAATCGATTTTAATACTAAATGGCAGGCCCGTAACTAGGACGTGACGAAAGAGGCGCCTGCCACCGGCGTAGCTGTGTTGAGGGCACAAAATTTTTAGTTGCTAGCCATTTTTGTGTCATCAGAGGTAAGGTCCTTTTTTTGCTCATTACTTGCATTTTGGAGGTGAGGACCTTTTTATTACTCATCACTTGTATTTTTGAAGGTAAGTAAAATTGAATAAAATATACTGTATTTCCAGCAATATTTTCAGCATTCACAATAGGGGCGCCAAAATATTCGAAAGACGCAACTTGGACTTGCCACCGGCGCTTAAATCCTCGTTACGGCCCTGCTAAATGGTCACCAAAGTTGCGAAGCAAAATTAATAAAGTCCTAAAATTCCAGATAATTGTGATAAAAGAATAAAGTAAAAAAAAAGTATTTGGATTAAAATATTGCCCGAAAATTCTTGGCTATATACCATTCCAGAAACTAAATTTTTTAATATAGTTTTTAAAACTAGAATTACGACCAAAATACTTTTAAACAGTACGAGAAAATTAATTCTAAAAAACGACTATGCAGCCTACACTGGTGTTATATAACGTCACTCATATAGTAAACGTCTCTTATAGTAAACAATACATTAAATATTTACATTTTACAACCTTAAAAATTAAACTTTATTTTATTTTATTTATTTTATTTATTTTATTTATTTTACATCGGCCTATTTCTGCAACGAGGCTAATAGCCGATGCCAGAGGGCGAGCTCCTACACCTGGATGAGGGGTGAATGATTGTGAAAATGGGAGTAAATTCTCGCCCGAATAATATCACCAACGAAGGAGGCTCGAACCATCGACCGGACAGTCGTACTGGGTTTCCGCTAGTACAAAATGCACGACTTAGTGCGCTCGACCACTCCGTTGGCTTTAAAAATGAAACATATAAAAATAAAAAATAATAATAATATTTTATTATGTGCTGAAAATATTACATTTTTTACAATCGTCAATAACATTACTTTTACAAAATATGTAGGGGACCTTACAAGATGCATATTATATTTTATATATAGGTTATAAATGTGCAGTATGTTTACAATACTCATACATAGATACATAATATTTAGCTGGACAAACTGAGTGATCATAGAACCTCCTTCAAGTCACTGAAATCATTTATCAGATACTCAGCAGTGGAGTAGAAGGCCCTGCATATTAAATATCTCTTGGTTATTTTTTTAAATTTTAAAATGTTGAGACTTTTGATGGCTGGAGGAAGCACATTGTAAAATTGAGTACTATACCTGGACATTCCAAGTCTTGTGAAGTCTGGACGTATCTCGTTTTTATTTCTTGTGTCGTGTCTATGGACTGAACTTTGAACTAGGAATTCGGTTTGGTTTTCATGAACGTAGAAGATGCAGTGGTGAATATACAGGGAAGGTAACGTTAATAAACCCAACTCCACAAATACTTTCTTGCAGTCGCACCGGTATTGGATATTCCCCATAATCCTGACAGCTCTACGTTCACATGGCTGGAATGACCCCAGATTAGAATGGCATAAGTCAATTGAGCTTGAATAGAGGCAAAGTAGTAGGTTTTTTGAACTGCTTTAGACGCACACCATTTTTAATTATTTAGGCCGTAAATAGACGAACAGTTTCTTGGCTATTTTGTTTTAGCATGCTAATCCCAAGTCAGCTTGCTGTCTATTTCTAGACCTAGAAAGGATACCGAGACTGGATTGTTGGTGACCTGTTGATTTCTAGTAGAGAAGACCATAAGTTGGGTTTTGTTCGTATTCAAGGCTAACTTATTTGCCAGAAACCAGTTGTGGTAGTAGGACATGGATAATTCTCTATTATCTATAAGTGACCTTAGGAATTTGTTGATATCAAGGACCGCAGTGTCGTCTGCAAAGGGGATGGTGTTTAACTCAATGTTAACGAAGGGTAGATTGATGTATAGTAGGAATAGAACAGGACCCAGAACTGACCCTTGTGGGACTCCGTGTTTGACATACAATGTCTGGGAGGTCTCGTTTCCTGCGTGTACAAATTGTTTCCTGTTTATCAGGTATGACTCTATGAGACTGATGCTTTCGGGAGTAAACTTGTAATATAGTAGCTTTTTTGTTAAAATATCGTGATTAACGCAGTCAAAGGCTTAGCTCAGGTCAAGAAAGCTACCTGAGCAGTAGAGTCCTTTTTCAAAGCAAAATGTGACGTATTCCATGAAATCTAGGAACGCGTTGGTGGTTGATTTGCCAGATCTGAAACCATATTGTTTGGAGGAGAGTATATTGTGTTTCTCGAGGTAGCTTTTCAATTGGTTTTTTAAGACCTTTTCAAAAAAATATTGAAAAACAAGGTAGAAAGGAAACGGGACGAAAATTATTTAGGTCGTTTTGACTACCTTTTTTGTGCAATGGTAATGCACGTGCTAATTTCAATGAATCTGGAAATAAACTGTGTAATGAAGATGTTGATAAATTTAGTTAGTGGGGGAATTAAGCTGTCTTTTGTCAGCTTAATTAGATCCACGTTTAAACCATAAGCGTCTCGAGTTTTGTTGTTTTTGATGTCATTTATGATATCTCGCGCCGTTATCTCAGAAATTTCTTTAAAAGAGAAACTGGGTATGGAGGAAGCTAATTTAAGGTTTTTTGATAGCAAGTCTGATGGACAGGAATTTATTGGAGCTATATTATTTATTAATTTGGTAGCAGCATTACAGAAAAACTCGTTGATTTCATCAGCTGGTCGAGTGCATTCGGAGAACTTGATTGGTTTCCGACTGCCATTTATCACTCTCCATGTGGCCTCCGAAACATTAGTAGAGCCACATATAATTTGCTGTTTGCATCTATTTTAGCCCTTTTAATTGCTTCTCTATATTTAATTCTATATGAGTTCCTTAGTAGTTTGGTGTTTGCGGAACGGTTCGTTAAATAATGCACGTGTAACACATCAAGTGTATCTCTCATGGTTTTCAGATCCGGTGTAAACCATTTTACAACAGGTTGATTAAAAGAAACCTTTTTTAGGGGTTTTTGGATAAAGGATGAGTTAAAGTTGTTGACAATAACACTAAGAAATAAATCGAACTTTGCGTTAACCTCACTGGTAATGTCAAATATAAAGTTCCAGTTTGTTGCGTCAAGTGACTAAAAAAAATGCCAACTTGCCTTCTTCAGTCAAGGGCCGAGTCATGGTGGTTACCTTAGGGCTGGCATTGTTCGAAGAATTTGAACAAGTTAACTTCATGTTAACAGCATCGTGGTCAGAAAAGGGGATTAAAATTTTGCCAGCAGGTGTACTATTGTCTGTAAAGTTAATTAAAACGTTATCTAATGTATCAATACACCTAGTTGGGAAGTCAACCAGGCCGTGAAAATTAAAAGATCGATAAAAATCGTTAAGGGTAAAAATCGGCTGTCAGGCAAATTAAATTTGACGTTGAAATCACCGTCAACAATGATGCGATACTTATGTTGTACTGGCGTTAGAATATTTTCCATTACACTCAGGAAGATTTTTAAGTCGCTCGATGGAGTTCTGTATATATTTAAAATTAGTACGTCAAAATTCTTTAAAAGAAGCCCATTTACTTCGCAATGAAATTTCACAGATTGGTTATTGATGAACTCAAGGCTTTTCACTCCACTGTGGTGTTTATAATGGATAAGTGTCATGATACCCCCATGTTCTTTTTTGCCCGGGCAAAAAATGATATAAGATTAAAGTTACCTAAATGACATTCGGAACACTCAGCCTGGTCCAGCCAATGCTCCTGTATGCAAATAATATTAAAATCACTATCAGCAGCCAAGGAGTCCATGTAATTTATTTTGTTACTAATTGATTATATGTTAATAAATAAAATACTTAAGTCGAGTTGTCTAAAAAATCAATTGAATTACCGGTAGTCTCCTTGGCTATTTCATTAGCGTCATGCCTGTAAGTAAACGAAATATTTTTACTGCTGTATATAACATTACTAGCAGTACTAGTTGATGCTTGCTTGCTGACAATATTTATCGTATCATGAATGGACTTTGTTTTTACATTGACGAAATTTACCTGTTTCCCTATCGCCTTTACAATTGTAGTTTTCCCCAAATTATTGATGTGCAGGCCGTGTTTGGTGAAACATTTATTTGAAAGGGTACTGGTGTTTATTATGGAAGACCGGTTGGAGAATACACTTCATATATTCAAGTTGGTTTCAAGAACACGACTGTTGAATTAGATTCGGTCTTTCCAGAAGGGAGTAAACACGATGGTTACGTTCGTGTGTCTGAGTTGTTCCCTTATCTGATGCTGTGACGGTCTTGACGCGCAGTCATTGTTCGCCGCATCGTTAGATCCCCCGAAAATGATGACGTGGTCCTTTTTCGTGAAACCCTGGGATATGCGAGTAGTACTCTCGGCAAGCAGTCCAAACTTAGCATTAGGTTTACATAAAGTGAGGGTACTGTAATGCTCACCGTTCAGAAGCTTTTTAAGTATGGACCCACAATTTCTTCCTTGACTATCTAATAATAACAATATTTATCTTTTTACGACATGATGTTCAGAAATATGGCAGTCAGTTGTATTGCTATTATGTAAGTTGGTTTTACAATTATGGCTCGTACTGTGTGCGCTGCAGTTACCTGTTGTTGGTGTATAATTGTGATCCTTACTCTGGAAGTGGGAGGGAGCCAACTTACGGGTAGGATATACCCCGCTGCACTGGTCAGTTTTTAGTGGTTTTGGGCGGCAAACAACCACTGATTGCTTTTTTAAATTGAAAATTGATACATCTTGATGTTTTAGTTCCAGTGATTGTAACGCAGTAGACTTGTTCAAGTCGCTCAATTGATTTTTTTTTTCTTCTTGTTTTCGAGCAGGTATTGAAGGTTCTTTATGATCTGAGCTTGTTCTTCAATTTTGTTTAGGAGGAGTTCTTCAGACTCTAGAGCCAATATTCTGATGGACTCAGTGCTGTCTACTATTCTATTTAGGTGTAGGGTCTTGTCATGTAGTTCCATTTCCAGCATTAAGATACGCTCTTTTAGCACAGAAAATTCTAGATCATATTGCTCGTCTACTGATTGCAAGTCCAGCTTTAATTTGTCCTCATCAAGGGTTTCAAGAAATCGGATTACAAATGACTTGCGGAGTCCGTTCGCAATTAAACCCTTTGCTTTTAGTTTCATCAGCAAGTCTACGATATTCATGTTTACATAAGAAGTCATCTCTGTGTTGAACAATTTGAGAAGGAAGTAAAATGGACAATTTGCAAAAGGCAGTTGACAGATAAGAGTAGTAAATGAATGTATATTTTGTCCAATAATCAAGATATTTGATAGTAAGATAAGAGTTAATTTAAATTACGGTAAGTTATTAAATAAAGATTAAATAGTTATTTATTGCAAAATATTAAAATTTCGATAAAGAATGCAATAAATTCAATGAAAATATATTTCAGATACGATAGATTGCTCTTGTTCAATACATACTGTATATAACAAAAAAAAAAAAAAAACAAATCAATAAATAAAATACAAAAATACAGAAGATACAAATTCGAAATTAAAAATTGTATAGTATTTTTTATTATTTCACCTTTGACACATAAAAGATGCATAAAAACTTCGAGTGTGCAAATATGACAAATTAAAAAAATTATTCAATTTCTTGAGAGTTTTAAATATATAAACGACAAATAATAAAAAACATGTGTTAATTTAAATCTAGTTTTTGGCTGGTAGAAGATAAAATATCAATACAATAAAACAGGATAAAATAAAAAATAAAAATAACTAAAAATTGACAGAGATGTCGTATTTAAGTCATATTGCATAGAAAAAATTTAAGAAGTTACAAACACGTCATAAAAATATAAAAAGTTCTAAACATAAAATTTAAAAATACATGTTTCGTCTTTGTTTACACTTGTCACTTAGAGTTTTGTAGAAGTATTTTTAATTTAAAAAATAAAAAATACTTTCTGTGTGGGATTTGATTACTCAATCATTGAATTACAAGGCGAACACTGTAACCATGCAGCTATCTGGTCAACAAATAAGTATGGTCAGTTCTTCAAACTTGTCGCAGAAACAATGTTAGTAAACAAATAGATAACTATTTATTTAGTTTATTCTGCAATTTGGAATAAAAGGTATTGATGAAAATATCACAGTTAGTGTCTTACTCCAGGGGTTGTTAAACTTATGTAGTCCGAGGACCCCCTCTTGAACAACTTTTTTTTTGCGGACCCCATCCCAACCCTAGGCATTTTACGTCGTTCTTGATACTTAATTTCTGGCTCAATAATCGTATGGGCACTACGTTGTAATAAATATTGGTCAAAAGTAAAAATGTATCGCTGGTTATTTTAATAAATGGTCTTGAGTCTCCAAAAATTTATAAAGGAATATTTTTATGAGCATGTAGAATAAAAAACATAAAATTAATAAAAATAGTAGTAAAAAGAATAAAAAAAGTTACAAATTATAATACGTTAAAATCATATAAACAATTCTTGGTCAAATATTGGTCAAAATAGATCTTATTATAATATGTTTTCCGTAAATAATTTGTAGTTGAATAAAAATAATTAAATTTTTACTAATTATTGTTTAGTTATGCCAATAACTAGTTAGATAACAACAAATAAAAAGTCTTGACCATGTAGCATTTTTATTAAATGGGTTATTTGAATAAAAGTGAAAAGTTGGGGGATGTAAAGTTAATGTCAAAATTGTTTCGCGGACCCTTGGTAAAGGCTACGCGGACCGCTAGGGGTCCGTGGACCACAGTTTAAGAACCGCTGTCTTACTCCATTGTTATTGCACTTGCACTATTGTATACACTACATGTATTTTATTTGAAATATAATATTTATTGTTCATTTATTATGCTTATGTAGATGACTTCGAAGCGTAGCTTTTTAACACTTAATATTTAAATATATTTAAATCCAACAAACTTAAAGAAATTAGATTAATTTATTATTACAACATATTAAAAATAATTATTTATTATTAAAAAACAATTTTAAACGCTTTTAAAATTAAGGAGTTTTGACTTTGGCAAAATGGCCGACCAAATTTCATAATGTTTCAAATTTCAAAATTTCAAATTTCACAATATATAAAGAGAAAAATTTTAAAAAATATTTTCTAATAATTATTCATAACTGATTTAAATTTGTTGAATAACTTTAAATGTAATTTAAAAGTTATTAAAATTTTTTATTTTATCGTTGAATACATACATGTTTGTTTAAAACGGAAAACCGTGATGTGTTTTATTTTAACTCTCAATTTCCTATATGGACCCCAGTAGTACAATACTGGCCCCAGTAGTACAAGTATGCCAAATTTCAACTTTCTAGGCAGGGACCTGAAGCTGAATTTATTTAGGTTCAGGTTCGGATTCTGGTTCAAAGTGGTAATATCGGTTCGGTTTCAGGTTCAGGTCCAATAACAGATTTTTTTAGGTTCAAGAACCGAAATTTTTTTCAGGTTCGGGTTCAGGTTCAATGAAAATTTTAAATAAAATTATAAGTATACTCTATTTCACTTTGTAATACATAACTAAGAGGGAAACTTAATTTTTTATGTTGTATATTTATATCATTTTAGGGTGGTAATTCTAAGATGACACCTTTAAAAATATTTGACAATTAATTGACATTATCAAAGCCATATTTACAAGTTGACATCAGGGTGACCAGGTCTTAGGTTTTCAGCCAGAGTCTCAGGGTTGCGGGCCAGAGTCTCAGGGCTCCGAGTTTTGTTATAAAATCTCCTTGGTTTGTAGTTTGGAGGTGAGGACCTTTTTTGCTCATCATTTGTATTTTGGACGTGAGGACCATTTTTTATTTAGCTCATCACTTATATTTTGGAGGTGAAGACCTTTTTTTTGCTCATAATTTGTATTTTGGGTGTGATGACATTTTCTGTTTTGTTAATCACTTATATGTTGGAGGTGAAGATCTTTTTTTTGCTCATCATTTGTATTTTGGACGTGAGGACCTTTTTACTGTTTTGCTCATCACTTATATTTTGGAGGTGAAGACCTTTTTTTTACTCATCACTTGTATTTTTTGGAGGTGAGACAAAACGGGACCTCTTGTCTCGTTAGGAAGGTTCACGTGGGTAGCTGTGTTAAGAGAAAAACATTAAAATTAATTGTATTTATTACATCATAAGATGTACACGTCAATCCTTAGTTATTTCATTGTAAAAAGAGGCGGCAAAATTCTAGTATTTATTTAAACTCTTGGACGGGAAATTGAACTGCTGGTTCGTGTTTTATACTCGCTCTTATTGTCGCTGTGTGAAGGAATCCTCCTATAAATTCCCGTAGTGGAACCGACAGGCAGTGCAAATACATGTCGCTTGTAGTCGGGCTGGATTCGGCAGTCAAGTCATCCTGGACGGACGGGGGATGGAGTGACCTGCTCGCTCGCGTACTGTGAAATCGTAGTGTGAGGCAAGATCACGGCGAGTACACGGAGATTTCGTTGTAAATGAAGCCGGCCCAGTCCGGATGTCAGTACTATAACCGGTTATTATGAATTTATTGTCTTTTAAGACATGTGGTTTCAATTGTACTCCGAGTATGACCGTTCTCCAACCTCACGTTGGTGGCAACAATCAACGACTGGTGCTCAGGGCTCTCGCCCGTCACACTGACGTGGGGTAACGTTGTGAGTGAAACCCCCATATACGGAATCTCGTAACGGCACCAGATAAACGCCTCCAAATCGAAACCAAGATCGAGCGACCCAAGGGTGTGAACCTCCGCCCAAAACGACTCTCGCCGCCGACGCGGACTAAGTCAAAGTACCCTGGCAACACGAGCTCATGCCCCAGAACACCTCCGCCACCGGAAACTACATACCTGATTAAGCCGACCCCCCATCTGTCGCAAGCTACAACCTATCTCGTGACTGCACTAGATAACCGCTTCCTAGTCGAAACTAAGATCGAGCGGCCCAAGGCGTGACTGTCTGCCCAAAACTACTCTCGCCGCCGACGCTGACCATGTCAAAACACGCAAGGAATACGGACTCCGAGGAGCGCGTATTCAGAGAAGTGTCTCAGTCACCGGACGGAGGTACCTCACGACATCTGAACCCTAGAAACGCAGAGCATACGATTCACCTCATAACTTCCTTAATTTAAATATAGTTATAAAATATAATTATTAAAAATATAATATTAATTAGATTTAGAGCTAGTCTTCTATGTCAGAAAACTCTGAGGAGAGATCTTGGGGTAAGCGTCGCATCAGTCTTTTATGTAGTCCTTTGTTACCAATGTTGTTGTGTACAGCACTTTCAGAGTTGTTTAAGCTTTCTAGAAAACATTGAGTTTGTTTTTTGACTTGGGTGGATATTGACGATATTATGAGTTCATTATGCAATTGTTCGTTTCTGATAAACCAAGGGGCATTTACACTAATTCTTAGGATTTTATTTTGGAGCACTTGTACTTTGTTTAGATTAGTTTTGGAGGTGTTTCGCCACACTTCACAGCCGTAAAGTACTAAAGGTTTTATTAGAGAATTATATAATAGGAGTGCACACATTGTTTTAAGGGCGGATTTTCATTTAATAGGGCGGGTTATAGTTGACGAAGTCTGGTGTATGCTTGTTGCAGTTTGATGTTGATGTGGTGGCTCCAAGCTAGACCGGTATCTAAATGTAGTCCTAAATACCTCAGAGTTTTATCTTTTGCATTCCATTCTAAAGTTTTATTATTGATGATAATATTGTTTGGATTTCGGATTCTCTTTCGGGCAAATATTTTACTTTCGCACTTGTCCGTATTTAAAGTTATATTCCAGCTTTTGAGCCAACGACAAACAATATCAGCATTGGCCTGCAGCTCATGTATTGCTTGCTGTAGTTCAAAGTTTTGCGTGATAATTGCGGTATCATCCGCGTACATGGCAATTTCGGCTTGAGTTGTTGGGATGTCGCTGGCATAGATGTTGAATAAATTTGGGCCTAATATACTGCCTTGTGGTACTCCTGCTTTAATAAGCTTTAATTCCGAGATTTAGTTGTTAATGCGAACTGCAAAGTTTCGATTTTCCAGGTATGAGGATAATATAGCAGTAATATATGATGGTAATTGGATGCGCAAGAGTTTGTATTTCAAGCCGTTTAGTCAGACTTTGTCGAAGGCTTGTGCTATATCTAGAAAAATTAGAGTGGTGAATTGTTTATTTTCGAAACTGTTTTCTATTATTTCTGTAAGTCTAAGTAGTTGTTGTGTTGTGCTGTGGTATTTTCTAAAGACAAACTGAAATGGTGGAAGAATGTTCAAGATTTCGAGTTGTTTTTGGAGTCTGCTAAGAATGATTTTCTCTAATAATTTTGACAAAAAATTCAAAAGACTGATTGGACGGTAACTGGTAAGAAGGTTCTTATTTTTTCCAGGCTTATGAAATAACAATATCCAAGATTAAAGCAAGCATTAAAAAGCGATGCAGTCAGGAATTTCGAGGAAAGGTTTTTTAAGACTTTATTAGCAATTTTATCAGGACCAGGAGATTTTTTATAGGAAGTTGTTTAATAATTTTATTCAATTCTGACGGGGTAGTTGGTTCAATGGTATCCGGAATGGGAACGTTTGTTTCAACATAATTGCAAATGAAATGTGTATGTGAGGTACTGGTTATATTTGTGTGGTGGTTCTAAGGGTTCAGAAAAGATGCATTTATCCGAGTCCGTGAATATGGTGTCGTTGTCTGTTTTAATTGAAGCTATTATTTGGGATTGTTTTAATGTTTTCTTCGTAGTCTTGCACATTCCGGGATCGTTTGGTCCGCGTTCTGATATTGGAGTTCTTGGGAGAGGCTCAAGCCCGTGAGCCCCCTTGGCAGCACGCCTGATTTGCAGCGACGTACGCAAAAATGCGTCGATTGGTTTACAATATGATGTCTATATTACAATTTATTTATTTGCAGTTACATAACAATTAATACATTGTTTACAATCAATAATATCATATTAGATAAAAATACGCTACAAATTTTGATTGTATAAGAAACTTTTAAGAATTATACGGTTGTGCCTCCCTTTAACTGAAATATAAATGTTAACGTTAAGTGACAATCCGTAATTGTTGTTATTAAAAGTTCTTAATAATATTTAGCGTTTAACTCCAGTTAACTTATTGTGATTCGTAAGGTTAAAAAAACCTTTTGTCCTTCTACGCTTTCTAATATAAAGATGATTTTATAGTTATACGCTGATACGGTCTCATGTTATTCTTATTAACATTTGAAGCGAAAACGCCTATAAAATTCCAATCTAATGTATACAAATCATTTTTAAAAGAGAAAGTAAAACAAGCTCGGTTCGTTGTTCGCTCAAACATAATGTTATTTCCATGAGAGGGAATTGACCTTGCGACCCTGACCGCTAATACTGAAAATAATTACTGGAAATTCTTTAAATTCAAACAATCAACAGATTTATATTAGCCCCAATAACAGAATCTCGTAGAATAACAAATCGTTTTCTCTTTTCTATTTATTCATTTATTTTTACTATTTATTCATTTATATATTCATATGTTTTTTATCTACAATTTGACCATTATATATAATGTCTTATTATTTAGTTTTTAAATTATGCCTAGTTTTTTTTTTTTTTAATTTAATTTAGGAAGCCTCAGCAACTAAGGTTATTGGCACTCGGTACATTTATTTATTTTACATTATATTTTGTTGTAGAGGTGGCAATCTTTGAGGTATTTTACTATGCTGACTTCAACTTCATGCTGATTGTTCAGAGCTTCCTTCAGCGTTGTTGGTATGTTATGTTTCATCCTTTATATGTGCTACTTTTCGCATTCTATTAGTATATGTTAAACAGTAATTTTTTTTTATCACAGATATTGCATTCTGGTGGTTGTTGATGTTCAAAAATGTGTTTGTGAGTGTACAACGTGTGTCCAATACGCATCCTGGTTAAAACTATTTAGTCTTTACAATATTTTTGGCATTTCCATTTGTATCTTCTTTTGTCAATCTTGGTCAAAGGTGGTTTTGATTAGTCGATTGCCAGTATCTTTTTTGTTTTCATTCAGTACGTGTTTCCAGTTTATTATGATTCTTAAAATCGTTGGCTGGAATCTGTATGTTTAGGCGATTTAAGTGATTTCAACATATCTTAGAACTAATCAGATATGGACTTGGTTTTTGCTTACAATGATTACCCATATAATTGCCGATAACTTATTTCAGGAATTTGTTTCAATCAACCCCTAAAGGGGTGAATCGCCAATCGGGTTGAATATACATCCCGTCGTATTTCCTGTGTTTGTTGAGTTATAGCTTTCCTTTTTGGTATATAGGTGTCTTTTTAAAATATCTCGAAATGCTTCTGACAATTTTTTAAAACTTCATCCCTAAAGGGATAAATGGGTATTTTTTATTCGATAGAATGTACCTTGGACATAGATACATGAAATTCGCAAAGTATATTCCTTCCATGACGTAAGTACCCACTAAGAAGAGATTTTTCGACGTCTAAGGGGGTGAAATATGATTTCAGGGATTCCGCAATATCTCTTAAGAACGTAATGTACTTAGGTTACGCGCAACGGAAACGTGCATTGGGAAGGGCCAAAGAATTTGAACCAAATGTTGTCGGATCAATTTGATTTTTTTTTTAATTTGAAGATAAAGATTGGCCCCGTAGGATTTCAGAGTTAAAATTTGGTTTTATTCTTAATTTTCAGTTTTATAATGTCCTAAACTTTGTCTAACTTCACATCACTGTTACTCCGTAAATCAATAACAATTGCAAATTCCATAGCTGAAATCCTATAGATTGTACTTTTATCTTTAAAATGAGCCCTTGTTTATGAAAATTAATTAATATTTCGCACCAATTCTTTGACCCACACTGAAACACTATTTATATGAAATACTGGCATTTACAAGCATCGAGAGATGTATCCATCTGGTAGCGTGGTTTTAAACTAATCTAGTCATAGTAGAGGGACTCTTAAGCTCCGCCTTAATTTTCTACACATATCTTTGTATTTGGTGTTTAATTAGTAAGATATAAACTGTTGACTATGCTTATTCAATAATTTTCTATTGTTTTATAAAAATTGGTAATTGAAGATCTTTGGAATAAAACAGTTTGTGTGTCAAATTTACGTGTTTTATTTTAGACTTTGCTCTTTCCGTGGTAGAATACAAATTCATATTGACCGGTTTTTTAAATTTCATCCCTAAAGGGTGATAAGGGGTGAAATGTGAGTTCAAAGATTCCTTAATATCTCTTAGGACCAATAAGATATCGACTTGGTTTTTGCTTACAAAAATAACCCGTATAAATACCGAAAAACTTATTTCAGAATTTTGCCCTAATCAACCCCTAAAGGGGTCAATCTACAATTGGGGTGAATTATACATCCCGTCGTATTTCCTGTGTTTGTCGAATTTTAACATTCCTTTTTGGCACATAGGTGTCTTTTTATGACATCTTGAAATAATTTTGACAGTTTTTTTAAATTTCACCCCTTAAGGGTGAAAAGAGGTGAAATGTGATTTCAAGATTCCATAATACCTCTTAGGACTAATAAGATATTGACTTGATTTTTGCTTACAAAGACTACCTATGCAAATTCCGAAAAACGTGTTTCAGGGTTTTATCCTAATCAACCCCTAAAGGGGTGCTTCTACAATCGGGGTGAATTATACATCACGTCGTATTTCCTGTGTTTATTTAGTTGCGACATTTCTTATTGGCACATAGATGTCTTTTTAAAATATCTCGAAATGGTTTTGACAGTTTTTTAATATTTTACCCCTAAAGGTTGAAAAGGGGTGAACTGTGATTTCAAGGATTCCTTAATATCTCTTAGGACCTATAAGATATCGACTTATTGTTTGCTTGCAAATATTATCCATACAAATGCTGAAAAACTTATTTCAGTAATTTGTCCTAATCAACCCCTAAAGGGGCGGATCTACAATCGGGGTGAATTATACATCCCGTCGTATTTCCTGTGTTCGTTTATTTGCAACTTTACTTTTTGGCACATAGGTGTCTTTTTAAAATAACCCGAAATAGTGTTGACAGTTTTTTAAAATTTCACCCCTAAAGGTTGAAAAGGGGTGAATTGTGGTTTGAAGGATTCCTTAATATCTCTTAGTACCTATAAGATATACGACTTGCATTTTGCTTACAAAGATTAGCCATACAAATACTGATAAACTTATTTCAGGATTTTGTCCTAATCAACCCCTAAAGGGGTGGATCTACAGTCGGGGTGAATTATACACCCCACCGTATTTCCTGTGTTTGTTGAGTTACAAAATTACTTTTTGGCACATATGTGTCTTTTTAAAATATCTCGAAATGATACTGGCAGTTTTTTACAATTATATCCCTTAAGGGTGAAAAGGGGTGAAATGTGAATTCAGGCATTCCTTAATATCTCTTAGGATCAATGAGATATCGACTTGATTTTTGCTTACAAAGATTACCATACAAATGCCGAAAAACTTATTTCAGGATTTTGTCCTAATCAACCCCTAAAGGGGTGAATCAACAATTGGGGCGAATTATATATCCCGTTGTATTTCCTGTGTTTGTTGAGTTATAAAATTACTTTTCGGCACATGTGTCTTTTCAAAATATCTCGAAATGTTATTGACAGTTTTTTAAAATTGCATACCTTAAGGGTGAAAAGGGGTGAAATGTGAATTCCTTAATATCTCTTGGGACCAATGAGAGGACTTGATTTTTGCTTACAAAGATTACTCTTACAATTGTCGAAAAACTTATTTCAGGATTTTGTCCTAATCAACCCCTAAAGGGGTGAATCTACAGTTGGGGCGAATTATACATCCCGTTGTATTTCTTGTGTTTGTTGAGTTATAAATTTACTTTTTGGCACATATGTGTCTTTTTAAAATATCTAGAAATGGTATTGGCAGTTTTTTAAAATTATATCCCTTAAGGGTGAACAGGGGTGAAATGTGAATTCAGGGATTCCTTAATATCTCTTGGGACCAATGAGATAACTTGATTTTTGCTTACAAAGATTACTCTTACAATTGTCGAAAAACTTGTTTCAAGCAGTGCCGCAACAACATAAATTGGCATAAATAAAAATATATATATTTAATGACAAAAAAAGGGATATTTGAACAAAAAATAATAATAATTTAGATATTTTAATAATATATTATATAATCACTTTAACGGAATGGAAAATTAAATAAATTAAACTTTTCTGGCTTTTAACTGTGAAAATTCGTTAATTAAGTCTTCATAATTTAATGACTGCGCTGTAGTATTTTCTATTGATATTAAAGCTAAATTTTACAAGCTCTTGGCCCATTGTAGAACGCAAATAATTTTTTATTAACTTTAATTTACTAAAACTGCGTTAATTCTAAGCAACAGTTACAGGGAGCGTTAAAAATATGCGCAGTGCAATGCCAATATTAGGGTACACATCTTTTAAATCGTAAGTGTTCTAATAATTGCATTGCAGTGGCAGTTGTATAGTCATCAATTAATGATCTTGCCTGCCATTTGAAACTTTCGATTATGAAATCAAATTTGTGTTCATTATAGTTTATTAATATAAAAGATAATAAAAAAAAAATTGACCATTCGGCGCCCCTGTGCATCCGGCGCCTGGTGCGGCGGCACCTGTCGCACCACCCTTGTTGCGGCACTGGTTTCAAGATTTTGTCCTAATCAATCCCTAAAGGGGTGAATCTACAATTGGGGCGAATTATACATCCCGTTGTATTTCCTGTGTTTGTTGAGATATAAAATTACTTTTTGGAACATATGTGTATTTTTAAAATATCTCGAAATGTTATTGACAGATTTTTAAAATTGCATCCCTTAAGGCTGAAATGGGGTGAAATATGAATTCAGGCATTCCTTAATATCTTTTAGGACCAATGAGATATCGACTTGATTTTTGCTTACAAAGATTACTCTTACAATTGCCGAAAAACTTATTTCAGGATTTTGTCCTAATCAACCCCTAAAAGGGTGAATCTACAATTGGGGCGGATTATACATCCCGTTGTATTTCCTGTGTTTGTTGAGATATAAAATTACTTTTTGGCACATATGTGTATTTTTAAAATATCTCGAAATGTTATTGACAGTATTTTAAAATTGCATCCCTTAAGGCTGAAATGGGGTGAAATATGAATCCAGGCATTCCTTAATATCTTTTAGGACCAATGAGATATCGACTTGGTGTTTGCTTACAAAGATTACTCTTACAATTGCCGAAAAACTTATTTCTGGATTTTGTCCTAATCAACCCCTAAAAGGGTGAATCTACAATTGGGGCGAATTATACATCCCGTTGTATTTCCTGTGTTTGTTGAGATATATAATTACTTGCTATTTACTTATAAAGACTACCCATGCAATTGCCGAAAAACGTATATCAGAATTTTATCCTACTCCTATCAACCCCTAAAGGGCTGAATCTACAATTACTTTTTATTTTACTAAATATTTTTTGAATTTCCTATTTATCTCCCCTACTATAATTTTAGGGGTGCTTAATAAATTTCTGACACGCCAAGGGGTACGTCAAGAAAAAATGTTGAGAACCACCGGTCTACAATAAGGGTCAGAGACGAAGCGGGGGGGGGCATTGGGGAGAAACTTCTTCACACACATTATTATTAATGATTATTAAAATAATTTTTTGATGATAAAAAAAAACTATTATTTCTACAAAATTATCTGTAAAATCAGAATTGGTAATAAATATTGATCACTTTTCACATACAAGGGCTTATTTAAAAGTTAACATTTGTAATTTTTATTCATTTACTGAGTAACAGTGATGTGAAGTTAAAAAAAAGTTAAGCGCTGTAAAATTGAAAATTAAATCAAAATTTTTCTTTCATAACTTGAAATTAAAAAAAAAATCAAATTGATTCGAATATATTTAGTCTATATTTTATGATTCCGAAACATACAGGTTGAATTCAAAATATTAGTATTTTTCCCTCTCCCTGTAAGCTACTTCGAGGTTCCCCCATCTCGAAGTAGCCTGTGTAGCCACGCCCCCAATGACGTAATAAGGCATCTGGCCACCGCACCCCGCGGAGAATGTGTGACTTTTAAATTGGCTACATTATACCTTTAAGACCAATCAGAACAAAGAGAGTAGTATAATTTTTATGCTTATTTCCATAGCATATCTATTATAAACCAGGCTTAAGAAACATCGTTGTTGTGCTACATAGCATTTAAGAGTTCATTAATGTCAAGAAATGATACATTACTGGATCTGATAGAAAATATTTATAGTGAGTTGGAATTTGGGAATTAGGAGCCATATTTCAAATTCAAAACTACAGATATTTATTTCATAGTGTATTACAAAACTGGAGTAGGCAAATTACAATCATAAAAAAATTTCAGGAAATTACAACACATTGGCCGACATAGTTCCTACCAGATATAATATATTAGATTTCTGATTACTTCTTGACATACCAGGTTGTCATTAAAATTTACTTATATGTACAGTAATATAATTAAAGCATTCTCTGACTACAAATAACTTTAACTAAAAAAACTGAGGTTTCTAGATTAATATAAGAGATGATGACATGGCGGACCATACTGATCAGTTTATGTATCTAGTCATTAAGATTATGTGTGCAGTGGCGTAACTTCATATATTATCCCAACAAAATTTTCTTTGCCCCCCACCCTGTCAACATTGACCAAGAGACCAAGTGACCAAAAAAGGTCATTAGGTGCCTAGGGTACCTAGTTACGCCACTAGTTAAGTACTACATTTTATATAATCTCTACAATTATATTATACAAGCATTAAATGATAAAAAACAATGTCAGTAATACAATATTAAATACACATTTCATATTTAATACATCGAATGATTTCACTACCTATAAGTGTTAAAAATTATGCAATTACACATTTGAAAGGGTAATAAAATAATAAAATAGAAAATACTGAAATAGGTAATTTACTTAAATAAAAGTTCTGGTTCAAATATTTTTCCAAAACGGCTCTAGGTGGGATTATCCCGTATTAGTATTTACACCCAAAATCGTTTCGGAAACGTATTTATTTTCCCGTATGTCCCGACTCTAAAAACACAACCGTTTGTACTTTATTTGTGTTCATCACTATTCTCCCCCACTTGCCGTATGGAAGTCACGTAGGTTCATTTTGTCTAATCTTGAGTTCGAACTATGATTTTTTAAAAAAGATACATTGTGTTTAAAAGTATGACATGAAAAACCAGTAAAATTATAGCTTACTATTTATAAAACATACTTTACTTTATAAAATAATCATACTACTCAATAGTAATAATATGAGTTAAAAAATGTAATTTATAGTTTGTGTTTTTAGTACCACAGAACAGCAACCAATGCTTGAACCATATACAAGAAGAAGGAAAACGTGAATCGAAAAATATGTTATCGAAGAGCCAATTATGTCACTATATAAATCCAAACGCGACTACCTAGTCTTGTCATGTACAGGGTGTTTGTTTGAAACGCCGCACCTCGAATAACTCCTTTATTTCAAGAGATATAAAAAATTCTTCAGAAAAGGACTAGAATAAGAATTCTGCATCACTTCCGGTTTCAGCGGAAATTGTTTCAATTTTTTATATAGCATAGGGAATCGGTACTTTACTATTATTATTTTTTTTTTTTTCTTGAAAGTACATTAAATCAGCTTTACAAGGATATCAAAATATCATAATTTAATTTTAACCATTTCAAAATGGCCACCGTTTATTTACAAAATAATAAATAACATAAAAATCGTAGAAACTAAATTATAAAAAGATAGAACATTAAGTAACTAGGAAAAACAATAAAACAAAATATGACTAAAGTTAGTAATAAACTAAGGAAACTATACAAATGTTCAATATGACCGCCGTTGCTATCTACACAGTTTCTCATTCGCAGTAAAAACTCCTCCATTACATTTAGAACGGTATACTCTTGAATTTCCCTGATGGCTGTTTTTACTCTATGTTCTAAGTCTTCTAACCTTTACCTTCAGGATACCTTTCTTGGTAGAGTTGCTGTGCCCTAACAGAATTTATTTGATATTCCTCGAATGTCAGAATCATATCTGTTATTTCATTTGAATAACGTATGTGAGCCATAATTACAAACGATTTGATGTTATCACCTTTAATATCACACTCGTACTAACAGGCAAGAAAATTTGCAGGTTTTATTTGGTTTTTTTATAAAACAAAATCATTTTCAAAGCTTACTATGTTTAACTTTGTACGATTTATGATATTTATTATTTTGTAAACAAATGGTCGCCATTTTGAAATAAAGTATAATATTTTGATATCCTTGTAAATTTGATTTAATGTACTTAAAAAATAATGTACTAATGAAAAAAAAAAAATCCGTTGAAACCGGAAGTGATGTAGACTTTTATTACAGTCCTTAAGTGAGCCCTTTTGTCTAGATTAACTTTTCTATTAAAGATTTTTTTGTATCTCTTTAAATAAAGGAGTTATTCGAGGTACGGCGTTTCAAACAAACACCCTGTATACCTAGTCTTACTATATGTACTGTTACAAAGCTTTCAGTGATATTCCAAATAAGATGCTTAAAGATAATTTAAATTATCTTTTAGTACATAATACATAGATGCAGCTTAAACAAGCAAGTAACACCAACCAGTTTTCAAAATGGCCATTTCTGGCCGTTTTCTGCGCTTAAGTATCTGCGGCTGTTCGTCAACAGAATTACGTAGGGCACCAAAGAAATACGAAAGTATACGGTATAAAAGAACAATAAAATGAAAACTGCTCAGAGTTAGTGCAAAAAATTGGAGAAGAATCTGAAATTGTTACATCAAAATATGATATTGATATCGTCAGCGTTTGAAAAGAAGAAACTCATCTCAACACCACCACTATAATAGTCCAGTGTGTTTGTCCATGCTTTTAATCATATTTTTTAAAATAATTATATAATAATAAGTTTTGTTAGGACGTATTTAGATTCTGAACTAAATTTAATATGTCTTCATAGGCGTAGTTTTTAAATGTAAAATTTGGTATCTTTTAAATTAATTTTTATTATTGATTTTCAAAAAAGTAAATAAATTACAATCAATAGCCAATGATAATGGTTAAAATAATAACACGAAATTAATTAATTAATCTCATGAAAAAATTATCTCTTTTTACTTTGATTTAAATACAGTTCCTTGTTTGGCAACTGTACCACAATCATATTCACAAGTTTAAGAAAGCGATATACACATAATATTTAAAAAAACACATGATAATATATTTACCGCTTGATATGAATATTTTTAGGATGTTTCTTAAAAACAATCTATACATCAAATTTTACACCGAATTTTTACCTATCTAATAGAATATTTTAAAAAGTAGATAAAATTGTTGTAAATATGTTACCAACTTCTTAATAAATATAAGACAACACTGTTCTGTAATTTTTTACTTATACTCGTATTTGTCGGTTTCAAATAACTTTTATATTTATATAGTTTTGTGTAGAAATGTTCAAATAATACGTCAACAATTTTTTCGGCATGATTGTTTATAGTTTAGAACCTTCGTCGAAAGATATTATACTTAACGATAATGGATTGCCACTTAATACACGTGTTATTAAGAAAAATTTAATCATTTTTACCCGCAGAACCGATATTGAGAACCATGGCAGATTCAATATGGCGGCAAAAGTAGATTACCACGTACAATAACTATAAGTAAAAATGTATATTTTGAGCAATAAAATTATTATTATTATTATAAGTAGTTTTCACAATAGAATAAAATATCTATATACATATTTGTAAAATGAAGATTTGTAATTTGCCGCGTAGTACGCGAATATGTGTCGATTGATTTACAAGATAGCATCTTTATTGCAATTTATTTATGCACAATTACATGACAGCTCAGTTTAGAATTAAAAATATCCTATTAGACAGATTAAAATTCCTTGAAAATTTTCATGTATGGATTGTTGCAAATTTTATTACAGATTGTTAGTTTTGTATAAGAAACTATACGGTTGTGGGCCCCCTTTAAGCTAGTTATCCATTCCTCTATATTTTTCTATCTTAATACTTTTCTATTTAAAAATAAAGAAAACTGTTTACATTTTAGTCAAATTTTGTGAATCTAGTAAAAAAGTGTGGTCAACCAAATAAAAACAGTACTTTCTACTAAAGAATTTGAAGAAAATGGTAACTCCTCTTTCTGTATTTCATATTTATCGAACAGATACTGGTTGTGGGTAGAGCCACATGAGATCCATGCGATACTTGTGGGTGTCATCTCGTCGCGCACCATGTCCTGGACGACCCCAGAAGCTTCCCCAGGTCTCAAAATGTTGTCGACAACTTTCAACTTCTTCAGCATGCTTAGCCTGTACAAAAATGTCAGTAATAAATAATTTATAAAGAGTATTTATAAATATTATAGCCAAAGCAACTACGTAACATTCAATTCAATTCAATATATTCAAATATTCGTTACAGATTCAACAGTATATACAATTTACAATTATATAATTATAGTTTATATATAACTATTCTTCTTAACATAATATCACTTAAAATACACAATTTAATACAACTCAGAGACTCTTATCCGGGTGATAAAAAAACTAAATTAAAAGTTTATGATTTTTCATAGTCATCCAATTCAAATGCTAAGGTAGTACAAGATGTGTTTGTTGGAACTGAACGGAACATTCAAAAGTTTTATATTCTAAAATACAATTTAATAATTTTAGTTACATGATCTTTTCACCGCCAGCGTTTAGAGTAAACATGAGGACAAAGTGAAATTATTTTGGTAGTACTCGTATAATCACCAAGTACTGTATAAAATTCTCTGTATCTTCTTCTCGAACATTGTTATTTATGCAGAACTTTTAGCAAAGACTTACACAAGAAGCATGAACAGAATGAATGAGCAACTGGTGAAGAAATCAGCGACGTTCGTAAAACACGACATAAGGTATTATATCAACAGAAAACAGCCATATTTCAATGGAATCTTAACTTGAACGATGAATATTATACGCCTATCTCCTCCAAATAAGATTTTTAATTAGTAATATATATTTACAACCACAGTATACTCTCATTTGAAACAATCATCTCTAGGTATGGAACAAAAAATAATTTAAGATGTTACAAACCCTTTTGGAATTTTATTTATCCCAAGCCGAAATATTTACAAATTTAATTAGATTATTTCTTATTTTAAATAAGACAAAAATACCAGAAACAACTAAAATGATGGTCTATAGATCAGCCTATATTCCCACATTATTATATTCAAGTGAATTCTGGATTTTAACACAAGCTCAACAAAACAAACTGCAAAGGAAAGGAAAGGAAAATTGAACAAAACCGACAATTATTAATAGATTAAGATCGAGAGTTCTGATTCCCATTCCCCATACCACGTACATAATAGTCGTACTCGGCTCATACGCCGGAACAAACCATCGTAAATAATTTTATTATGCTACAATACATAAACAATATATAAAGTCAACCTGACTGCCAGTGCCCAGAGAAGAAGAAGAAGATATTTTTAAGAAATATGAAAGGAAAACTAGAGTATACATTAATTATTATCAGTAAAATCAATACATTAATATTTACACAAATCTCACCTATACCGCGACTTGGTTACCTGGTACTACTTATAAGAATCACAAAGCAAATTCATTCTACATTTTACTCTGAAGATGACCGGTTTTCAGGGCTGGTTTAACCATTAGGCATATCTAGGTGACCGCCTAGGGGCACCACGGGATAGGGACGCCCCATTGAAGTACATTTAAAAGCCTCCAAAATATGTCTTCCCTAGGGGCGCCAAAGACCCCCGCGCCAGCACTGAGTATTTTAAATAAACAGTGCAGTTAAGAATTTTGAATAATGTTTTATTTTTTAATTACAAATCAAAGCCATAAGAGCACAGCAAAGGACATCTGAAGCTAGAGCAACCGGAAGAAAAAGAAACGTCCAAAGAAACGTTGAATTAATGTGAATTGTGAATTTTCACACATTTCAAGGTTTTGTAGGTATGTAATTAGTGTAAGAAGCCAACAGAATGCTGCATATCTAAGAATATTTTTTTGGTAAAAAGTTTTTGGATAATCATTTTTATTCGTTATTTGAGTACTAAGAGTTTAATTTAATTTTTTAATCAATAAAATATAAATTAAAAAATTCCAGTAATTTTTTCTGCATGCATCTAAAAACAAGGTAATTAGGTTAGGTTTAGTTAGTAAAAGTCTAAAACCGAGCGGAGCGAGTTACCCATCTTCTAGTTTAAGGACAAAGCACTATTTTAGGTTAGGTTAGATTAGTAAGGGTTTTGTTAGAAGAAGCCGAGCGAAGCGAGCTACCCATCTTCTAGTTTAATGTCAAAACACTATCTTAGGTTAGGTTAGGTTAGTAAGTGTTTGGTTAGAAGAAGCCGAGCGAAGCGAGCTACCCATCTTCTAGTTTAATGACAAAACACTATCTTAGGTTAGGTTAGGTTAGTAAGGGTTTGGTTAGAAGAAGCCGAGCGAAGCGAGCTACCCATCATCTAGTTTAATGACAAAACAAACTCACACTAACATAACAATGCCACCTGTTTAGAATCACCGTACATTGAACAAATCATGTGTGGTATGACGCGGTGTGACACATGCGCATATTGTTTTTTTTTAGTCTGTCAACTTTTATTGACCACTGCTTTTTTGGCTTTCCGATTCCCTCGGCATTCCTCTCAAATATTTACAAAATATTTTTTTCGATGAATTGACGATTCGATGAATTGATCATTCGATGAATTGATTTTCGATTAATTGATTTTCGATGAATTGTTTTTCGATGAATTGAGTTTCGATGAATTGATTTTCGATGAACTTACCGTGAATCACCGTACAGACAGACAGACACATGAGTGAAGTTATAAGGGTTTTTTGGTGGTCATATTTACAAGACCCTAAAAATGAGACCATAAAATTGGGTTTGTTACCCGCATCCACTTAATAGTTACCTACGAAATCCTAAAATTAATTAAACTTTATACTACACAAATTTATCTGATCAGAATTATAACTTGACATCAAAATTGAGTGAAAACAATATGTATTTCTTTAGCAAGTAATTGAAAAATAAATATAATTAATAATTAAACATTATAACAGATTACATAGTACGTATGCATAATTATTAGTTTGAAATTTAAACGGAAATCCGTTCAAATGAAAAATTAATTTCATTTCTGATGTAAGCAAGTGTTGTTTAATTAATATATCTGCGTCACAATTTTCTTGAATATTCTCATAAATTTCAGGTGCCAGACCGACAAAGCGAAAGAGAAATTTAAATTTCTATAGTATGATGATCTTTTGAACATCCGTAACTGGTAAGACACACCTTACGATATACAGGTGATATTTTCACTTATTTCCATATTAATATTTATATTTTAAATTCTTAGGGCATTAAAGTCTGATTTCCTTCATAAAAAAAAAATAAACATTTTTAATTTCTAATAGGGATAAAATATTTATGTATATTTATAGAAATATGAAAATTACTTTTTAGGATTTTGTAAATATGACCACTGAAGCGCCCGCTTAGGGATTTCCACCTTGTATTTTTTATTTTATTTTCCAGAAATATATTTTGTATCAGTTTAATTTAATTTATATAAATATTTATTTATATAGAAAAAATAGATGTTTAGAACAACGATATATTTTATTCCTACAATATATTACCATAATACTATTCCATTTACAATAATATTTTATATAATATTATACAATACTATAATACAATATTATCGTATTTATTTAATAGTATATTATTACATGAGCGATTATGACCGCCATTATTCACGAAGATGCGTTTGAGCCCACGAGCCGAAGGCGAGTGGCGCAAATCATCTGAGTGAATAATGGCCATAATCGCGAATGTAATACTATGCTTTTTCCACACCTATTAAACAAATAAATTAGACTCAAATTTGATTATTTTAAAGAAAGTGACAGCGTCATCCATAACCAAAGTGAAAAACAAAACTGCCATGGCCTACTACCACTGCATTGTCAAATATGATTGGATCAGCGAGAGTGATTTATGGAAATGTAGGTTTGTGATTGGCCGTAAGCAGTTAATTATGAAATGATAATTCACTGTAGTTATTTATGGGTACTATTTTTCACGAAAAAAGTGCTAATAATTGCAATATAATTAAATAGGGGTGGAAAAACTTATTTTTGATTTTATTTAAATATAACTTGTTTAGAGCCGCTAGTATGACAGTTACTAATTTCATTCTGATCAGCGCAAGCGACCCAAAAATTCAACCATATTTTAACTCATTAATATTTTTCTATCGAGGTGAGCACATGTGTCTTTTATTAAAAATCTTGTAAAACAATTCAGTGTGTACCAGAAATCCATCAACATCCGCTGATTTATGTTAAATTTTAATTAATATACATTTGTATATTGTCATTTTTATAAATTTTGTTCAAATTTATTTTGTTGGGCAACGTCGGAACACGCCGCTACGAACAAGTAACCGTTCGTAACCGTTTGTTCGACTTTTCGGCTGTTGATATAAATTATTGTTTAGATTTAAAATTAACTTTAAAATAAATTTTATTTGGGATCAATTTACAGTTTTAATTTCATCATTTTCTACGGCGTTTACCGCTATTAATTGTTGCCGTTTGCAACAATTATAATTGTTTAAATTATTTTTCTGTCATTAATATTTTTTTTTCCAAATTTATTCTTTTGGTAATATTTTTTTATCATTCCTGGCAACGCTGTAGCCTTTATTAACTGTTCATCCACAATATCAATTTTTCCAAACACATATTAGCGGTCCCCAAAACATTTTTTCTCTGTTCAGCTTTAATGGCAACGCACTGTACCTAGAACCTGACTTTACAAAGTCAACTCTTGTGTGTCGTCGTCTGGACTCCTACTCTACCTGGGTCAGGAGCGGGCGCCACAACCACCAAAAAACTCTTATAACGTCACTCATATGTCTGTCTATCTGTCTGTACTTAAAATTGTAGCAAAACGACTGTACATGGATAGTGGAAATTTGGCATGTTTGTACAAATCCTTGACTCAAATAAGAACAGTATAGAGAGTTAAAAAAAAAAAACACACACACACATCGCGGAGTAAATATAAACAAATATTTATTTAATGGAAAAATAAATATATTTTTGCAAATTGAATTATAAAATCCGTTATAAACTTGAATTAAATAGTTAAGCTAAATTAACTTAATGACAATATTTTTTTCCTGCACCCTGAACACAACACCATAAAAAATAATGAAATATTAAAATACAAAAATATCTAAAGTCAAACGTCTATTTCGCAAGCTTTTAACTGCAAACGTTTGAAACTCCAAGAGTAGGTATTCTGCCGTTACTCCCACTCAATGCAAATCGCCGCGTTACTGTAGAAATTGGTTCTGCCAATGCGTACAGCTCATTGAGTCATTTTTTATCATAACTTGTAGAAGAAATATTGGCTTAAAGAACGACATTAGCGATGATTTTGAATTAAAAATTAAGTAAATTTAAAGAGAGAGAGCAAAAAAATCTGGAACGTCTTTACAATTTAAATTCATTTAATTTTGGGGCTACTGCAGCTCTGCAGCTCTTATGTACCAGCCGCCAATGCATACCACAGCACCTTAGTGTTAAAATATATTACATAATGAGAGCTCATCTAATATCGATGGTTGGTGGCTGTTGTTCCAGACAATACAGTCGTTTGTTACGTCGTGAGACGTAACTGCGTTGATTCGCCGACGCTAGTATACCTACATTTTTGTTAGGCAATTTTTATTTAAAAAATATTTAATATCCATGCAACCTTTACTTAATAATTTTATTGGACATTATAACATGAAAATACAAAATTATATAATATTATATATAACGTTAAATTATAGTTTATGTCAGTAAATTATAAAAATCTTTTTGTCAAAAACCAATTTTTGAGACAATTTAGAATTTTATAAGTATCTAATAAATTAAAGTGGCTAAAAGAGTGGCTAACTTTCATTTAATATTCTACATAAAATGTAAAAAAACCAGCTGTGACCACCACAGGAACGAGCGCCATCACAAAGTACTTGTATAAAATACATTCTAGCAGCAGAGTAGAAATAACTTGGCCTAATATTCTCTAACAGAGATATTATTTATCATGACCATGGAAACGTTACATATAAGTATGAAAAAAAAATCGTTTTATCAAAAAAGTCTCAAATAAAAGTTGTTAGTTTATTATTATAGCTTTTATAGCAACTTTAGTTAAATAAATTTTTTCGAAATATTTTTCTGTGAAATATTCGCAAAAATCTTAAAAACGAGTAAACTCCCATTTCTAATCAACCGATTTTTAAAGTTGATCAACTCGTGCCATTGATGTCAAAAGTTTAAATATGAAGTTTCATAAAAATCCTTTTAGCCGAATTTGCTCTGCACGTGTACACAAACCGACAGACAGACAGAAAGACAGACAGACAGACAGACCGACAGACATCATGCCAAAAATAGTCAAAACGTTATGTAGGGACCTCAATTCGTGGAGATCCATCGAAATCTCTAAATTTTAAAATCGGTATGATCACAATACCTCCCTTATATATGTTGGCGGTCGGTAAAAATATGTATTAAGATAATTTTTTTCGTAAAATCTTCGATCTAATTTTGATTCACATCATTTGGTTCACAATATTCGAAATTTGTGCAGTTTCTTCAACCATCTCTTGAGTGACAAGGTGTTAGACGAAATTAATGTATTTTTTTTTAACTATAATCTAAGAAATGTATTAAAATGAGCAGTGTTTTAAAAATACTCTTCGATCCTAAATCCAGTGTTTCTCAATCCAAAATTTACAGCGTACCGGTGAAAATATGAATTTCTGTTTGATTATATTAGGTTCTGCAATTGCCAAACAATATTTACCGTACAGACAAACATACACACGAGCAGAGCCGCAGTAAGGAAAACTTGCGCTAGGGCAAAACTGCGTTTTGGCGCCCTTGGCAAATAAATGTAAGATTCTCACCTCCCAAAATCTAGATGATGAGCAAAAAAAAGAAAGGTCCTCTGACCTAAATTCCAAGTATGAGCAAAAAAAAAGGTCCTCACCTCCCAAAATCCAAGTGAAGAGCAAAAAAAAAGGTCCTCACTTTCGCAATGTGGCGCCCCTTAGTCAAGCTCATCGGCGCGCTTTTCTTTAGTGCGCTAGGGGTCATTCAACACTAATTAATGTTAAGTCACTCAACCGCTGTTGTCCAATAGAACTTCTTAGATAAATAATTTTTAACTTTGGAAACGATCTCTCAACTGATGCAGATGTTATAGGAAGTGTTAAAAACAGCATAAAAGCTGTGTATATATCGTCGAAACTGGATAAAATTGTATTATAGTCTATTAAAATATTTTGGCATGTTCTCTTGTACTGGAACATAATTTAATTTTGTTCAACAATGCTGATCGAAATCTTAATATCTGCTGAGGAATGCGTTTGTTAAATTAGTACTATGTTTTTCTTGTATAGTGCGTTCTTGTAAGGTGAGTTTGCAGTACAGGACATATGGAGTAGTTCTTTTTCATACTCTCTAATGGGTTTACACAATGACGCTATCCTTTTCTTGTTTGTCGACGTTGCCAGCTCTAAAACGCGCTGATCTGTGAAAACGCAGTATTCTACAAATGGCCATTTGTTTTTGTTGAGTGTTATTTTGAGTTTTATAAGAGTTGATTTTTGTAAATCATACGAGTTTTTCATATTATTATAATTGACACATTTGACACTTTTACAACATTTGGCAACACCGCTTTCATTTGCCATAAGAGCTATACTGCAAACTCACCTTTGAACCAGTGATAGTAGTTTGAAATTTTTCATCAATTCGGCGTCCTATAATTTTGATTTTACCCCACCCTGGTGTGCCCTCGCACTGCCAGTACCCCCGGTAGCTACGCCTCTGGGTACACAGATAAATTACACATTTTATCGGAAATAATTATTAATTACAATATTTATAATTCTAGATTTGATTACAATTTTTAAGAAGTTGACAGTAATGTCTGTGATATACGTCTTAATTGACCTTCCACTATTCTAACTAAGGTCTTAAGTATATGTAGTTGGTAGTTGAAATTCATATAAAATTCTCAAGGCCGGCTTGAGAGATGCGAACTAGGCCCAGGTCTCAGGCCTCAGGTGCCGAAATGGTTAACAAAATTTGCCAAGGTGTAATATAAATCATCACATCCCTTTCAAGGGCTTTAATTTTAAATCTCTTGCCTAAGGCCTCACAAAACTATGGGTCTGTACTGTATACTATTTACAATAATTTATAATTTGACAGGATATTTTTACGAAAGCTGTGTGTTTTCCTAACATATATTAATTTATTTATAAATTAAATTGTATTTTAAATTTGTTATAATTCAGAACTGTGTGCCAAAAATAAATGTGATGATAAGTGTTTAAACGTGCTTAGGTTCTGAAATAAATTAAATATGTCTTCATAGGCTTAGTTTTTGAATGAAAATTTAGCTTCTTTTAAATTCATTTGTATCATTGATTTCGAAAAGAAGTAACTAAATTACATTCAATGGCCATCGATAATGGTTAAAATAATGGTAAATTTATTAATATATCTTATTAAAAAATTATCTGTACATAGGTTCACCAAATTAGAAAACCTTTTTACTTTGATCTGTAGACACATTTCAAGACAGTTACTTGTTTGGACAATTGTACCACAGTCATATTTACAATTTGAAGGAAGAGATAAACACATAATAATTAATAGAGAGCGGTTACTCCCACTTAATTGAAAACCTCCATTGTTCTTTTTAATTTGATTTCAAAACGTATTAACACCTACATTGATTGCTCTCTATTAATTAAACACTTTAGACTATATTTGCCACCTGATGTGAATGTTTTTAATATATTCACATTTTGCTCGCAAGGAAATCACTGTATTTGTAAATAATTCATAAAGAGTACCGAATTTAGAAAAAAATAATACAAAAGTATCAACAAATAATATATGATTTTTACGTACATTTATATCAGGTCTGGGAAAAAGTTCGTGGGGTTTTTGCCGATAGACGGCGCCAATTGCAAATAACTCAGGAAACACATATCGCAGCGACACCACTAATACCCTTTTCACACTAGATCTTTAAGACGAGTGAACTTAAAGTTCACTGATGTATAAGATCGGTATGCTTTCACACTTAATGTTTAAATCTCTGGTGCTGTCATCAGCTACAGTAATTTTGTCCTTAAGTTACCGTCATGAAATTACCAGTTTTGAATAGTCTGCGCAGACGCACATTTTGAATTATTATAAACAATTAAGGATATTTCATTTCATTCTACAATAAAGACACTACAATAAAGAATATATTACACCTGTATTAACATGTTAGTCGATACATTTTATCTCAATTATTGTAGCTCTGTATTTTATTAAACACATTATTAAAATAAATAATTTTATTATAACAATAAGTATAAACTTCTTATAACGTCGATATAATACAGTATTCTTGTTTATGATAATATAAAATGTTATCAGCACAAATTCGAGGAGTATTTTTTTATAATAGAAATTAAGTTGGCAATGCGTACGAAGTTTAAGACGCAAATCTCTATCTTAAACATCGGTTGTGTATAGACGAGGCCGTACGGTTTCACATTAGCGTTTAAAGATCCATTCACTTTAACATCCGATCTTAAAGATCTAGTGTGAAAAGGGTATAAGCGCTCGTTGGAAAGGTGACAGTTCGAGCGTTACTTTGAGAGTCTAAACATCAAAATTTGAGCAGTGGTTGGAAAGTTGTTTGCGTTTGAAAATGGGGAAAAGTAATGAAAAATTGCGCTATATTTTGCAATATTATTACGACAAAGGGAAGAACGCTGCGCAGGCTTGTGAAAAAATTTGTGCTGTGTACGGTGAAGGTACTTTATCAAAATATGCTGCGCGGAAATGGTTCGCTCGCTTTCGTTCTGGTAATTTTAATGTGAAACACGCTCTCAGTCCAATCAGTGAAAAAGCTGATGAAATTCTTGAAAAAGTCCAGCAAGATAGACATATCAGCAGTGTCGATATTGATACGGAGCTAGGCATTGGCCACAAAACTGTTTTGAACCATTTACGGAAAGCTGGCTACAAAAAGAAGCTCGATATATGGGTTCCTCATGAGTAGAGCGCGAAAAACATGATAGACCGAAGTAACATTTGCGATGCGCTGCTGAATCGCAATGAAATCGAGCCATTTCTGAAACGTGTCATAACCGGTGATGAAAAATGGATCACGTACGACTATCGGAAGCGTAAAAGATCGTGAACAAGGGATGGTGAGCCGTCACAAGCGTTCAAGAAGCGAAGATTGACGCCGAACAAGGTGATGCTGTGTGTATGGTGGGACTGGAAGGGAATCGTCCACCATGAACTACTTTCAGTTGGTCAGACGATTGATTCTCAACTCTACTGTGGACAACTAGAGAGATTACGCCAGACAATTGAAAGAGAACGGCCCGAATTGAATAATAGGAAAGGTGTTGTCTTTCATCATGACAACGCAAGACCACCCACTTCTTTGATGACGCGTCAAAAATTGCGAGAGCTTGGTTGGTAAATTTTGTTGCATCCACCGTAAAGTCCAGACATAGCACCCTCTGACTATCACCTATTCCGATCTCTGCAGAATTCTCTCAATGGAATTAGGCTGGTTTCAAAAGAAGCCTGTGAGAATCACATGATTCAGTTTTTCAACCAGAAATCACAGAGTTCTTCACCGATGGCATCATGGCTCTACCCAAAAAATGGCGAAACGTTGTCGATAACAATGGAGCATATTTAATTTAAATAAATTCATTTTCACACTATAAAAAAACCAGTTGAATTTTACTAAAAAAAAAAAAAAGCCACGAAATTTTTCCCAGACCGATATTAGATTTTAATTGATTGAATATCACGAGTAGAATATCTCTAATTATTAAATGTTATAAATTCTCGCTTTTGCAGTTTCTGTCCATACTACGCAACTGATCAAAACAAATAAAATTATATGTATAGATCATGTATTATTGGTTGATTCTGTTGTACTATTATTTGGAGTTTGTCAGGTCTTCACAAGCGTCTACTAACCGCAAACTTCAGTAACCTTTTGAGCCACGTTATACTAGTGACTAGTTGAGCTAAATATACACGGCTGCATCTCAAACCCTGGCGTTATGCAGACGCGAAAATTACGCCAGACCAGTGCTCGCACAATGCAAAAATACAGTGATTTTCTTCCGTATTCAGTGTAGAACCTTCTTAAAATGACTTGTTTTATACTAATATGGAAAAAATAAAAATATAACTGAGTATATATTACCTTCAATTGTTGTTCTTTGTAACTGACTTGTTTTGTTAAATCACGAATATATGCTGGTTCACCAGCTCTCAACCTGTAAAAAACCACAAATCAGTTTTAAAATGAAAGTGCTTTAAAATACATGTTAGGTACAATTAGAAGAATGGAGGAACGAATAGGTTCCCAGCTAGAAAAGTAAAAATTGATTACTGTCTTGTTTGATGAATTCTTGGGTGAAAATATTTAATATAGTCATCAAAGAAAATTTAAACCCTGTGTAAAGCAAAATATCAGCAATGAAACATGCAAAATACTCGCGCAGAGTCGAAACATGTTCGTTCATTATGGCTAGGTTTTTTTTGTTCTAGGTGCGAAAAATAAAATATAATTGTGTGTAGTTAGTTGTCAATATATTTTGTGAAATAATTGAATGAAAAGAAAATTGGTATCAAAATACATCAAACTCGATAATTAATAAAAAAGAACGAGATATACCGTTGAAAATACTACATTCAAGTACAACAGAAACTTGTAATCCTGTTGAGAGGAAAAAGATAGATATCGAACAATATACAAAAGACATTACAACTAATATGAATTCAATGAAATTTTAGATCTAAAAGTAGTAACCGGTAGTATCAGGTATTGGTATCGTCGAGGTATATAAACTAGCGTAACAGTTTTCTATTAACTTTACGAATTCTTTTTTGTCTGTCACTATGGTGTTCCTCAGTTTGTTTATATTAACCTTTCCTTGTTCCAGTCCAGACCATAGAACTTTCATGTTGATATTGCCTTCTATGGTATCTTTTATTGTTTGCGTATTGTACGCTCGTAAATCGTTCCGTACATGCTTTGAGATTTGCTTATTTATAGCTTTATATTCTACTGATTCTCTACCTTCTCAAAGTGTTTCTTTGTTTTATGAGTTTAAGTGTTGCGGCACTGGGCTTTTTATTCTTCTGCTTTTAACCTCGTAAGCAGATCTTCTTAGTTGTCACGTTAATACATTCTGTGATTTTTTCAGCAAGGTCCTTTAAATCTATTTTTATTAGATGTTCAGTAGGGTTTAATTTTCTATTTAGTTCGTCTTGATAGGATTTTTCGTTTTGTCTCAGTTCGTCTATGGTTAGATGTCGTGACTTCCTGACGAGTTTGAACTTTTCTTGTTTATATTTATCACAATCGTAATCCTAACGAGTCTGTGATCACTTCATGTATGAAACATATTCAGAACTTAGACGTCTGATGTTATACTTTATTATTTGATATGATAAAGTCGATTTCGTTTTTTGTTTGGCCACCTAGACTAATCCAAGTCCTTTTCCTTTGGGGTGGTTTCTTGACAAAGGTGTTCATACAGAGGTGCTGTTCGTACTGTATATAACTTAAGAGTGTTTCTCCTCTGGGATTTCTTTCACCTATGCTAAAATTTACCATACTAGTAATTGACTCATCATCCTTCTTGCTAAGCTTTGCATTATAATCCCCAAGAAGCAAGAAATAAGAAATCTTTTCGATCTTCTAGCAGCCGTAATATCTTTATTGAGTTGTATTTCCTCTTCCTCATCATATGTACTTGTTAGTGCGCATACTTGAATGACTTGGAGTTAATATCTCTTGGTTGATATTCTATATAACTGCACAAAATTAAAATTAGAGCTGCACAATATTTTAGGTGCTTTCCAGATAGGTGTGAAATACTCTGAACTACTCCAAACTATTTGACTCCAAACTACTCTGAAAATGTTTGCATTTGGAACACTTTAGTTCAGGATTTAGTGAAAATATGCGTCGCTCTCTTATGAATTAACAAATGTCAAAAAAAAAAAAACTAACCCGAAAATACAAAGTAAAAAAAAATATCTCAAATTCTACATATACACATATGAATTTTATTTAATACACAGGTATAAATGTATGGTGGTAAATCACTGATCTGGAAATGAATAATTTAATATTGGTGTGATTATTCTTATAAATTTTTACATCACATTAGTTAATATAATATTTATATTTTAGAAAGAATTGTGATACGATATCAGATGATATCGTATCACAGCGATCATCATCATCATCTTCTGAGTCAGAAGTATGTGAAAGAAAGAAACCTGAAGCAATTTCAAAAATTAAATTATTTGTAGAAGCAACAGTTTTACAATATAGCAAGTTTCCAAGTCATTTTAGAATGACTCGAACTGTTGCATATAAGTTAATTGGTAAATATAATAAATTATTTGCCGTTTTCTGAGAATACTAATGCATTAAAATTACAGAACGTTTCGAAAATAGCAAATTTATTAAAACCGATAAGTCTAATACAATCACAAGTGAAAAAGCATTTTTACGAACTCTCGGGTATGTAGCCAATACTGAGACATTTAGGCAAATATCTGATCGGTTTAAAATTTCTTTAATTTCAGTACATCGATGTATGATACGAGTGTTTATCTTTATATTGTCATTAGCTGAGGAATATAATCAAGAAATGAAACTGATGAAATTTCTATGGAATTTAAGAAAAAACAGGGTATTACAAATGTCATAGGAGAAATCGATGGTTACCACGTAAAATGCCAAGACCTAAAGAAAATCAGGAATCTTATTGCAACAGAAAAGGTTTTCATAGCTTGTTAATACAAGGTGTTGTAGATCATAATATATATATATATATATATATATATAAAAGGAGGAAATAAGTTATAAAATATCAAGAGACGTTTCGACTGGCAAATCCAGTCATCCTCAGTCTGGAGTACGTTGTCAAAATTTTACAAAAGTATATTCTTATAAAAAAAATATACGGAAATGAAAAAACCATCCCAAACACATTCAGAGTAGACATGGCAGTATGGAACAGGACGGCTCGAGATTGTCTGGTCGTTTTGTATTGACGGTTGTCTGACCGTTTTGACGAGTATTCAAGAATTTTTATTTCCTCCTACATTTTTCGTCAAGAACAACAATATAACTATAGTATGTGTGTGTCTCGATAGCGAGCGCGCATAAAAATCTCACCGAGGGCGCCGTGTTGCCGACCCCTGATCTACAAGAATCATTGTAGAGAATGCATTTGGTTTGTTGAAGAGTCGTTTCAGAAGGTTACTTCATTTAGATAACATAGATATTTTGGTTAGTGTTAAATGTATTATGGTGTGTTGTATATTACGTAATATATGCATTCTTGAAACTGATGATAGTCCAATCAACATTCCAGATATCTCGGATGATTTACAAAATAATTATTTGGTTAATGATGATATTTCTAGTAATGACAGAAGGCAAGCAATTCTGAATCAATTGTGTATTTAAAAATTATTTAGTAACAATTTATATGTATAAAAATAGGAACTATGCAATATGTAGTCTTAAGTTGTCATGAGCTCACTTTTTAACAATTGAATGCAGCTTTTATTAAACAAAATGCTCAAAAGCGTCAATCAATCGGTAAAAGTTACTAGATTTCAAATATAGTTCCGCTTAAAACAAAGAAACAGTATTTAACAACATATAATTATAATGCAAATAGTAATATAAAAATTATATAGGTAATAACAATTAATTATGTATAAAAAAAGGAACTTTGCAATATGTCTATTCCAAACGTTGAAGGGGAACTAAGCAGAATTTTCATTTTCTTAAGTTGTCATGAGCTCACTTTTTAACAATTGAATGCAGCTTTTATTAAACAAAATGCTCAAAAGCGTCAATCAATCGGTAAAAGTTACTAGATTTCAAATATAGTTCCGCTTAAAACAAAGAAACAGTATTTAACAACATTTAATTATAATGTAAATAGTAATATAAAAATTATATAGGTAAATACAATTAATCTATATATATATATATATATATATATATATATATATATATATATATATGTATAAAATCGTAACTTAGCTACCTACTCATAATCAACGCCCAGCCCAAAACCACTGGACCTATAATAATGAAATTCGGCGAGTATATTCCCTTCATGACGTAAGCACCCACTAAGAACGAATTTTTCGAAACTCATCCTCTAAGTGGGTGAAAAGAGGGTTAAAAGGGGTAAAATGTGGCTTCACGGTTTCCTTAATATCTCTTAGGTCCAATAAGATATCGACTTGCTTTTTTCTTAAAAAAATTACCCATACAAATGCCGAAAAACTTATTTCAGGATTTTGTCCTAATCAACCCCTAAAGGGGTGAATCTACAATCCGGGTTAATTATAGAACCCTTAGCATCTTCTGTATTCATTGTGTTATAACATTCCTTTTTGGCATATAGGTGTCTTTTTAAAATATTTAGAAAGTGTTTTGACCGTTTTTTTTTTTTTTTAATTTCACCCCGAAAGGGGTAAATTGTCATTTTTTATTTGATAGGATGTCGTCCAGACAAAGAAACATAAAATTCGGGGAGTATATCCCTTTTATGACTTAAGGTCCCCCTAAGAAACGATTTTTCGAAATAAAAAGGAAAGAAAACGGATGAAATTTGTTTTCACGGATTACTCAGTATCTTTTAGGTCAAGAATATATCGCCTTACTTTTGCTTACAAAGACTACCTACAAAAATGTTGAAAAACTTATTTTTCAGGATTTTATACTAATCAACCCCTAAAGGGGTGAATTAGTGAACCCTTCGCATTTTCTGTGTTTGTTGTGTTATAACATTTCTTTTAGGCATATACATAGGTGTCTTTTTAAAATATTTAAAGTGTTTTGAGCGTTTTTTTAAATTTCACCCCTATAGGGGTAACTTGGTATTTTATATTCGATAGAATGTCGTCTAGACATAGAAACATAAAATTCAGAGAGTATATCCCTTTTATGACTTAACAATCCCATAAGAAATGATTTTTGGAAATTCAACCCCTAAGGGGTGAAATGGGGTAAAACGTGTTTTCACGGATTCCTCAATATCTCGCAGGTCCAATAATATATCGCTTTCATTTTTGCTTATTAATATTATCCATATAAATGTTGAAAAACTTATTTCAGGATTTTGTTCTATTCATCACCTAAAAGGGTGAATCTACAATCAGAGAGAATTATAGAACCCGACGTATTTCCTGTGTTTGTTGAGTTATTAAATTTCTATTTGGCATATAGATTTCTTTTTAAAATATCTCGAAATGGTTTTGACAGTTTTTCAAAATTTCACCCGTAAAGGGGTAAAAGGACATTTTTTATTTGATAAAACATCCCTTGGACATAGATGCATGATATTCGCAAAGTATATTCCCTCCATGAGGTAAGCATACACTAAGAAGGGATTTTTCGAAATTCAACCACTAAGGGGTGAAATGTAATTTCAAGGATTCCTAAATATCTCTAGGGACCAATAAGATATCGTCTTGTTTTTTACTTACAAAGATTACCCATATAAATGTTGAAAAACTTATTTCAGGATTTTGTTCTAATCAACCCCTAAAGTGGTGAATTTCCGAACAGGGTTAAGTATACAACCCGTCATATTCCCTGTGTTTGTTGAGTTATAAAATTCCTTTTGGCATATAGGTTTCTATTTTGAAGAAACCTCTCGAAATGGTATTGGCAGTTTTTAAAATTTCACCCGTAAGGGGTAAATGGGAATTTTGTATTATGTATTCTGTATTCGATTGAACATCCCTTGGACATAGATAAATAAAATTCGTGAAGTATATTCCCTCCATGACATAAGCACCCACTAAGACGGGATTTTTCCAAATTCCACCCCTAAGAAGTGAAAAGGGGTGAAATGTGATTTCAAGGATTCCCCAATACCTCTTAGGACCAATAAGATATCGTCTTGGATTGGGGGGGGGTTAAATGGGTATTTATATTCAATAGAACTTCCCTTGGATATAGAGACATGAAATTCGGGAAGTATATTCCTTCCGTGATGTAAGCACCCACTAAGAAGAGATTTTTTAGAAATTCGAGCCCAAGGGGTGAAATGTGATTTGCAGGATTCGTCAATATACCTTAGGACCAATGAGATATTGATTTGGTTTTTGATTACAAAGGTTACCCATACAAATTTTTGAAACATTAATTCAGGATTTTGCCCTACTCAACCCCTAAAGTGTTGAATCTACATTCGGGGTGAATTATAGAAACCTTTGTATTTCCTGAGTTATAAAATTCCATTTTGGTACATTATTTTCTATTTAAAATATTTAGAAAGTGTTTTGAAAGTTTTTGAAATTTGATCCCTAAAGGGGTAAATTGGTATTTTTTTATTTGAAAGAACGTCCCTTGACATAGAGATATGAAATTCAGGAAATATATTCCCTCCATGTCACAAGCACCCGCTTATATGGAATTTTTCGAAATTCGACCCCTAGGGGATGAAAAGTGATAAAATGTTTTTCCTCGGATTCTTCATTATGTCTTAGGTCCAATGGTATATTGATTTGGATTTTGCTTACAATGTTATCTGTATATGTGTTTAAAAATTAAATTAAGGATTTTGCTCTAATCATCAATCCCTAAAGGGGCGATTCTAGATTCGGAGTGAATTACAGAACCCTTTGTAGCTTCTGTCTTTGTTGTACTATAACTATGTTGTACTTTTTCGCATTTAGGTGTCATTTTAATATCATTAGTTTCAAGATCATTTCATTTCGACCGTTTTTTTTTTTATTTCACCCCTAAATTGCATTTTTTATATTTCCCTAAGTTTCATTGGTACATTGGTATTTTTTAGTAGACAACTGAAATTCGTGGACTATATTTCTTCCATGACGTAAGCAAGCACTAAGAAGAGATTTCTCGAAATTCGGCCCCTAGGGGATGAAAACGGATTTCTTAATATCTCTTGATGAAATAACGATTTGCTTTTTACTTATTATGGTTACCCGTACGCATGTATAAAAATGTAATTTAGGATTTTGCTTCAATCAACACTTAACGGGGCGAATCTACATTAAATCAGGGCGACTTATATAATGTTTCGTAACTTATTTGTTTGTTGAGTTATAACATTCCTTTTTGGTATATAATTTTTTTTTTTTTGCTAATCTTTATAAAGTCTTTAAAACGTTTTTTTTTATCTATAAAGGGGTAAATAGGTATATTTTTGATTAGATACATGGAATTCCGAGAACATATTTCTTCCATAACTTAAGCGTCGAACCCTTTATATCTCCTGTGCTTCTTGAGTTATAACATTCCTTTCTGGCATATAGGTGAAAATTTTTCGATAGTGTTCTGACAGTTTTTTAAATTTCATTCGTAAAGAATTTTTTATTAGAAATAAGAAATTCCAAGATATGACGAAAGATAAGAACCCACTAAGAAAGGATTTTTCGACCCCTATGGGGTGAAAAGGAGTAAAATGTTTTTCCACGAATTCCTTAATATCTCTTAGGACAGATGATATATCGACTAGGTTTTTGCTTATAAAAGTTACCCGTGCACATGTTTAGAAACAAACTACGAATTTTATACTAATGAGCCTCTAACAGGGTGAATCTACACCTGAAAAGATCTATAAAGAACCATTACTTATAATAATTGCAGGATGATGGCTAGTTAGGTAGCTAGTTATGTATAAAAATAGGAACTATTCAATATGTAGTTTATTCCAAACGTTGAAGTGGAACTAAACAGAATTTTTATTTTCTCAAGTTGTCACGAGCTCACTTTTTAATAATTGAATGCAGCTTTTGTTAAACAAAATGATCAAAAGCATCATTCAATCGATAAAAGTTACTAGATTTCAAATATAGTTCCGCTTAAACCAAAGCAACAGTCTTTAATAACATTTATAAGTTTGTTGAAGTATAAACTTTTAATGCTTAAACGAGGCTTATTTTAATTGTTAAAAAGTGAGCTCGTATATAAAACCACTTACAAAAATAAAAATTTCATATAGTTCCGTATAAACGTTTGGAATAGCCTATAATTATAATGTAAATAGTAATTATATAATATAATAAAAATTATAGCAACCCATCACTGAAGTAGATTTTCTAAAAGTGCTACTTTTTTTCTTCTATGGCTATTTTGGCCTTAATTAATTCCATTTTTTCTCTATGGCGCTCGTCTTTCCTGGAATATTCTTCAGTCTTTAACTTTACGTCATAATTTCGTTTTTTACAATACGCTGCTTTTTTTTGTACTTCATCCGGTTTTTCTGAAAGAGATGTAGATAAGCCTAACTCTAAATCAACGGTAATATTACTCGATTCTATTGAATAATTGCATTTAATTCTGGGCTTGTTACCCAGTATATTGTTCATTGAATCAAAAAAATGAAATCTAGTAGGTCCTCTTCCTGTTTTATTCTTAGCATCTTTTGCCTGTTTGTAGCTTCTAACTAGTGTCTTCCATTTTGTGTGACACATTACTTATTAAATCATTTGCCACGTTCTGGAAAACATGCTTTCTTTTTGTGGGATGATTCAGGTTCACCAAATGAGTTTCCATTGATCGAATCAAACACATGGTTTCATTATATTCCCAAATGTGGCGATAATAATAATATTTTATTGACCCTGTTAGTGATCATTAGAAATACATGTAGATATTCTAATTTAACAGAATGCAAAATTTAACACTAGTTAGCTTTGTAATTTAAATATTCAGAGATTGAATAGAATTTTTGTTCTAGTAGATATTTCTTAAACTTGTTTTTGAATATTTTCTCATTACTTAGTTATACTTTTAATGCTATCAGGAACCTTATTATACAATATTGCAGCTATAAAACGAGTACTTTGCTCGTACAAAGTAGTATGGTGCCTCTCAATATTCAAGCTAGATTTACTTCTTGTGTTGTGATTATGACAATCTATTTATATTAAATTTATTATATTTTTTATAATCACTATTTATATTAAAGTTACTATAATGATTTCTGACAAATAATACGCATTCTAATATAAAAATTGAGGGAACTGTTAATATTTTAAGATCTTTAAATAAATTTCTACAGGAAGTTCTATATGGAGTTAATGTTAGTATTCGAATAGCTTTTTTTTTTGCTGCAAGAGAATTTTATTAGCTTTTTTGATGCTCCCCAGAAAATGATAGCATAATTTATAACTGTGTGAAATTTCGCAAAATAAACTTAATCTTAATAATGAAGGTGAAATAAAGTACCTGAGCCTCTTTAGCATATGTCAGGATCCTGATAGCTTAGTATTGATATAATCAATATGTGGAGACCAACGAAGATTTTGATGGATTATAAGTCCTAGAAATTTGAATTTGTTGGGATTGCTGGAGAGAATATTAGTTTGGAACTCGTATTAATGGGCTACTAATTTGCGAATTTTGAAAACTGAAAATTTAGAAAGTTTGTTTTAGTTTTGTTCATAAGAAGTTTATTTTCTATGCACAATTGATTTAATATTGGTTATTAAATATACATATTGGTCATTATATATACATATTGGTATTGAATTGCAACATTGGTCATTAGCTCGCGTTTGAAGGTCTTGTGGATTAGGACAGTTAATCAAGAGGTTTGTGTCATCAGCATATTGGCAAAGTACTCCATTAGATAGATGCTGAGGTAAATTATTCACAAATAGCAAAAATAACACAGGGCCAAGGAACAAGCCCTGTGGAACCCCTGAAAGGGAACCACGAGTAGCCGATTTAGAGTTTTTCGATTTAGATGTTATTGATACGAATGGATCTCTGCTAGTGACAAATGACATAATCCAACTGTTGGGTATGTCAAATATACCAAGCAAACGGAGTTTCTCAGAGAGTATGTTGTGATCTATTGTATCTAATGATTTCGATAAATCGAAAAACATTCCAAGACTTAATCTTTTATTATCTAAGGCTTGGTAGATACTCTGAATAAATGAATATATTGCTGTTACAGTCGATTTATTTTTAACAAAGCCATGTTGAGAATCTTCTAGAAGAGAATATTTATTTAAATAAGACATTAATCGAGTAAGGAATAGTTTCTCAAATATTTTGGAAAAACAACTCTGAACCACAATTGGCCTATAATTGTCTATTGATGTTTTTGAACCATATTTAAATACTGGAACTATTTTTGAGCACTTAAGTGCACTGGGAAATACTCCACTATTAATTGAATCAATGAATCAATTGATTCTCTAGTTGCTTCATCTACTACTGTTTCAGAAATCGTTTCGATATGTTCCGGGTCTTCCGTAGCAATTTCTGTGTATCTTTTCTGTTTTGCGTTATTTATAAGACTAATGTGCAAAAGTCACATCTAAAAAATTAACTTATAATTCATATATGTAGATTTTTAACAAATATCTTATTACCTTTGACAGCCATGTCATAATCTTCTTGTGTGACTTGCAATTTATATATAAAATCGTCAGTTGAATCGTACGACTGAAGAACTTTGCTGTTGCTAGTTTCCATATTTAAGCTATTCGTATTATTATAAATCTGTTATTGTCTGTGATAAACAAGTTTGAATTATATCAGCTGTTTACCCCCACTAAAAACGAACTCCAAGTTCTAAAATAAAGGAAGGTACTTCAGGGGACGGCGGAAGATAATTCTGGTGTTGTTGATAGTGTGAAGTTCTTTTACTTGGAACAACTAGCGAACTGTTCGGATCAACTCCGAGCTACTCTTTAAAACAACCAGAAAAGCGCCTAATATTCCCTGTTTTCTACATTTTAACACGTTGACTGCCGCGGATATTATTTGAAAAGTGTCCCTCAAGCCACACTATTTTTTTTTTAATTAATTGTCTTGAAAATGATGCATTAGAACTATTATGCAGTAGAAATAATTGTCTAAGAATAATAAATAAGATTAAGAAATAATTGTATAAGAATTACATTTTTTAATTTTTAACACTGTTAAGTCTTTCAATAAAAAAAATTCGTCGGCTAAGTTGCTACGTGTGTAACTTCACGCCACACCAACCATCCTTCCATAAAAAAAACTATGCTAAACGTGCACTGGTAGCATACACAAGCCCAGAACGAAATTATTATTTGTGTATTGTGTATACGCATGGCAGTCAACGTGTTAAAACGCAGCGAACTGCTTATATAAGCTGTTCACTTTTGTAAGAACAAACTTAGAGGGATTTTTGTTTTCAATAGTTTGCACCTTTGAAGCTGTATGTTATGTTGGTATTAAAAAATGTCAATTTTTTCAAATGCCGATCCATTTGACATATGTCATAATGAAAAATTATATCTTAATTATAATGATCATAACCTTATCAACCTAAAGTCGGTTTTACAGCGTAAGGAATATTTTTAATTGACATTTAAAGTCAGTTACACACTATAAAAGTAACCAAAGTAACTAGTTCTAGTTTGTTCTTACAAAAGTGAACAGCTTATATTTCCAATGTACGAGACTCAACATCTCTCAACTTGGACTAAAAATAATATTTTAACAGCGTAATAGGGATGTCGTTCTAAACCAATCCGAAGCAAGGACAAACAGCTCCTATCTTCTTACACACATTTTTCTAAAGTGACATAGAGCATAGATCTGGTTATTTTGGTTACTTTTATAGCTGTATATCAATACAGCTTCAAAAGTGCAAACTATTGCAAACAAAATTTCCTCTTGGTTTGTTCCTACAAAAGTGTAATCTTCTTTAGGACGTTCAAAACATCATATATGCATATTTTAGGATATAAATAAAAAAGAAAGTCCATTTAAACCAAGGGTGGCCAACTCTTTTAGCTGTCGGGCTACATTGCGAATGAAAATTTGACCGAGGGCCAAAAAAAAATTTTTTTCTAATTTTAAATATATCGTATAGTTTTTGTTACGAAGTTTATTTTATAAATTTTAAAAGTAATATTTTTAAACCAAAACGTGTATTTATTATGCAATTTAAATAAAAAAATTGAAAAGAAAATTGGAAAGAATGAATATTTGAAAGAATATTGGACAGACTTTGATTATATTGGACAGATTAATATTTTTGCAGGCCTGATTTAAACCATCTACTGACATGTTGAAGACAGAGTTTTTAAAATAATTTAACGTTGAAAATGATCGTTCAGCAGTAAGTACGTTGTAGAAAACAATTTTCGATTTGTAGGCTGAATTAGTAGTCTGTTAGTAGCTTCTTTCTAGTAGATACTAGAGACAAAAGTTAAAAAAGTATAATGTAAAACAGGCTTTAATTCATTTGAAAAGAATAGCATCAAACTATCAGTATTCCTATCTAGAGGTCAAAATAGGATATGAAAATTTCGTATGTCGAGAGGTTCGTAAGTCGAAGTTACACTATATTAGCAAATTTACTTTGCAATATCTAGTAGTCGGAAGTTAAAATATTTAAATTCCAATCATCTATATCGAAAATATGTTTGAAGTAAGGTTACGAACAGTCAACCCCCCTCCTGGGCATGCCACTGCATATTCCAATAAAAGGACCCAGTTTAGCCGGTCTTACCCCGGGCGCCACAAGAGCTAACGCCGGCTATGATCGGACCCCCCGGTAGCGGCACCACTGACTATTATCCACGAAATCTATTTTTGAGATATACTAATTAAAAAAAAAAAAACAACTAGACTTGTTACAAAATAAAGTATGATCAGCATTCATTATTCTACCTAAATCTGTACTTAAAATTAAAAGCGACAAAAAGTCGCACTTTTGTGTTATTGGAAAGATTGTTATCCAATGTTCACTAGATCTACCGATATAGTGAATATTAAGGCAAGCACAAGATAGTTCTCTTGTCTTATCTCGTTTAGTTTTGTATACAAGCACGAAGTTAACTTAGCAAATCTTCATTCAATACTCACGTTTTTTTGACAAGTGGTAATAGTCAATGACAATCCATGTTATCGTAATTTTCAAAATTTACGTCTGCGAATAAAATAACTGCTATCTACATAATAAATCTTTGCATGGGAAATATGCGTAGAGAAATGTATAAGTCGTGACTCTCATTATCTCAATGTCAATCAACATGTAGATTTTATCCCTTAAGCATTATACACAAACGATCAATTTACAGATAATTTAATTGTCTTTACGCTGGTGTTAAAGAATTACATACATACATAAAAGTAGGTTAAATATAAATAAATCATTTTAAGAGTTTCGAAGGTATTATTAAGAAACACTGGACACTAGACACCCCTGTACTTAAAGAGTTGAAATTTGGCCTGCCCATACAGATTTTTGTCCCGCATACGAGGGGTGATTGGAAAGTTTCTAGAACGAATTAAGAGACGGAGTTGCGCGCACATGTCCTTCATCTGTTTTGAAATCCTAATCTATATACATATATATAAAAGGCAATATCCTGATTGACTGACTAACTCATAACCGCCCAGCCCGAACCCCTGGGCCTAGAAACTTGAAATTCGGAGAGTATATTCCCTTCATGACGGAAGCACCCACTAACAAGAACCCGTAAAGGGGTGAATCTACATTCGGAGTGAATTATATATCCCGTTGTATTTTCTGTGTTTTTTGAGTTATAACATTATTTTTTGGCAAATAGGTGTCTTTTTAAAATGTCTCGAAATGGTTATGACAGTTTTTTAAAATTCACCCTCAAATGGGTAAATGGATATTTTTTATTCGATAGAACGTTCCTTTAACATAGATATATTAAATTCGCAAAGTTGATTCCTTCCATGACGTAAGCACCCACTAAGAAGAGATTCTTCGAAAGTCGACCTCTAAGGGGCTAAAAAGGGGGTCAAATATAAATCATATTTAACCCATGCAGTAATTTTTAAAAAAAGTCATAATTTCGTCCCATCCACTCGAAACGGGATGAATTATAGTACCCGTAGTTTTCCCTGTTTGTTGAGTTACAACATTCATTTTTGGCATATACGTGCTTTTTTCAAAACACCTTTTTCAAAACCTTTTCAAAAACCAGTATTTTTGACAGGTTTTTTAGGTTTCTTCTCTAAAAGGGTAAACTGGTATTTTTTATTCGATAGAAAATCCAATGAATATTAAGACATGAAATTCAGAGCTTACATTCGTAAAATTACCATGGCGTAAGAAACCAATAAGAGATTTTTCTAAATTCGATTTTTAAGGGGTGAAATGGGGTGAAATTTGATTTAGGGATGCCACAATATCTTTTAGGTTCAAAGAGATATCGACTTGGTTTTTGCTTACAAAGGTTATCCATACAAATATTTAAAACAAAAATGCATTGCCCTATCATCATCTTCAACCCATAAACGTCCCACAGTAGTCTCACCGAGCTATAGTTTTCACTACCGTACTGCTACATTATGTTGGGCACGGGCCTTTCACTCCGAAGAGTAAAGTTTTGGGTCTACAAATCCTACGGTGACCTAATCCGGGTTGGGAGCGGTGAAATATTTATGATATGATGTTTTTTTTTGTATTTTTATTTATTTTTTATTATTTTAAATGAGGATGAGGTGATAAGGACAAATCCAATATCCATACCCTGACCAGGATTCGAACCCGGGACCTTTAGCACGAGAAGCAGGAGCGCTACCTCTGCGCTACTGAGGTTGGCTCCTGCCATCACGGCATTGCCCTAATCAACCCCTAAATGGGTGAATATACATTCGGGGTGAATTATAAAAACCTTTGTATTTCCTGAGTTATTTTGGTACCTAGGTTTCTATTTAGAAAGCATTTGACAGTTTTCTTAAATTTCACCCCTTACGGAGTAAATTGGTATTTTTATTCGATAGAGCATCCCTTGACAAAGAGACATGAAATTCGGGAGGCACCCTTCGTATCTTCTGTTCTAATGAGACCATCAATATACCGTAGCGAAGCACGGGTTTTCAGCTAGTCTTACATATAACTGCAATCAAATTTCGCACATACAGTACTGATCGTACATACAGTATAGCCGTGACAGTTAACTAAAACAAAAAAAAATACATATATTTTTATAATCATGAATAAAATTGAGTTCCGGGCAGTGATAAAACATTTCTTTTTAAAAGGCTTAAATGCTAAAGATATAGAAATGGAGTTAGACGGAGTTCATGGTGAGTCTGCTCCTTCATATGTAACAGTTGCAACTGGATTGGAGAATTTAAACGCGGTTAAACAAGCACAGAGGATGCACCACGTTCTGGTAGGCCGAAAACAGTTACCAATGAAGAAACGGTTGGAAAAGTCCACGGAATCCTGATGAATGATCGCCGACTAAAATTGCGAGAGATAGTAGAGGCAGTAAGCATTTCATATGACCGTGCACATTGCATTTTACATCAACCTTTGGACATGACAAAGCACACTGCAAGATTGGTACCGCGTTTGCTAATAAACGACCAAAAGCAAGTTCGAATGACCATTTCTCAACAATATCTAGATATGTTCAAGCGCAATAGAAAAGATTTTTTGCGACGTTTTGTAACTGTCGATGAAACGTGGATACATCATTACACTCCGGAGACCAAAGAACGTAAGGTTATGGCTACCGTCTTTTGGGATTCCTGAGGAATAATTTTTATCCACTACTTGCAACATGGAAGTAGTTATTAGACAGATTAAACATGTTATTAGACAGATTGAACGAAGAAATCAAATCCAAAAGGTCTCATTTGACAAAAAAAAAAGTCTTGTTCCATCAAGGTAACGTACTTTTCCACAAATCGGCAATTGCGATGGTGAAATTGGATAAATTGCGATTTAAATTAATCGAACATGCACCGTACTCGCCAGATTAGGCTCCCTCCGATTTCTTTCTATTTCCAAAATTAAAAAAATGGTTGGTCTGAAAGAAATTCTGGATATTTCGAGAGATTAGATAATTCTTACTTTTCTGAAGGAATGGAAGATCTTGAAAAGAGATGAATTAAATGTATATAGGTAGAGCTGAATGGAGACAGTAGAAAAATAAATACAATTGGCCCCAAAAAGTTATATTTTCTATCTAGTTCTAAAAATATTGCGATCACCTCTCATATAGGAAAGATGCTCATATTTCGAAATAGAAAAAAAAACACACACACACACACACACATCGCGCAAAATATATGTATGTATTTACCGAAAAAAATTGTATATATAGGAAAATCTTGTTACATGAATGAACCAACCAAATTTTATATTTGAAAATCATAATGCATTTGTTTTACTTCTCATTTTGTCGCGATTCTTATCATTTTTTTTTTTAATATTCCATTTTTTTAAATTTTTTATTATTTTTTTTTACTGTTGTAATCTGAATAGTCTGAAAAATATACGAAAAGAAACAGCATATTGACACCCAAAATCGTCCCAGAATATTATTTATTGTCCCACATGTCCCATATATTTAGAAATACCGTTATTTGTGTTCTGTGAAGCACAATGGGGGTAAATGTGCGCAGTAATGATAATTTGAGTTTGGACTCAATGAAAATTCTTTTAGCGTAGATTTAAGAATGAAAAGTAAATTTTAAAAAACTTTTGATTTTTAATACTTTTATTCTGTAAAATGTCGTTAATAAGCGACTGGTTAAGAAACGACAGTAGTTAACTTGTGCGTTAACGACAACTTTAATAATATTGTTTAGAAACGTATTCCGTATACAATGTCGTTAGATGATAAATTCTGTAACGATTGTCGATAACGTTTTCACAGTGGCTTGTAAAAAGTTAGGTTACTTATAATATCAAAATTTGACAAATTGTTAAAATAAATGTTGAAATGGCACAAAACATACATAAAAGAACATAAAAAACAACAAGGCTTTAATATTTATTATATTTGGAAGAGTTGGAAGGGAACGAAACGCTTCGCACAAGTAAAAAATCCAAATAATGTTGATATTTTCAATGAAACCCTGGGAAAATTTAGTAAACCGGTTGAATTTTTCAAGTGGCCCGTAAAGATATCTATTTCAGTTTGGAAACGAAATAAACTTATCTAACAGTGTAAAATCTATTTATTGCTTAAATTATTGTGTGGACATTATAGTCATTTACTGACTGGAAATCATTTGTGAAGAAGGCAAGAATCTTAAAAGTCGAGGTCTGAAAAAGGCTTTTCAGACCTCGAATCAAAATTATTAGAGTTACTGAGATTTGTCAGATTTTCAACCATAGTTAATTAATTGTTTGTTTCATGTGATATCTTTGCACAAATGTATTCTCTTTTATTTTTTATGTACATATTTTTTGGCTTTTGGGCTGTATGATATATATATATATATATATAATGACAATAATGACAATCGTCAATGAACGTGTCATTATGGTGTTACATAATAGACCTGTTAGAAGTGTTTGTCAAGTATTAAGACTTTCAGTTAGTACCCTACAGGAAATTTGTAAAAAACATATCAATATATTTTTTGTTATTGTTTCCCTGTAGTTGTAACTAAAACCGAGATAGGAAAATTTCTTTTACAAGAAAATAAATAAAATAAAATAAAATAAAAAAGCTACAGATAACATTTGATCTGAAATAATACAGTAAATTAGTATGGTAGTTAGCATCATAAGCAGTATCATTAATATTGTGGGTGCTACAGTAATATCGTTAAATTATATCCAAACAACTGTTATTTGAATTCACATGACTTGCTCGGTTTCTGGGTTACGATTTGACATTGTACGGCATAATTTACACGGTTTCTGAACTACGATTTGGTATTCTATGGTATAATTGATATGATTTCTGGATTACGGTTTTTATATCTAATGGCAGACATTCATCATTTGGGTGGGCTCCCAGATGGGTCGCTCTCTCACTTACTATATATTATTTCAATCCTGCTGAAATGTATAAAAATTTACACTTTACTTCAACGGTTGAAATAGCCAACTACTACACGGAATAAACGGAAATATATTGTATTACTCAATAAATATCAATATTTTTGTATTGAAATAAATTATTTATTTTAGTTAAAGGCAGGTACATGGCATTTATAAATATGACCAAAATTACTGTTGCATACATTTAAATGAGACTTAACATATACTTAAGTATGAAATAATAAATTGTTACTGTTATAGACTGGCACAAAATAATTCTTACCGTCTTATGGCCAGTTTCATAAAGCAATGCTAAAATTTAGCAAAGAATTAAACCCTCTGCTATATTAACATAGGTCTGAGGCTTTGTTAAATATTTAACATTGCACTGTTACCATAGTTTTACTAATTTTTATATCAAATATTTAAATTGAATATAAAGAAAATAGAAAAGGTAAGTTATAATAAATATTTTTACATACAAAATTTCAGATATTGGAAGAGGTGTGCATAAGTTTTATTAATATTTAATAATATCATATATTATAAACTGTTTAAATTGTTTTTCTTTTCCAGAAAATTATTTGCCGAGTCATCAGATGAATTTTTAGACAATGCTGTGTACCTGATTCCGCGTCCGCGTATATTAAATGACTTAATTTGACATCCCTGCAGTTGGTCCTGAATATAACTACAACGCAGCACACATATTGATAAGAAATGCCATAGAAAGATCGTTCGGAGTCTTGAAAAGACGATTTCCATGTTTATTAGGAGAAAAAATGGACACAAGTCGTGCAGTAATAATTGCATGTTATGTTTTACATAATATGACAATGTTATTCAAAGACGAAACTCCACCTATTGTAGAAGAAATTCAAATACTTGGACCAAACAGAAATTTACTAAACAATACTGCTGCAAGAACTGCGATTAATAACACCGTTTTTACTAGATTATAAGAGAAAAATAATTTTGTTTTCTTTTTTGTAATTTATCTATTTTTTATTACATGCAATATATAAAGAAATAAAAAATGTTTTAAATTATTTTCCTCATAAAATCATATGTTACATCTTTTTCTGCATTAAAAAATGTTGCGAAATAATCTATAAGCTGTTCACTTTTGTAAGAACAAACTAGATATGGTTATTTTGGTTACTTTATAGTGTATTACTGACTTTAAATGTCATTAAAAATATTCCTTACGCTGTAAAACCGACTTTAGGTTTCTAGGTTATGATCATTATAATTACAGGCTATTCCAAACGATTAGGTGGAACTAACTGGAATTTTCATTTTTGTAAGTTGTCATTAGCTATTTTTTTATATATTGAAGTTGGCTTTTCCTGAACAAATTGATCAAAAGCTTCAATCAGTTTGTAAAAATTACTAAATTTGAAAATCTAGTTCCGCTAATCGTTTAGAATAGACTTTAAGATATCATTTTTCATTATGACATATGTCAAATGGATCGACATTTTAAAAAAGTGACTTTTTTAATAGAGGAAAGTGCCCTAAACCGGACTCCTCCCCGTAAAGCGGACCCCCGATCTCCTGGCTCTGCATTCTCTTGAACTTTAGCGGGACCAAGTGTAAATAGTAGTTTAGGCTTCTAGCCCTCTGTAGCGGAACGTACACGTCGCCCGCTTCACTTGTTTTTTATCAGTCTGCCATTATGTACTTTGACAGAGAAAAAAGTTTTTACATTGTGCTATATTTTTAGTTATTTCTCCCACATATTGACAGGTAACCCGTTCGACCTATATATTCTTAAATGGTAAGGTTTAAGGTTAATGTTTACCTTTAAACCTTACTATTTAGATGTTTGGTTAAAAATTTATTGGGTTAACAAAATGTTATATATAGCTATAGTCGCGCAAACCGGACCCCCTTCAGTTGCCTAAACCGGACCCCTTATTCTCTCTTAGTCTTAGGATAATGGGGAAGGTTGATCGAAGAAAGTGGAGTCCGTTTATAATGACTAAAACTATTGACGCAGTTCGGAAAAAGAAGATGGGTACATTTTTATCGCTAAACGATTTAATTTTGATATATAACAGAATTAAATCGTTTAGCAACAAAAATCGCTTCTGTATCTTTTTTGAATACATTCTGTATCTTTTTTTAAACACTAAAACCTGTAATTGTTATATTATACTTTTACTTTGAAACTAGATTATGTTTTCTATGATTTAATACTTTTTCTAATATTGTTTAGTGTTATTTTGATTATTTTTACAAGAGGTCTGATTTCGGCAACTATTTTTCAAATCGCCAAAGTGTAAGGTTTTTGAAAATAATTTTTTGTTGCACTAATTTTTAATTATATTTTCTAAAAGTAAAATGTAAATGGTGCATAACATTATAAAGTAAATACTACATGCTTTTAAAACATAATTTTTTACTATTTTTTACTTTTTTTTTTTTTAATCTAAAACAAAATGGGGGTCCGGTTTTGGGCACTTTCCTCTACCAACATGACATACAATTTCAAAGATGCAAACTTTTGAAAACAAAATTTCCTCTTAGTTTGTTCTTACAAAAGTGAAAAGCTTATAGAAATTGATTTTTTATTGAAAAATAATATATGACAGTAAATAATTCAAAGGGTTACTAAGGTTATAATATGCCTGTTTGACGTTTAAGACAACTGTGAAGTTGATATTCATACCAATCTACCTAATAAAAACCCTAAACTGAACACAGTACTAAACACGATATTAAAACCGGTGCTATTTCTTTCTTAAACGTAGTTAGTTTTTAACAGCGTGTTATTTTAGCATCGTATTAGCTAACGCAGGATTTAGCATTCCTTTATGAAACCGGGTATTAAGGGTGCGCACAACCGTACAGTTTCTTATACAATACTAACAACCTGAAATAAAATCAGTAACAATCTATATATCAAAATTTTCAGCGAATTTTTATCTACCTAATAGGATATTTTTAATTGTAAAAATAACTGTCATATAATTGTTAATAAACAAATTGCGTTATAGACGCCATCTTATAAACCATTCGCCGCATATTTGTGTACCATAAACAAATTGTACATTCTACAAATATGTTTGGAGATAATTTGTTCTTTTGTGAAAATTACTTATAGTTACTGTACTTGGTAATCTAATTTTGCCGCCATCTCGAATCTGCCGTGGTTCTTAATATTGGTTATGCGGATAAAAATAATATATTTTATTTAAAGAATACTTGTATCAAGTGACATTATCATCAAGTATAATATTTTTCGATGATAAACAATAAACAATCATGTCGAAAAAAAATGTTAACGTGTTATTTGAACATTTCTACACAAAACTATATAAATATAAAAATTATTTGAAACCCACAAATATATTTATAAAATTACAGATCATTGTTGTGTGATATCTATTATCAAGTTATTGAGCAATAACATATTTACAATAATTTTTTCTACAACCAAAAATATCCTATTAGATAGACAAAAATTCTGTGCAAAATTTGATGTATAGATTGTCACTAATTTTATTTCTGATTGTTAGTTTTGTATAAGAAACTAATAATCTCTGGGGGTTGTACGTAGCGTTAACCTAGTATTTCGTCGCATCGCTCTTTGCGGCAATCATTGCTTTTATAGTTGCGTGCATTGTATTAAACAATCCTAAACATTGCTGAGGTATAATAGATTGCCAAATTTGCAATAAAGTGCACTGTAACTGTACTTTCGTGCGTGGGCGGCGTTTTCGTAGTTCTTTCTTTATAATTCCCCATAAATTCTCAATTGGACTCAGGACTACTCGAGGGCCAGTCTAATGTCTCCACTTTATTATCTGCAAGCCACATTTTAGTAGTTTTCGCTGTATGACTACTTGCCCCATCTTGTTGGAAAATATATTGCCTATTACTATACAACTTTTCAACTGATCGTATGTTGACGTTCCAATATATTTTGATATTTAGTCGCGTTAACTATGCAGTCTATAAAATAAAGATTTCCTACTCCTTTGTTAAACATACAACCCCACACCATTAATCCTTTGGCAAATTTGACCGTTCTTTTCAAACAATTTGGGTGAAACGCCTCAGACTTGTTTCGAATAATTCTACTTCGATGATCACCTACTTATACATCGAATTTACTCTCATCACTAAATGTAACTTTATTCCACTGATCTTGCGTCCAGTAAGATGTTCTTTTGCCCACTGCAAACGGCAACGCTTTTGAACATTGGTAAGCATTGCTTTTGTTTTTGCCTAATAAACATAGTGTTAGTAAGTTGAGAATATTTGGGTAAATCTATATATATAAAAGGCAGTGTCCTGACTGACTGACTGACTGACTGACTGACTCACTCATCACCGCCCAGCCCGAACCCCTGGGCCTAGAAACTTGAAATTCGGAGAGTATATTCCCTTCATGACGTAAGCACCCACTAAGAAGGGATTTTTCGAAATTCCACTCCTAAGGGATGAAAAGGGGTGAAATGTGATTTCACGAATTACTTAATATCTCTTAGGGCCGATGGGATATCGACTTAGTTTTTGCTTACAAGTATTACCTATACAAATGCCGAAAACCCAATTTCGGGATTTTGCCCTAATCAACCCCTAAAGGGGTGAACCTACAATCGGGGTGGATTATACATCCCGTTGTAATTCCTGTGTTCGTTTAGTTGCAAGATTACTTTTTGGCACATAGGTGTCTTTTTAAAATATCTCGAAATGGTATTGACAGTTTTTTGAAATTTCACCCCTAAAGGGTGAAAAGGGGTGAATTGTGATTTTAAGGATTCTTTAATATCTCTTAGGGCCAATAAGATATCGACTTGATTTTTGCTTACAAAGATTACCCATACAAATACCGAATCACCAATTTTAGGATTTTGTCCTAATACACCCCTAAAGGGGTGGATCTACAATCGGGGTGAATTATACATCCCGTCGTAATTCCTGTGTTCGTTTCGTTGCAACATTACTTTTTGGCACATAGGTGTCTTTTTAAAATATCTCGAAATGGTATTGACAGTTTTTTGAAATTTCACCCCTAAATGGTGAAAAGGGGTGAATTGTGATTTTAAGGATTCTTTAATATCTCTTAGGACCAATAAGATATCGACTTGCTTTTTGCTTACAAAGATTACCCATACAAATATCGAATCACCAATTTCAGGATTTTGTCCTAATCAACCCCTAAAGGGGTGGATCTACAATCGGGGTGAATTATACATCCCGTCGTACTTCCTGTGTTCGTTTAGTTGCAACATTACTTTTTGGCACATAGGTGTCTTTTAAAAATATCTAGAAATGGGTTTGACAGTTTTTTAAAATTCCACCCCTAAGGGTTGAAAAGGGGTGAATTGTGATTTCAAGGATTCCTTAATATCTCTTAGGATCAATAAGATATGGACTTACTGTTTGCTTGCAAAGATTATCCATACAATTACCGAAAAACTTATTTCAGGAATGGTCCTAATCAACCCCTAAAGGGGTGGATCTACAATCGGGGTGAGTTATACATTCCGTCTTATTTCCTGTGTTCGTTTAGTTGCAACATTAATTTTTAGCACATAGGTGTCTATTTAAAATACCTCGAAAAGGTTTTGATTGTTTTTTAAAATTACACCCCTAAAGGGTGAAAAGGGGTGAATTGTGATTTCAAGGATTCCTTAAATCTCTTAGGGCCAATAAGATTTTGAATTGCTTATTGCTTACAAAGATTATCCATACAAATACCGAAAAATATATTTCAGGATTTTGTCCTAATCAACCCCTAAAGGATGGATCTACAATCGTGGTGAATTATACATCCCGTCGTATTCCCTGTGTTTATTGAGATATAAGGTTTATTTTTGGCACATAGGCGTCTTTTTAAAATATCTCGAAATGCTTTTGACAACTTTTTTAAATTTAACCCCTAAAGGGTGAAAAGGGGTGAAATGTGATTTCAAGGATTGTTTAATATTTTTTAACACCAATAAGATATCGACTTGGTTTTTGCTTACAAAAACTACCCTTGCAAATGCCGAAAAACCAATTTTTTGATTTTGTCCTAATCAACTCCTCAAGGGGTGGATCTACAATCGGGGTTAATTATACATCCCGCCGTATTTCCTGTGTTCGTTTAGTTGCAACATTACTTTTTGGCACATAGGTATCTTTTTAAAATATCTCGAAATAGTTTTGACATTTTTTAAAAATTACCCCCTAAAGGGTGAAAAGGGATGAATTGTGATTTCAAGGATTCCTTAATATCTCTTAGGACCAATAAGATATCGACTTGCTTTTTGCTTACGAAGATTATCCATATAAATACCGAAAAACTTATTTCAGGATTAGGTCCTAATCAACCCCTAAAGGGATGGATCTACAATCAAGTTGAATTATACTTCCCGTCGTATTTCCTCTGTTCGTTTAGTTGCAACATTAATTTTTGGCACATAGATGTCTTTTTAAAATATCTCGAAATAGTATTTACAGTTTTTTTTTTTAATTTCACCCCTAAATGGTGAAAAGGGGTGAATTGTGAATACAAGGATTCCTTAATATCTCTTAGGACCAATAAGATATCGACTTGCTTTTTGCTTACGAAGATTACCCATATAAATACCGAAAAACTCATTTCAGGATTTTGTTCTAATCAACCCCTAAAGGGGTGAACCTACAATCGGGGTATATTATACATCCCGTTGTATTTCCTGTGTTCGTTTAGTTGCAACATTAATTTTTGGCACATAGGTCTCTTTTTAAAATATCTCGAAATGGTATTGACAGTTTTTTTAATATTCACCCCTAAAGGGTGAAAAGGGGTGAATTGTGATTTCAAGGATTCCTCAATATCTCTTAGGACCAATAAGATATCGACTTGCTTTTTGCTTACAAAGATTACCTATACAAATACGGAAAAATATATTTCAGGATTTTGTCCTAATCAAACCCTAAACGGTGGATCTACAATTGGGGTGAATTATACATCCCGTCATATTCCCTGTGTTTGTTGAGTTATAAGGTTTCTTTTTGGCACATAGGCGTATTTTTAAAATATCTCGAAATGGTTTTGACAATTTTTTTAAATTTAACCCCTTAAGGGTAAAAAGGGGTAAAATGTGATTTCAAGGATTGTTTAACATTTTTTAGGACCAATAAGATATCGACTTGGTTTTTGCTTACAAAAACTACCCATGTAAATACAGAAAAACAAATTTTTGGATTTTGTCCTAATCAACCCCTTAAGGGGTGGATCTACAATCGGGATGAATTATACATCCCGTCGTATTTCCTGTGTTCGTTTAGTTGCAACATTACTTTTTGGCACATAGTTGTTTTTGTTTTAATATCTCGAAATGATTTTCACATTTTTCTTTAAATTTTACCCCTTAAGGGTGAAAAGGGGTGAAATGTGATTTCAGTAATTCCTTAATTCTTTTAGGACCAATAAGATATCGACTTGGTGTTTGCTTACAAAAATTATCCATACAAATGCCGAAAAACTTATTTCAGGATTTCGTTCTAATCAACCCCTAAAGGGGTGATTCTACAAACGGGGTAGATTATACACCGCGTCGTATTTCCTGTGTTTGTAGAGTTATAACATTTCTTTTTGGCACATATGTAGGTGTCTTTTTAAAATGTCTCGAAATGGTTTTAAAAGTTTTTTACCTTTAACAAATATCACCCCTAAAAGGTGAAAAGAGGGAATTGTGATTTCAAGGACGCCTTAATATCTTCTAGGATCAATAAGATATAGACTTGGTTTTTGCTTATAAAGATTATCCATACAAATGCCGAAAAATGAATTTCAGGATTTTATCTTAATCAACCCCTAAAGGGGTGAATCTACATTCGAGATGAATTATAGAACCCTTTGTATTTCCAGCGGTTGTTGAGTTCTAACATTCCATTTTGGCATATATGTGTTTTGACAGTTTTCTTTCACTCCTAAAGGGTAAATTAGTATTTTTTTGCTAGAAATAAAAAATTCGGAGAGTACATTTTTCAGCATGACGTAAGAACCCACTAAGAAAGGATTTTTTCAAGTTCGACCCCTATCTGGTGAAAAGGAGTAAAATGTTTTTTCACGGATTCCTCAATATCTCTTAGGACAGATGAGATATCGACTAGATTTTTTGTTACAAAGGTTACCCATACACAAGTTCAAAAACCAACTGCGGATTTTATGTCAATGAGACCATCAATATACCGTAGCGAAGCACGGGTTTTCAGCTAGTATTGTTATAAATTTACCTTATAAAAAGAATAGCCTAGTTCTTTCATTCTACGTCGGCAAGTCATTAGTGATACACATTTACCAATTGCATTTTCCCACTCGTTTTTTATAGCTGCCGTTGTTTCGTGTCTATTTTGCTTCACAATCCTCCTCAGAGTTCTATTATCTCGCACAGAAGTCTTACGTGGATAACCAGATTTGCGCTCAATATTAATATTTCCAGTAAGTTTATATTTGTTAATTATGTACTGAACTGTACCTTTTTGTAAATCGAAGTTTAATGAAATAGTTTTATATGATTTACCATTTTCGTATGCGTTTACAATAAATAGCTCTACGTTAATCTGCACTTAAAGCACGCCCACGAACCATATTTAATTATTTATGATAAAACGATAATAAATAAAACAAATTAGTAATCAGTGTGTGACAGGTAGCAACCAAATACACGATATTCTACTATTTTAAAATGTAGACTACAGTAATTTATTTGATTTTAACAGTACAAATTAATTAGTTGCATGATTATGCAAGTACGAATACATTTGTTGTAGCTTAGATATGTTTTATATGGTTTTATTTTAGAATAAAATAATACTAAACTAAAATAAGAATTTTATACTAAAATATATTCTATTTATGCGTCATCTGGAATTTACACGGTTCTGAATATAGGTGCTGCAGGTAAAAATTATTTAATTTTTGTAAAGAACACGTTTACCAAGTGACATTCAATTATCTTTAAGTATAGTATTTTTCGAGGAAGGTTCTGAACTATAAACAACCATACCGAAAAAACTTTGACATATTTGAACATTTCTACACAAAACTATATAAATATAAAATTTATTTGAAAAGCCCCTAATATATTAATATAATTACAAAACATTGTTGTCTGACATCTAATATTAAGTTATTTAGCGATAACATATTTGCAATAATCTTTTCTACAATTAAAAATCTCCTATTAAATAAACAAAAACGCTACAAATTTTGATTTACAGATTGTCTCTAAATTTATTTCAGATTGTTAGTTTTGTACAATAAATTTATAATACATGCAAATACTTAAGAAATTATGCAGGTTAGTGGTGCTTAACCTTAAACTCGAGGCTCGAGCTAAAGGCTCGAGCCTCGAAATTTTAGGCGAGCCACATATATATTTTGCTTTTAATATTTCAATTTTAAACGTATATAATAATGCACAAATAATACAAATTTGTAATACGTTAAACAAAATACTTTATTTATTAAGGAGATATTTTCCCCATATTTACAAATTAAATATGGGAAAAATACATTTTAATGTGAAACTTGATATTGGATTACTTCTGCCAATTTCTTGTACTCTGGTACATACGATGTTATACCTAAATGTATGCAGTCATTCAGATGTTCATTAGTTATCCTGGTTCTGAACTTTGATTTTAACAAGTTCATTGTTGAAAAACCACTTTCGCAAAGGTAAGTTGATCCAATGCAGTAGTTTGAAAAGTTCCTTTTAAAAGTGGATATTTTTTCTCATCTTCGAATTTCCAAAATTCTGTTTGTGATATTCTTGTTTTTAGTTGTAGATCATATTAAATTATTTCCATTTCTAAATCAGTGACATTTTTATTTACCATATTTACAATCTGTTATGCTATTTCAGAAATATTAGTATCAATAAATGGATTTAAGGTGAATGAAGCAATTGGCTGAATTTTACGAAAATCAGAAAATTTTATTTCAAAATTAATTTTAAGCTCAGCTAGATTTTCAGAATATTTATTTGTTTCAATTTGGGAGGGTAGAGACTACATTTCGAAGGGCGCTTCAGGCCAGCGCGCTTTTTGCGAACGAAAAAATTACTGATCAGGGGCGTAGACAATTTACCGAAAACTGTTTTTTACAAAAAATCGTCCAAATTAATATCTAAACTTCAAGTTTTTTTTTTACTATATATAAAAGAAATGTCTGAGCAACTATGACCATTAACTGGGGTATTGTATTTTATAGAGCATATAATTTTTAGACATAACAAATATCCATGCCCGAGTTGACAATAGAGTTAACCCCGTCTAGGAAACATTCATGGGATTCATTCACTCTATAAATTTAATCATATACAATCAATATAAAATAACAATAATCTATTAATACCATAATCGTTTAGCCTTAGAGCAAAATGTTCACCTTTGTTCTTGTTTAGAGATATTTCTCAATCCTTCAATTATATATGTAGGAAGATAAGTGATATCGATGAGTGAAAAGGTCATAAACCAACCTGTTTGGCAAGGAATCTCCTCGCGTTACGTCTGTTGTAGACAGTGCCACTTTCACTCTAGGTCGCTTCTTCACGAGCAATGGAACCAACTCGATACCGCCACCATTCGGAATTGATAGTGGGGAGAGTTCAAGATTCTTCTCCATTGTATTGTGTTTCGAAACATTCTCGGCCACTGGACTTAGATTTCTTTTAGGTGACTTACGCAATTGTTTTAGTTGCGTATTTTTTAAATTTTTAATTACAGTATCATTTGTCCACCCCTAAAATAAAACTAATATTAGATTACTGATAAAAGCGTTATTTTAATTAATACATTAGAAAAAATATCAAAAGCTTTTTTAAAAAATTAATTTTGTTGAAAATTGAACGTTCGGAAATTCGCACTATTATGAATTATGAGTTCTTATGGAACTACGTCATCGTAGACCGCGCGAAACATTAATAGTGTATTTGGCTCTAGTGTTACTACGCAACAGACAATATCAAATTGGTTCGCCAAATTTCGTACAGATAACTTAAAAACCAAACAAAAAAACAACTGGCTCATCGATCATAGCAGAAATATACTGCAACCAACTGGACGAAATGATACAAAAACTTAATGAAAAACAGCCTAGATTGGTCAACAGATCGACTCCTATCTTATTGCATGATAACGCTAGACCACACACTGCACAAATGACTGTAGCAAAATTACAGGAATTGGAGTTGGAACTTCTTCATCATCCTTCATACTCACCAGACCTAGCCCCCACTGACTACCACTTCTCCCGCAATTTGGACAACTTTTTAATAGGAAAGCAGTTTAATTCCGACAATGCTGTAAAACTGGCCTTCCAGGAATTCATTGACTTTCGTCTAAAGTGTATACACAATATGGGTGCATATTTTGATGCATAAAATAATGCCTTATATTTGTAAGTTATCAACCAACTTTGCCTTATTTTCTACAAATTTCATCCTTGACGACCTAATACAAATCTCCATCACACCACTTCACAATACCTCAACGATGGCTGATTCAGTAAAATATTCCAGATATACTAAATGGGCGCAAAATAAATGACACAAGAAAAATTCTTTGCGACATTGGCCTAGTCGGGTTTTTGTATTCAGATTTTCATTACCCCGGCAATTTTTAAGAGCGAAGCCTGGTTGAAGTGCAGAATTTCTGTATGAAAATCTACTGGAAATTTGGAAAGACGGTGACAGAAACACCTACAATTTCTGAAAACAGCTTGTGGCGTATCAAAGTATCTTTTGAGTCGCACTACGTATTTTGAGTGGTTCGGTTGTTTTGTAGATGGTGGATATTCAATTAAAGATGATAACAGACCGGGTAAGTCTTCATCAGTTTCTAAAACTGACGAAATGGTTATTGACTGGTAGATAGATTGCAGATGAAGTAGGAATATAATATGAAACTTGTTAAAACATTTTGTCTCACACTTCCTTTATGGTTCGGCAGTTTTTGGCGTACAACAAGTCACTCTTTTTCACCATTCACCATACTCACCTGTTTTGGTTCCGTGTGATTTTTTTGTTACCAAAATTGAAGATTTCGTTAAAAGGAATCCGTTGTCAAATGACTGAAGAGATAAAAAAAAAAAAATCAGGAACTGATCAAACATCGATTCCGAAATGTTCCTCCAAAATGTATTTCCAAAAATGGAAAAGACGCGGGTAGTGATGTGTAGCCGCAATAGGGCAGTACTTCGAATGTGATAATTTAAATGTAAAATAATTTTTTGTTAATACAATTTTATGACGCTGGTCAGCGATTTTTTTTTCTAACCTTTTTGACATATAATTTGCATACAATATTTTACATTTATACGATTTCCTAATTTTGGCTCATTTACATAGATATAATTTCTTATCTGAAAATATTTGAGCACAAAGCGTTTTCTTCAGTTTTCATAGACACTGGCTGTTTCGTATAGATATAATTTAATTTTATACAGATTATATAAATAATACATAGAATAATTTTTTCTCGTATATATTTTTTAACATGCTTTGTAACGTGTACTTCAAAATCTTAAAAATAAAATATCATCGCTAAGAGTGAGTTCTTAATCATTATTCTAAACTGCTGCGTTTTAGGGCCAGTTTCTGAAAGATTAGTCGAGTTTAATCGTTTGGTTAAACACGGTTACAATATACGAGGGTTACCTTTTATGTTTTTACAAACGACCACAAGATGGCAATATTTAAATCTGTCATTACTATATTCGTAAAAATTGACTTTTGTTATTGTGAAATCAGTCGCAGCTTATAAATTGATCGAGTAGTTTGTTGACAGTGAGCGTTTAAAAAAACAAGTTTGTGAAAAAATGGATATTCGTGAAGGTTTTCATTGGATAATTTTTTACGATTTTAGTAAAGGCCTAACTCAACAACAATGTATAGATTCGCTTCGTTCAATATTTGGTAATGAAGCACCATCAGAAAAGACTGTGTACAATTGGTTTGCAGAATTTCTTGTAATTGTGGTCGTGCGTCCGTCAGTGATGTATCTCGGGAAGGTCGACCAAAATCAGTTGTGATTCAGAAAAACATCGATGCTGTGAGTAAAATGATTGAAGAAAATTGGCATGTGACTTACTGTGAGATAGAGGCATCCTTTGACATATCGCAGGCTGCAATACATTCGATTTTGCATGAACATTTAGCTGTGAAAATGTTCTGGGTTCCGCAGAATTTGACCGAAGCTCAAAAAATGGCTCTTGTTGATTGGTGTAAGGAAATGCTAAAAAAATTCAACCTAGGCACTGCAAAATCCGTATACAGCATCATTACAGGTGACGAAACTTGGATTTATCAACAATCCGCTATTTAGGTCTTCCAAGATGAACCGAAACTCACAAAAGTCATTCGTTCACGAAGAACTTCCAAAAAAATGTTCGCTTGTTTTTTCGGTTGTACTCGACATGTCACAACTATTCCTTTAGAGGATCGGAGAGCAGTTAATGCTGAATGGTATACAACTATTTGTTTGGCAGAAGTCATCGACAAAAGCAGGAAAAACAACCAAAAACATCGCATTAAACAATTGATTATTTGAAGGAGAAAAATATTGAATTAATATCTCATTGCTCGTATTCACCTGATTTATCCCCTAACGACTTTTTTTTGTTCCCCAATGTCAAACAAAAAATGCGTGGACAACGATATGCATCACCTCAAGAACTGTTGAAGCATTCGAAAACCATGTTTTTGAGATATCAACTTCAGAGTGGAAAAAATGTTTCGAGAATTGGTTTGAACGCATGCAAAAGTGTATAAATCTTAAAAGCGAATATTCTGAAAAGCAATAAAACAGTTTGATCCAAAAAATATTTTTTTTTTCTTTCTTTGTTTTTGTAAAAACTTAAAAGGTAGCCCTAGTAACAATCCCATAAGTAACCATAACAACCTAAACTTTCAGAAACCAGCCCTAAGTGATTTGATACAATATAACAGAAAACATGTAGAATTTACTGATTAATCGTCAGCTTTAGACTTTACAGAGGATATCTTTTGTGCATACAGTGATTTTATGATACAGTTACTTAATGTGCATATTGAATTTTACCTACTCAAAAGTAAATATAAGAATAAAATGTGAATATCTCTCTATTATCATGAGTCTAAGCCTAATGACTCTTGAGATAACCAGGAGTCAAAATCTGTATAGTAAAGTGATTATCGGATACTGTGAAATTACTCTACTTATTAAACATCGGTGTTTATTACGCTAATCTATTTTATAATAACTGCTCTTGAGTCACCATCAGTCTCATGCACTACCGATCAAAAGTTTGGAAGCAACCAAGAATTGTTAAATAAAATCATGACGAGATATCGATTTTTTAAAAGTATAATCAAAGGTTTATATATGACAAAACTTTCAAATAACAAGAACAAAAATTATTTTAGTAAAATGTTTTCCGCATTAAAATATTATAGTCTGCAGACGACGCACGTCACAATGAATCGCATTGTTATAACAATATGTGTTTATTGCGTGTGTCATCTATTAAAAATTATACTATTTTTATATCTTTATTTTTAAATCCTTCCAAATAAATGTTGGACATTCTTTTGTTAATTTCTTAACTATATGCTTAGTCTAAATTTCTCCATTATTATTGAGGGTATTCTCAGAGTTGTATAGCGCTGGTTAATACAATATTTTTGCAACCGTCACTTTTGTTCAAAGAACTAAAGGTGTGTTCGTTTGTGTTGCCCAACCTACACTGAACTACTAACACTGAACACCATAGCTACACTATGGCGTTCGTTTGTGTTCCGACACCTGTACGTAAAGTGTTCGTTTGTATTTATGAACTTGTTCAGGACAAGCAAAGTCTACACTGGCTCGGGAGTGACTGTAGCTTCAGGCAACCTGTAACAAGGCGGCAAACTTAATCTAACTTGGTTATAATCTCTATTTTGTCTAACGGAAATTTTTATTTTACATGTATCTATAATATATCGATCATGAATCGAGTAATATGAACAGAAAGAAAGTACTTTTCCTACAATGCTGGTATAATAACTAACATAAATTAATTCAGAAGTTTTATAAAATCTGTCAAAACTTGAATTTTTATTATTTATTTTTATAAAAATTATTTCAGCATTTAAACTGTTCATATTATCTTATTTATTTACTGTTACTTTAGTACAAATTTGTTTTAAAAAGTGAGGTTATCAACTTTGTCTGGAAATGTCATTCGCCTACCTGGAAAACCATTCGTTAGTATTCCTGTTTCGAGCAGTTCAGAAGAAGTTTTTAGTTGCACTGTGACGTCAGCTGCTCTTGTCCTGGACAAGCTAGGTGCAACACAAACGAACAAACCTTAAGTTTCACTATTCTATACTCTACTTTTTGTGGGTTTTATTCCAGTTCAATCTATTCGGCTCGTGTTTTTGTTTAGTATTTTATATAGGTATACCTTATATAGCGTTGGACAAATGTATGGAGCACCCATGCAGTTATAATAAAACATCTAAATGTATGTACATTGTAACTTGTATATATTTGACAAAATGTTTTTAAAATATCATTGACACATTCTAAAATACGTACCTCTAATCAGGTAACCGAAAATGTAAACAGAGTTATGATAAATCTTGAAATACAAATAAATATAGACTCAGATCGGTTACGTTTTGCTTACATAAAAATAAACAACTTGGGCTTGGATCATTATTACACATACGTTTGAAGTTAACACTGTGTTTTTCATGGTCTATTGAGCTCAAGTGAATATTTTTAATTATATTATGGCTAAAAAACTTGTATTGATCTATTCACAAGGACAGTCGTAGATGAAAATTTAAAAAAAAATGGAGTGTTCAAGAAAAGCCGTGCAAATTACCATCAAAAGGTTCCAAGAGACTGATATTTATGAAAACATACCAAAAACCGGAAGAAAACGCTCAACCACTTCCAGAGATAATCGTTTTATAAAGAGAAGTGCTCTTCGTAAACACTCAATATTGTCAAAAGAGTTGGCTGGTGATCTGTGGGAGTATAGAGAAGTTAAAGTTTCTACTAGAACAATTAGAAGACGTCTAGTGGAATCTAATTTGCATGGAAGAAGAGCTCGCCGAAAACAACTGTTGACCGAGCGACCGAAAAAACCGCGCCTTGAGTGGGCCAAAAGACATTTAAATTGGACACCTGATAAATGAGAGAAAATCGTTTGATCTGATGAGTTCAATATAGAAGTAAGCATTGTAATGGTTTAATGTACTTACAAATTTAACAGAAAAATACATTTCTAAGCAATTATTGCACTAACAATATAAAATTTAATTTACTATAAATTTACGAAATTAAGGTTTGTTTTTTTCTTTTGTGGATCAGCTTTTTGGACAACCTGAACCTGGAGAAAGTATATCTTACATAGATATGTAAGACGTAGGCTGGGTGAAGCTTTTCTGAAAGCATCATTCCTACGGTAAAATTTGGTGGTGGTAGCATCATGATCTGGGGGTGCATATCCGCCAGTGGCTTTGGCGAAATCGTTTGGCGTATTCTGCTGGTTATATTACCATGCTTAATGAAGTTTTGGAGCCATCAATATTAACATTATTTGATGAAGACAATCCAGAATATGTTTTTCAACAAAATAATGCCCCCTGTCACAAAGCCAAAGCAACAAATGAATGGTTTTCCAGAAACAATGTGCAACTTTTTGCATGGCCCCCCAGTCACTAGATTTATCGAAATTTGAAAATTTATGGTCGATTCTAATAAACAAGGGGTCTCTTTACAAATGCAAATCAAAAGAAGAATTGAAGAAAATTATTGTGGACGAATGGTTCAATGTACAATTCGATGTAGGTACGTAAAAAAACTTGCGGACAGTATGCCTAAAAGGGCACGTGCGGTAATTATAGCACGAGGAAGTACCACAAAATATTAATAATTTTGATTAAAGTTGTCATTAAAAGCTGTATGTATTATTTTATTTACCATTTTCCTGTAATAATTATAAAATGCAATAAAACGTAGGATGCTCCATACATTTGTCCACGGTTATTTATATCTAATATAAAATACCAATTATATCCTTTAAGGTGGCGAGCCTTAATGGATATATAGCCGGCGAGGCAGTATATGTCTATTTAACTAAAAACTGAGACTGCATCCAAACTTTTCAGCACAACAGACTTTTGGTAGTGTTGATGAGGTACTGAGGTGCGTATACATTTTCTATAATCTAAAATGTTTCTACTTATATTACAATAATACTCCTACCATAGAATGTCGAAAAAGATATCCCATAGCATTAGGATGCCTCCAGTTATTACCTCCTGGACCACGACGACCCCATGGAGGCGTTTGGATAAACTGTCCAATATGGTACAGTTATTTGTAGAAAAACGATTATTATCAGTGGAGTGTAACACAATAACTTTGTAGTGAAAAAGAAAAATATTCTTAAATTTTTAACTATATGTGTACACTAAATTAACTGACTTCGCAGCACACTCTTGATGGAAAATGTTAATATGATATAAAGTTATATTAAATAAAACACTTGTTACATTACACAAAAATTATTTGTTTACTGACCTATGTACGTTTCGGCATTACGATCATTACCAAAGTTACTAAAATTTTATTTTTCTTATATATTTTCTTTTACTCAATCAATCGTGTTTAACCCACCCCCATATACAAGATGTTATATTTTAGTGGACCCAGCAAATATCTCGCTTATTTATTAAGTTAGTAATTTATTTCATATAACATGATTTATACAGCAACATGTAAGCTACTTGATGACGGATGTACATTCATGATACCACTTCCGGTTTATTAGTAATTAATATCAACTTTGAAATTTCAAATGGAACATACTACATTTTTTTTACAAATTTGAAAAGTATATCAAATTTGCTTTACAATCATGCAAAATAATCCATATGTTACATCTTAAAAAGTAAAATGGCGGGCACTTTTTTATACACCTAGTCGAAAAAAGAATAGTGAGCCATGACTAAAAAATAACTAAAACAATTAACTAAAACAATTGTAACTATTATTATTAAACAATAATTTTTATTGTGATTTTACAACAAATATTCAAAATGACTCCCAGCTTCTTCAATACATTTTTCACAACGTTTTAAAACAGAATAAGTAGCCCTTTCTAATTGGTCTGCAGATAAAGATTCAATTGCCCCTTCAATTTTATTCTTCAGTTCGTTTAATGTGTTTACTGGTTCTTTATAAACAAAATCTTTCACGTAACCCCATAAAAAAGAAAAAAAAAATCAAGTGGGGTCATATCGGGAGAACGAGCAGGACACCGAATTAAACAATTTGTTCCAATAACACGTCGCTCAAATGTATTATTTAAAATATCAACGCATCTTCTCGCGTTATGCGCAGGCGCTCCGTCTTGTTGAAACCACATACTAAGCCTATTTCAAAGTGGAATCTCTTCTAAAAAACCGTATAAAACATTATTTAAAAATTCAGCATACAATGTAGCCGTCAAATTTTCTTTATAAAAGTAAGGTCCAATTTTTTTTTTAAAATCCTGCCCCAAACATTTATTTTAAAACTAATCTGGTGTCTTGTTCCCCGAATTTCATGAGGATGTTCCATGCTCCAATAGTGGCAGTTTTTATTATTAAAAAGTTCATTTCTAGAAAAACTAGCTTCGTCAGTTCAAAAAAATTTTGCGTAGAAGATTGGATCTCTACGTCTTTTTTCCAAAAACCATTCACTAAAATCAAGTCTACGTTGATAATCGCCTGGCAATAGTCCTTGTCCTGTTTGTATTTTATGTAGTCTGTACTTGTGTTTTCTTAAGATTCTGTGAATTTTAAAAATGTTAATACCTGTCTCAACATATGCGTCGCGAACGGAAATTCTGGATTGGCCTCAAAAAGCGTAAGCACATTAATTTCCACATCATCTTCATTTGGGATACTTCTTTTTCTTCTTTCAAACGAACCTGTTGTTCGTAGTTTATTTACTAGTTTCACAAAAAACGATTCACTTGGATGACGACGATGTGGATATTCTTGTCGATAAAGTTCTGCAGCTATGCGTTTATTTTTTAAACTTCAAAAATACACATCTAGCATATCAACATTTTCTGAGTTAGAAAAATTTATTTTATAATAAATTAATAAGGTGGTACAATGAAACTTGCTAATAATAAAGGTTAGAACAATTATTACTGAGTAAATACTCAGTAACAATTGTCAACCTGTAAATACAGGTTTACAATTGTTGTAAAGTACTTTTCCAATTTGTAAAAAAATGTAGTATGTTCCGTTTGAAATTTCAAAGTTGATATTAATTACTAATGAACCGGAAGTGGTATCATGAATGTACATCCGTCATCAGGTAGCTCTTTTTTTAATTTTTGGACTTAGCTACTGAGGTCATTATCCAGATGCATTTTATTCATTGAAAAATTCCATGCCATAACCGGGATTGGAACCCGAGCCCTCATGGCCTAGAAGTCAGTGCACTAACCACTACGCCATGGTAACCGGCATTTCAGGTAGCTTACATGTTGCTGTATAAATCATGTTATATGAAATAAATTACTAACTTAATAAATAAGTGAGATATTTGCTGGGTCCACTAAAATATAACAGCCTGTATATCCTAAAAGAGAAATCTGTGCTCGGTCCGATATCAAGAAACCGCCGGAAATGATTCAAACCTAAACTTTTAAAGGCGTGAGTACCAAAACAAAACGATTAAATTAAACCTCTTTTTAAAAACACGAAATTTGCAGGTTCAAGTTCCACTTGATTATTTGCAGTGTTTTTCCAGATTTAAAGCCCCTTTTGAGCTCAAGGGCCTCCCAGAGGTTCAATTTAATATCCTTGACTTCACACCTTAGTAATTGGATGATTTATCAAATTTGCTGGGTTTACATGTTTTATTGTTGCCTGTTAACTTTTGCTTATTAATTAAGCTTACTTATTTATAAAATCCCTGAATCAAATTTATATACTGTTTTTTATTTTTTTGTGGTGAATTATCAGTATAATTTAAGGACGAAAACTTTTTAATCTCCACTGGTTTGTGGTATTGAGAATAAACATTACCTATAGGGCACTGTTGTCGCTTATAAAATGGCGATTGGAATAGGATATTTTTGACATTTGCCATTTGATACTCAACAATTCACATTGCAGTTAATTTTCTTTTGCGATTTTAAAGACGTTTTATTAAAGTTTTCTTCACTTTAACACATACAAACAATGCAATTAAATGAGCCACATCCAACAAAATCCTATTCCGTTAAGTTCCAAAATATTCCGCTAGGAGGCGTCACTTCAGTTATTGTCAGTTCTCAATATGAGTAGTGGCGGATTTAGGGGGAGCCGACTGGGCTACAGCCAGGGGCCCCCAAATAATGTAATAAAAAAATATACTACAAATGAAAAGTTAATACTGAAAATAATTTATATGCAATTGAATGAAGAACTGAATTTGTGAAATTATGAAGTTGTTCGATCAGCCTGTTCGGAGTGCTTCTACTGTATTTGGTTGAATGCACTTACTGCGTCGCTGGGCGCCGTTTGGGTTGTACATTTGTAAGGTTACAAATATGAACGTCATATTTAGTCACTGATATAAAAATTGCTGTTGATACGTGCGTCAAATACAAAAAAAAAAATGAGTTTTCCAGTTTTATTTATACTTTATGTGCAGGTAATTTGTAGTTTTGGATTTAGACGACCTAAAAAAGTATGCTTTTTATTTATATTACTAGAATTTGTGTAGTAGTAAAATAAAACAGCTTTAGATCTTTTTAAATTGGTTACTTTTAAAATTACGTTTTCTTTTTATTTATTTTTTTTTTTCGGTAGTCACTTTATTTCGGTAGTAGTATGTTGCATACTTTTAAAAAAATTGTCTTAAGAAAAAGTAGTACTTTATTTGAGTTTTTGTTAATTTATATAATTAGCTTTTTTACCTGAAAAATAACGTCAAAGTTCATTGATAGTTACATGCCGAATATATTTTTATGGAAAGGGATGTACTTTAAGAGATGATGTTTGTTTTTTTTTTTTTTCTTAAATAAATACACTTTATACTTTTAACACTATATACGTTAACTAACTTGAATAGATTCTGCCGCTGGTGCTCACTGAAACATCATAATAAAAACTTCAATGTTCAAAATCTTGAAATATTTATTTGAAAATATTTAAATCAACATATTTCACCAAACTACACAAATATTCAGAAATAATCCTTACTATATAACAAGCGATAAACTTATATCAAACTGACAAAAATAAATTATATAGTATTTACAGTTATTGAATTAAGAAAAGTGCCAGACCGGCGCCCTGCCACTCAATAAAGGTACCAGGGCGGTACCTAATTATAATTCTTAATAATAAGTATAATGGCAGTAAGCAGCAATTATTTATGTGTATGTATATATGTGTATAACTTTATAGGCTTAATAATGTTATTAATTCAATAAATTGTTTCCGTACGAATTACTAATATAATTTAAACCCCATTAGGTCTTATTTATATTATATTAAAATATAAATGTAATTTTACACATTTCAGGTTTTGTTAAAGCAAAATAATAATTTATGAAGAAAAAATTTGTAAAATCACATTCATAAAATGCATTTTTTTTTTCCATTGTCTTATGTTATTGTAATGTCTGTTCACGACTATCTGTTTTAATGTGTAGATTTCTGAATTAATGGGTCTATTCTCTAACTTCTCAATGTATCTCTATAACCGTACAGAGCATGTAGCTTACATTAGACTGTAGTGGGTTATTTTATAGAGTTCCATATTTTCCTATTCTGTAACGTCTACTATAACCTTGGTCTGTAATACATACAGCTTACAGCGCAACCAACTTCATGTTTATTATTTGTAGCGTCAGTTTAATTCATGATACTTCTCATATTTATTTTTTTAACGTTTTTTTAAATTTATAACAAACATTATAATTAAAAATGTTAAGTGCTCAAGAAAGGCAAGTCATAATTTTTATTTATGCATGTATTGATTACATATAATTAACAAAATTATTTAAAATATGCAATCTTAACCTCACTTTTCAAAAATACCTAAACCATCTAAACGAGTACCTATTACGGGTACATTTTTTGTTATTACATACAATTTCGAAAAAAAAAAAAATTGCACTGTTTTAAGCAGCAAAAAAAAAAAGAAAAAGAATGGTAAATACAAGTAGAGAGTAGTACGAAGAATAAACAAATCAAACCATCGACAGTTTCAACTTGTCTGGCTGCTCGACAGCAAGTGTCGCCCCAGAATTAACCGAGACCACAGCCCCTCTTGAGTATATGGTCCCGTCAACTAGTGCAGCTCTCACAGTATCTACACCCTCCATAGTCAGTACACCGTCTACATCCTCCACAGCCTCTGTAGTGTACCTGGTCACCACGTCTATAACTTCGAAAGCATCTACTGCTTGTACACCCTCCACCTCCACAGGCCCGTCCTTTAAGAAGAAGAAGAAGAAGAAGAAAACGTAAACAAGTCAACATTACGTGACATAAGTTAATAAATATTCTGAAAATATTAATATATTTTCTACACTGGTGAAAAAAATAAAGACAACTCGAGATCATTATTTGGAGTTGCAAAATAAAAGATTTTTGCTTGAAGTGGTCAAATACAAGTATGAAAACAAAAATTTTCATTTTGATGTTTAATTTAAAGATGATTTAAAGATGTGTTTTGTTTAGGGCTGGTATTTTCATGCTCAGATATATTTTTATTTAAATTTTAAGAAAACCAAGACCAGACCTTATAATTATTGTAGTGTTTTAATAAAATATTCTAGTTTTAAAGATTTTATGTTTAATAATATATTTGTTTGTTTTATATTTTCATTAGTGATTTTTTTTTCACCTAGTGAATAATAATTTTTCTTTATACTTACTAGTTCTTTCTTTTTTTAAGTAATATATTATATATATACCTTGCATAGTCTTCTTGTAGCAGTTAATAAATAAATAAGGGAATATCATTGTCCATATTAATGATAAATCTGTCAATAAACGATGAAGAACGTAGAAAACGTCAACTGTACACTTGGTACTATAAGTCTTATGGCGAGATTTTTGTCGCCATAACTTAATTTTTTTGTCAGTGACACATACAGTTTTGGTTTTTTATAGCTCCATATTTAAGTTATTTTACAGTGTTTTAAATTTGATTTATTTATTGTAATTTATATTAAATTGTGCAGTGAATTTTTCTAATTATTTTGACTGAATATTTAAATAATATCTCTTTAATTCAGTTAAAAACATTAACTTTTTAATTAAGTTTATTTAATATAGTGAGTGTTTTTTTGTTTGCAAACTTTTGCAAGTTAATTCCTACATTTTACCAGTTTAACTCACACGGAATCAACTTGTGATCATGGTCGTCTCATGCAGTAAGTGCTCTAAGGGTATTGGAAGAAAGAGTATTGGCATAAAATGTGGTAAATGTTGTATGTCATATCATGCACTGTGTGTAAATATTGATGAAGATAATTTAAAAATTATACAACAGGGGACGGTAACATGGTTTTGCTCTGGCTGTCGATCTCAGAATTTAAACTCTTCAGTTGTAGTAGACGATTCTGAACCAACTGATATCACCGCTGACTATTGTACAATGAGTCAGATCAAAGACTTGCTGTCCACATTGAAGTCTCAGCTGGTAAAAGAAATGGACAAAAGATTTGATACTCTTCTCAAATCAGTCGAATTTTGTAGTAACAAAATAACTGATTTCGAGGTCAATTTAAGTATTATCAATCAAAAATTGAAAATGGTTGATAATATTAAGGAGGAAAACGATGCCCTAAAAGGAAAAGTTTGTGAATTAAATATAAAAATTAATGATTTGGAACAGCATTCAAAACTTAATAATTTAATAATAGCTAATGTACCCGAAAGTCGAATCGAAAATGTGGTAGATATTGTTAAGCAAATTGGTGCTGGTGTCGGTGTTAATATTGACAATACTGACATCGATGCTGCACATAGAGTCCAACCTCATACTGTTAATCTTAATAAAAGAACACGTAATGTTGTAGTTAGATTTACTTCACGTCGTGTCAGAGATGAGGTTCTTACTGCGTACAGGAAAAAAAGTATCATCACAGCGAAAGACTTACCTATAGAAGGAGGCACGGAAGAAATTCGATTATTCGTAAATGAGCATTTAACTCCTCAAAATAACGAGTTATTCAAACATGCACGTACATGTCTTCGTCCTAAAGGGTATAAATTTATTTGGACCCGCAACTGCAAGATTTTCGTCAAAAAATCAGAAGAATCTAGAACACACCTAATCCATAACATTTCAGATATTGACAAATTAGTATAATTTGTCTAATTTTCTACCAAATCAAATTGTAACTATTTTAGTTTATAATGGCTTTATCGGTGTATTATCAGAATGTAAGGGGACTAAGAACAAAAACTAATACAATTAAATGCAACAGTCTGTCAGGCGACTTCGACATCATTTGTTTGACTGAAACTTTCTTAAATACATCTATTTATGATCACGAAGTTCTTTGTGATACTTACAGTGTAGTGAGACGTGACAGATCTTCGGAAAATTCAGTTAAAAGTGATGGTGGTGGTGTGCTGATAGGTGTGAAGAATGGTATAAATTTTGAAGCTAGAACTGAATGGTTTAGTGAGGCGGAAGATGTATGGATTACACTGAATGAAGATTCTTATAAACGTAAATTGCATGTGTGTTGCGTGTACCTACCCCCGAGTAATACTTCGGCTTTGCTTAAGTTTTTAGACAAGTTATGTTTTATTCGCGACTCTGTATCTGATAATGAGAACTTTTTGATCTGTGGGGACTTCAACCTGCCTGATATACAGTGGTCTGCTAGTGGTGATATCTCTTATAGCAATGCGTTTAATTCTTCAAGGAATGACTTCACCGACAGTATTACATACTGTAATTTATTTCAGTACAATTCAGTAGTTAATCATAATAACCGTATATTAGATTTAGTTTTAAGTAATACTGACGAAATTAAAGTTGTAAACTGTAACTCTCCTTTAGTTAATGTCGATTTACACCATCCGCCTCTGGAGATTTATTTAAGTTTTTGTTATGTAAAAAGTTTACCTATTAATCCAAGAAATATTTACAATTACAGTAGAGCTGATTATGAAGAAATAAATTCTGAATTATTTAATGTTGATTGGGAAAATATATTTCTATATTTAAATATTGATGATTGTGTTATTAGATTTTATAATATACTTTATGAATTAATAGAAAAATATGTTCCTAAGAGACGAACAAAAAAAAGGAAATATCCATTATGGTATACTGGGGACTTAATTCAATTAATAAAAATGAAACATAAAGCTAGATTAAAATTTAAACGATTTAAGTCTCAATATTATTATGATTATTTTGCAGATCTAAGGCAACGAGTTAAAACTCAAACAAAAACGTGCTATTCACATTATTTGAATAATATTGAAAGTAGTATACAGGAAAGCTCAAAAACATTTTGGTCTTATATATCGAATGTTAAGAAAATAAATATTCCTAATATTATCAAATATGGACAGCATAGGACTTCTGATGGTAAGGAGGCTGTTAACTTTTTTTGTGATTATTTTAGTTCTGTTTTTACTTCATCAAATAATTGTTCTGCTAATACATGTTCCTTCAACCCTTTAAACAATACATTATTTAATATTGAAATTGATATTGATCAAGTTAGTACTATAGTAAAAGAAATAGATATTAAAAAAGGAGCGGGTGTTGATGATATTCCAGGTATATTCATTTTCAAATGTGTTGACTCTTTGAGCTTTCCGCTGTTACTTATTTTCAAAAAATCCTTAAGTGAAGGTAACTTTCCATTGTATTGGAAAAGAGCAATGGTAGTTCCAATTTTTAAATGTGGTGATAGGGGTATGGTGGAAAACTATAGACCAGTTTCTAAACTTTGCATTTTTGAAAAAATTTTTGAAAAAATAATTTATACTCAGTTATTTAACTTTGTTAAAAATGTTATACCACTTGAACAACATGGGTTTTTCCCTTGTAGATCTGTAAATACCAATTTAACTCTGTATGTTAAATACATTCTGAATGCGATGGATGAAGGAATTCAGGTTGATTCCATATACACTGATTTTAGCAAGGCGTTCGATAAAATCGATCATAGCATATTGTTAACGAAATTAGCTGCAGTTGGTGTGCATGGTAATCTCCTGAATTGGTTCAATTCTTACTTATCTAATCGTGAACAGTGTGTGGTTGTTAATGGTTTCACCTCGAAATATGTTAATGTTACATCAGGGGTCCCGCAAGGTTCACATTTGGGTCCTTTGTTATTTAACATTTTTGTACATGATATCACTAAATGTTTTGTAAATTCAAATTTTCTAATGTTTGCAGACGATCTTAAGTTATATTCGAAAGTATCAAATGTTCAAGAATATTTGAATGTACAAGAAGACCTACACAGATTATATGACTATTGTAAAGATAACAAATTAATACTGAATCTTTCGAAATGTTCAAGAATATCCTTTACTAGAAATAGAAATGTTTTGAAATACAAATATAAAGTTCAAGATTATAGTTTGATGGATGTTACTTGTGTAAAAGATCTAGGAGTCACTTTTGATTGCAAATTAATCTTTAATTTTCATGTGAACGAAGTTATTAAAAAGGCATATAGAATGTTGGGCTTTTTAAGGCGAATGACAGTTCCGTTTAGAAATAGTTCAACATTACTGACATTATATTATACACTAGTCCGAAGTCAGTTAGAATTCGCCACTACGTGTTGGTCTCCTCAATATTTAACTTACATTAACCGAATTGAAAAAGTACAGAATAAATTTATCAAGTATGTAAATTTTAAATTTCCCAATAACAATATCAATCTAGTATCCTTAGAAAATAGACGTAGATTTCTTGATTTAATTTTTCTTTACAAGATTGTTCATAATAAAATAGATTGCCCTGATTTAATAAATTCATTATCATTTCGTGTGCCATCTTACAACACGAGAATGAACGACCTTTTCTTGTTACCTCATAATAAAACAAACTTTGCTTATAATTCGCCTATTAACAGAATGTGTCTAGAATTTAATAATATTTCTAAATCCGCTGTTATTTCTGACATTTTTTCTTCTAACTTAAAGATATTCAGACGATCATTAATTACTTGCTTATTGTAAGTTTAAAATATTTTGATTTTTAATTATTTTTTCATCTGCTTCAGCTATCTAAGATTATAAGAATTACTGTTTTAGTATTTAATAATAATAATAATATGTTAATATTATAAGAATTGATTATATTATATATTATTTTAATTAATTATAGTAATAATTAAATATACATTATGTATTATGTTACTGATATACAAATAGTGTATTATTAGTGCTGCGCTGTAATTAGGACGATGTCCTGTTGTGTAGCCAAATTAATAAAAATAAAAAAATAAAAAAAAAATAAACTTTACAGTCATTTCTTATAGAAATGTAAGGTTACAGTCCGCCTTCGTACATACAGAATAGCGCTTTCGCTATAGCGCTGTATTCTTATAGAGTTATGGCGATACAGAGCTAATATTACGTTACAGAATAGACCCATAAAATTAACTCCTGAAATAAGCAAGCAAATGAGTCTATTGTACAACTGTATAAAAATATAACATTTTAATTCGAAAAGATTGGTTGGAATCATACGTAATCATTGTATTCGTAGAAGTGTGTTTTTTTTTTTTTTTTTGTAAATACGACTGTCTAATTTATTGTTACTGTAGGTCTAAAATGTTTTTAGATAAGGTTTCGTTTTTCGAAATGTACGTCAGTAAATAAATAATTTTTATGGAATATAACAAGTGTTTTATATAAAATGACTTTGTATTACAAATGTTTTGGTTTTGCTAATGGGTATTTATTTAAATGTTTATTTAAAGTAAATAAAAGTTTTTTCATACGTTCTTTATTTGATGTATAATCAAAGAAATATAGTTAAGAAGCTCCTAAGGGCCTGAAAATATTCAGGGTGTTTGTTTGAAACGGGGCATCCCGAAAATCTCCTTTATTTGTAAAGATACAAAAAATCTTCAGAACAATAGTTAAACTAGACAAAAAAAGGTACATTAAATTAGCTTTACAATGACACCAAAAAAACATATTTTTATGTTAATCATTTCAAAATGGCGACCATTTATTTACAAAATAATAATCAACATAAGTTTTACAAAGTTGAACGTAGCAAGCTTTGTTCCTCTTTTTTTACAAATCACTATCCAATTTTATTATTTGTGATATTGTTGCACAATTTCTTTATTTTTTTTTTTTTTTTGTACTGACAGTAATTGTAATTATTTTAGTTTCATATTAATTTATCAGATTGTTAGGGCATTTGTGTTGGTTTAGGTTTTGAGTACTTACCATTTTTCTTTCCATTTCTAAATTTTTCTTTAATTCCTTTTCCTTTATCTTTCTCCTTTCTTCAACAAGATCGTCTACAAAAACAGGCATAAACATTAAAATAAGTAAAAAATATTTATTACTTAGATATCAAATGTTTTTCGAGTTTCACCATTATATCTTTTAAATATCTCTTAGCCCAGTAGATAATAAAAAAAAAACAGCTGTGGCCACCACAGGACCGACCACCATCACAAAGTACTTGTATAATATACATTCTAGCAGCAGAGTAGTTATTATTGTAAGAGGCAATAACGTATTATATTACGTTGACAATTTCATAATGTGTATTTATAATTTACGATAAACATGGAAAAGTACCTGCATAAATGCAAAAAAAAATTCTCAAATAAAAGTTGTTAGTTATTGCTTTTATAGAAACTTTTGTTAAATATATTTTTTGAAATATTTCGTCTGTTGTGAAATATTCGCAAAAATCTTGAAACCGACACGAGTAAATTCCCATTTCTAGTTAACCGATTTTTACCTAAAGTTGATCAACTCGTGCCATTGATGTCAAAAGCATAAGACAGACAGACAGACAGACAGGCAGACAGACCGACAGATATAATGCTAAAAATAGTCAAAATGTTATGTAGGGACCTCAATTCGTGGAGATCCACCGAAATCTCGAAATGTCAAAATCGGTATGATCACAATACCTCCCTTATATATGTTGGCGGTCGGTCAAAAATAAATGTGTGTGTTTAGGACCACATGGTAAAAGAGAATCATATGTGGGAAAGAAAGTAGCTACTTGTTCCATAAGATTCGACCTTTTGGTTTTTGGTAGTAAATAGATTATTTTTATAACATACAGACACTCGTGGTAAACATGTTTATTGTGTTTAAGCAGAGACTGAATACTTTTTCCAAAACTCTTGTCGAAAGGAAAAGCAAGTAATATAAAATCAAACTTATAGGAAATTATGCATCACTGAAAACCATTTAAATAATATTCTATTTCATGGTGATAAATCCGTATAGTGTTATATTTTCAATAGTATGACCTTCTAGTAAGTTCTTTTTTTGCTAAATTCATATTAAAATTATTTATAACTTTTATTTGATTTTTTCTTATCAATTTTGAGAAATTTTAAAAGTTGTTCGTTTTTAAAAATAACGGACCAGCTGTGGAATATATAAAAAATACGAGTTTTTTTCAGTGGCGGCTCGTGACATGATTTTCTGGTGGGGCAAAAAGCTTATCAAAAAGGTTTTTGAATGAAATTTCCTTGAAAAAACTTTTTTTTTATTTTCTTCGGAACTCGTTAAACTGAATTCCAGTCTTGATGGTCCTAAAGTTTTAAGTCTAATTTTTATATCATAGGTTCAATTATTTTTAGAAACCAGTTCTAACATTGAAATCACGCTATTTTCATTCTCATTAATTTTTAAAATTTATTTATTTATTTATTTATTATTATTTTTTCCAAAATTCGCCACTTATATAAAACACAATCGCATAAACTTAAGAAAATGTAGCGAGTAAATTATTATCAAATATTCTAATAAAACACTATTTTAATAATGTAATTATTAAAACATAAACATACATAATCTTCTAACAACACAGAACTACAAACAAATGTCAAAATAAAGCACTCCGACTGATAATTAAAACTACGGACAAAATATGTTCTAACCTACTTGCAATGGCTACTACAGGTTACATGCTATTGCTTGTCCTTCACCCCCGTTTGTACTCCGCACCACAGTCGTACAAAGATTTGAGACATTCGCTCTTTTGCCCTGCCTGGCGTATGTCCATTATAAAAACATTTGTTTTAGGAAGCGAAACGCGGCGCGATGCGAATTTAAGTTATGAACATTTCAAAATAACTAAATATGAATTTCAAATGGGAAAAATGAAAATAATACATATGTATTACTATTATTATTTTTTATTAAATATTTTCTTCTTTTTCAAAAGTAAATAATTGGGAGGGCATTGACCCGTTGCCCTCTCTGCACCAGCCGCCACTGGTATTTTTTCTTAAATCGTCATATAGGAAAAATAAATAAATTAATTCATGTGACGTTTCACATTTAATCCACAATATCAGCCATCGTCTATGATAACTTTATAGCTGCCGGGCCTGTACTTCGTACGGTTTTTGTTATGTACATATATACTATAACGTAAATGATAAGTGAGATTTCAATTTCAAGTAGAACAGAAAATAATCGTTTCTTTATCCAAAACCATTATTTTATTTATATTTTTGATGTTATTGAAATTAATTTACTCACTAATTATTTTTGAAATAATTAGTGAGATACTTCGTTCAACAGGTAGCGCTCCCCATAGCCCGTCAAATATTATTCTTACTTAAAACAGCCTTCAACAGAAAAGAAACGTTTCTTCATTCCAAACAAATTTTCTTGCTGAAAATTTGCTGAAAAGTAAATAATAAGTGAGATTTTTCAAGATTGAAGGTAGCGCTTCCCATAGTTCCCCAAATATATCTTATTAATAACTATATTGGATAAAGAAGAATTTTAATTATGATTGATGTTTGATGACGTTTCTGTTAAAATTTTATTGTATTAATGTTTGCAAGTATGCAGATGAGATATTTAAAAAAATAATAATAATACTTTATTTAACATAAAAAATATAGATATTTTAACTTTATGAGTTACACTACCCTTGAACACCTGAATAATTTTAAATTATTATATTGAAAACTGCATTGAACAGAAAAGAAAGAGTTCCTCGTCCTAAACATATTTTATCACATACATTTGTAAAGTAAATAATAAGTTAGATAGGTATTTCAAGATTTTAGTTTTAGGGTGATCCCCAAATATTCATCGAATTGAAAAAGTGCTTGAAAAAAATATTTGTTTTGTTATTATAAAATATCTGTCATATATATTTTTTTATTAACTTTATAATAAGGGAGATATTTCAAAATGTTAGTTTTAGGGTGCCCTCCCAGTAACTTCCCAAATATTCATTCAAAGTGAGAAAATGCAAAGTGACAAAATGTGCTCATCAAAAAAAAAATTTTTTTTTTTAATTCTGAGTTGGGTATCAAATGAAAGTCCTTAGTACGTGGATTAACGTTCAAAATTTTATTTTTGTAAAATAAATTATTTTGATGCGATTTTTGCAAAAATTTTGTCCCACACTTTGTAGCCCAGATGGTTTCAACTAAAAATCTGAAAAAATTCTAAGTAATGTACATTGGTGTGAACCGGAATAGTACAACAGGAATTTCCAATCAGATTATGTTTTCGACAATTTACAAAAGTTATAGTTATGTAACATACTAGACTAGAAGACGTATCATGGTCTAATGGTTAGCATGCTCGCTAGCTACCCAGAATTAAGGATTCGCTCCCAAGCAGAGGAGACAATTTAATTTTTTGTTTCTTTTTTCCATTTTTATTTTCTTTAAATTATTTTGTCAAAATTCTAGTTATATTTTGGCAAATGTTGCATTTAATTTTTAAGAGCGTAAATTTAATAACCAGTTGAAATGTTGGAATTTTCTAAATCTTAATGAACCTTGCTATATAAAAAAATACTACACATATTTAGAAACCTAAATAATGGTATTAGGTATTCGAATTAAAATTAACAAAAAATATTTTTACATAAAATTTGTTTTTAAAGCTCTTAGATTAACAGACGATAAATTATTTTAAAAATATCGTTCATTTTACCGTGATTACTACAAAGCAAAATTTGTCCTACACACTCAGCATGCCGCCTTCACTTATTATATTCCTGCGAAACCCTGAATTGTGTGGACATTCACACTTCACATAAATTTTTTAGTTAACAGTTTTAACCTAAGTGTAGGGTGTTTTCAGGTGAAAAACCCTCTTATAATGAAAATTTTGAAATGGGATATAGCCTATGTTTGAATCCTGGGTTTACTATGTCATTGTATCAAATCTCCTGAAAATATATCCAACCGTCTTTGTATGAATCTCAGACAGACATACAAAAATTGTTTTTTTTTCCTCTTATATCGTCTTAAAATCATCTGAAAGGTGTAGAAACCAAATATGAGGCCAAAAAAATATTGAAACAGAGCTAGTTCCAAATTTTATTAATATAGATGTGTTTTATTTCTTTTGATAGCTTGATTCGTGGGTTGTTCCTTGGTTTACACTTATGAACATTGATAGTTATGTATCAGTATCTATGCACTGGCTGATTAATCTTAATAGTTGTATTTTCTCTTATTTATTTATGTATTATTCCGATATTTCTAAGATAGAATGTAATTATAGACGACGCTACAACTATTTGGTTTTTAGCGTCGTGGTTGTAATATACTAATCAACAAGTCTTTCAAGTTTATAAAAAGTAAAAAGGGTCCAATTACATAAAGGGAAAATAAAAGGAAAATCAGCACAAGTGTGTGACTCCTTATAATCTTTGACAGTTGTTTTAAAACTTTCTTCTGAGAGATTTTAAAAAGAGAGAAAGTGAAGTCATTGGCATATATACATGCGTACAGTAAATAAATACAGACGTATTAACGGTTCGTGGAATTTGTGTAGGCTTGCGACAAAAGTAGTTAATACCTGAAAAGTATTTGACTAAAATGTTTGTCATCTTCTCGCTTGTGTTAATGACATCGAAATACTAAATGTCATTAACAATATTTACCGACAGAATAAAATTACAACATTGTTATAGAAGTTTCTTTATTATTATCTTATTTAATATCCCCGGAAAAAATAGGTCGTAGCCATAAAGAAATTCTTTTAAAACTAACTTTTAGTGTAGATTGCTTTTAGGGTGTTTATATCAGTACTAGTGCACCCGTTGGCAACTGTGTTGGCAAACACATCATTACTTTAATGTGGAACTTGCTCGACACCTCAGACTTCTTTCTCTAGCCATACCCCTTACTTCATCCAATTCAAATTGAATCAACTCTTCACCCATTATTAAAAACTGGACAAATAATGAGTATTATTCCGAATTATTTATTCATTAAGTTTTTAAGATGGGAAAACGATTCATTTTCACTCAGTGCATTACATTTATAATGCTAAAACTAAAAATGATTTAAGACGTTAAATTTAAAATAAATTTATTAAAATAATTTTTCCAATTTCTTATATAATATAAAAATACGCACACGGAAAAAACGCACACGGGAAAAAAGCGCACTTGAAAAAATACACACACACGGAAAAAGCGCAAACGGAAAAATACACACACGGAAAAAAGCCTACTTACACTATATCTCAAATCAGTTTGAAATAAATCGTGAGAAATTATTACACAGTAAAATTTAATTGTTTTCCCGCTTTAATATATTGCGTTCACATTTGTAAGGTCAAAACAGATCTGGTTATTTTGGTTACTTTTATAGTGTAGTACTGACTTTTAAATGTAAATATGTCATTTCAAAATATTCCTTAGGCTTTAAAACCTACTTCAGATTTGTTAGTTATTTTTTACCATGTTTTAATACCAACATGACATACAATTTCAAAGGTGCAAACTATTGAATGTGTCAAATTGTGATTTTTAACAAAATATTTTAAATATTTCGAACCAATTTTAAATTTACACAAATAAGTTGTTACCTAGTGGCGCTGATATGATATGAATGACCAAACTCGGCCGGTAATTTTTTGTAAAAATTATTCATTTTAACAAAGCGTCTTTTACTCACTGCATTATATTTACATTTTTGAAAATTTAAAACGTTAGATAATTTAAAACGTTAATCGTAGAAATAAAATAATAATAAACTATTGAAAAAATAATAATAAAGAAAGAAACTTGAATTAGATAGTTACGTCCGTAAAATATAATATGATGAGGAAGTAATGGGATTGAGACTGGACAGAAATTAAAATTAAAACAATATTTTAACTTCGCTAACGTTTCGATTTATTTTTAAATCTTCATCAGAGTTAGGTTAAAAAGTCACAAAATAAAATAAAATTGTTAGAGAAATAAAATTCAACGTCCACATAATGTAAGAGGTCATTGAACTTCCGATTTTTTGCCACTAGATGCTAACGCCATCTATGTGCCATTTCTTAAGTTACAAGATCTCCATGGTTACACAGAAACAACTGACAGTCAAACATTTATAATTGAAATACAGTCTGTTCCAAACGGTTAGGCGGAACTAGATTTTGCAATTTAGTTACTTTCATCGCTTAAATCGTTCTTTTCGACCGTTTTATTTAAGCTTTGTAAATCATACTTACAATAAACATTTTTTGGTTAAGGTTAATATCATTTTAAAATGTCATTTTCTTTATATTTTGATTTTTTGTGTCATTCTTAATAACAAAATTTGAGTAATATTTGGAGGGGCCAGGAAATATTTTTTTATCGTTTACATATGAAAATACAAGTAAAGACCTAAAAAAGGTCCTCACTTCTAAAATATATTTTTTTCCAAGCAATTCTAGGGGGGGGCAACTGGGGGCCAGAGCAACTTTTAGGGCGGCCCGGATCCTCCCGGACTCCCCGCTAGCGCCACCACTGGAGCCTAGCAAGAATTCATATACACACCAGTTTTGCAAGTGAAAGATAGAAAACCCCTTCGTAAAATATTTATTATCTATTATCGTTTTCCTAATTCTGATGTCCTAGATTTTTACTAAATAAACTTAATCTAATTACCTAAATTGATCGTATTTACTAGAGTTTATCACACTATTTTAAATGGGCTTATATTTGGGGGAAAATAAAGTACTGTATACCTAAAAACTAGGTAATTAGCTTAGGTTTAGTTAGTAAAAATCTAGGACAGCAGAATTAGGAAAACGATATTAGATAATAAATATTTTACGAAGGGATTTTCAATATTTCAGTTAGTTAGTTAAAATTTTTGGCGCACAGCAACAAAGGCTATTTGCGCCTCCAATATTTCACTTGCAAAACTGGTGTGTATATAAACTCTTGCTGAAGCCTATAGGTCCAAGTGATTGTTTAAAATAAAATTAAACACTCCACTCTTCTTCATTGCAAGCACCGAGATATTTTTTTATTTATACCTTGATATTTTTATCATACTTTAGTTTATATCAGTTATTTACAATGCCTAAAGTACGTATTGACTCTTTAAAATTACCGACATTGAAAAACGAACTAAAAATCTTAGGGCTAACTAGTCAAGGCAAAAAACAAGAGCTTGTAACGAGACTGAAAAATAATTTGTCTTTTATTTCTACAGTTGATAGCTCCGAGAACTCTGGTGAAAGTTCTAGTAATATTATGTTGCATAATGCCGAAATTCAAACAACTGATAATAGTTTGTCACATAACACCTCATTTTCTGATAATAGTATTAAAAAACGCCGCAAAACTAAATGTTCCCAAATAAATATCTTAAAATCAAAAATTAATAAATTAGAACTGTCACTTAAAAGCTTATATAATACTAATAATAAAATTATTGAAGATAACCGTAAGCTTAATAACAAATTAAACAAGCTTTTATCTAAACCATCCGTGTCTAATGATGATCAATCTAACACTATACCTAATAAAATTAGAAATACTCCTGCTAACCCTCACGACGCAAACAAAGTAGAAAATCTAAAATCAATTATTAGACCAGATAATGATAAACATAAATTAAATAATAACAAATCAAAGAAAAGAGTATTAATACTAAGTGACAGTCATGGTCGTTATCTCAGTAACTTTTTAAGGGAATACTTAAGTGATGATTTTACAGTAGATTCATATGTAAAACCTAATGCACATCTCAGTAGCGTAGTTGAAAGACTTCCTCATTTAACAGCCAATTTCACGAAGAAAGATCACGTGATTGTACTAGGTGGAACCAACAACTATCCCAATAATTTTAAAAATCTTAGTGATACCAACGTTGCCATTTTTGCTGTACCCTACTCAAATAATGGACCATTTGAAATTAATAAGGATATTTTTAATATGAACTGTACCCTGTATGATATGACTGAGTGCAAAGCGCATTGCTATTTGTTTGACACAAATTTTTACATCGAAGAACGAAGTTACACCAGTGATGGTATTCACCTAAAAATTTCCACAAAGAAATTTCTTTGTAAAAAACTTGCCGCACATATTATTAAGTCGCAGGATTATTTTTTAGAAAAACTTTAAATGGAAACACAATTTCAATGTATTATCAAAATGTTCAAGGATTAAACATGAAACTAGATCAACTCTCATCATCTTTACCATCACTCGACTTCGATATTATAGCTTTATCCGAAACCTGGTTAAGTGACAGTATTTTTAATGCAGAGATTAGCAACGGATCTTACAATATATATCGGAAAGATCGCAACTTCCTGGAGTGCAGAGTTTCACGTGGGGGCGGTGTTCTCCTTCTAGTGTCTAGCCAAATAAGTTCTTTTAATGTGCCTCTTGATACTTACAGTAATTTGCTACCTATAAATGTTGATGTTACTTGTGCCAACATATCTATAAACTCTGTATTTTATTTTGTATTTTGTATTAATATTCCACCAGCCATGCGGCCTAACCAATTCGAAAATATTTTTGGATTTTTTGAATCTTTGCCCTTTTTAAACGATAATAATTTTATTATTATTGGTGACTTTAATATACCCGAGTTAATTTCAAATCAAAATTCGAGAAATTCAAAGCTATTTCGTAACTTTATAACGTTTTTTAGTTTGACGCAATATAATAATGTTATTAATAAAGATAACCATGTTCTTGATTTGGGATTATCAAATGTTGATTGTTTAGTCTCACGCGAAACATCGTTAATATTCAGTAGAGAATATAATTCTCATCCTACTCTCAACATTCTAATGAATACCAAATTAAATGAAAAAAATGAAAAAACTAATACTAAACGTTGTGTTACTTCCCGTATGTTTAACTTTAAAAAAGCTAATTTTATAAAACTTTATAATTTAATTTGTAATTATGATTGGAGTCAGCTAAATCATGTTGATATTACAGTTGAATTTTTGTACTCGGCTTTATACAACATTTTTGATAAATGTATCCCTCCTAAACCTAGTTATAACACGACCTTTCCCCCTTGGTTCACTCGTCAAATCAGGTTAGATTTAAGTAAGAAAAATCATTTTTACAAAATGCATAAAATATATCAAAACAACACATTTTTCTTACAAAAATACAAACAATTTCGTTCCAAACTTAAAACAGATATAAAAATTTCATATAATAACTATATTAAATCCTGTGAATCTTCAATTATATCAGACCCAAAAAAATTTTGGACGTTTGTAAATTCTTCAAACATCAAACTTCAAACAAATTCCACCCCAGCATTATGTCTTTTAATAATGAAAACTTTTCTACTATTCCGAGTATAGCAAATGGATTTGTATTTCTTTCAAAGTGTCTTTTCCTCCGTCTGTTCATCACCTTCCTCTACGTATTCTAATAGCAATACTCTTCTTAATAATGTCTCTAATACTTTAGTCTCTCTATCATTTATTTCTACTGATGATATAGAAAACGCTATTAAAAAAACCATGAAAAATAACTTATCATGCGGTCCAGACCTTATCCCAAATTTAATAATCAGAGACTGTGCCACACCTTTTTCAGAAGCACTCTTCCACATTTTTAATTTATCTATAAAAACTAGTACTTTTCCTTCTAAATGGAAACTGGGACGTGTCACTCCTATACACAAATCTGGTGATAAAAGTCTTATAAAAAACTATAGACCTGTGACCGTTCTCCCAAATTTTAGTAAAATCTTCGAATCCATTATATATAAAAATATCTACTTCAATATAAAAAATAAACTATCCTTTTCACAACATGGCTTTATGCAACACAGATCCACGTCGAGCAACCTTTGTTATTTCACGCATTACGTTTCGTCTGCTCTAGATAGAAATAATCAGGTAGACGTTGTATATACCGATTTTGCCAAAGCTTTTGATACAATTGATCCCCAAATTATCATTGAAAAACTTTTGGACTGTCACCATCACTGGTAGCGTTATTGTCGTCGTATCTTCTAGATCGCAATCTATCTATTTCCTATTGTGGTCATACAACCTCACCTTTTAAAGTCACTTCCGGAGTCCCACAAGGATCAAATTTAGGTCCTCTTCTTTTTTTAATATTTATTGATGACATTAATAATCTAATAGTCAGTGAAAGATTAATTTTTGCCGACGATCTCAAAATTTTCCGCACTATCTCTTCAAATAATGATTGCCACATTCTTCAAAACGACCTGGAAAATATCTCTAATTGGTGCACCTTAAACAAACTTAACCTCAATCTTTCTAAATGCAAAATTCTGACATTTACACGAAAATGTAACCCCACTATTTTCTCCTATTCTATACTTCATCAGTTGCTTACTCGTTGCGAAATTACCCGGGATCTGGGCATCGAGTTTGATAGTAGACTTACTTTCAACTCGCATATAGATACGATTTGTTCTTCGTCCTATAAAATGCTAGGATTTATTATCAGGAATTCACGCACTTTTTCAAACATAAACGTTATCTTCACACTTTATTATGCATTCATTCGCTCTAAAATTGAATATTGTTCAATAGTATGGGGTCCCATTTATGAGATTCAAAAGAATGCCATTGAAAAAGTGCAACATAAATTTTTAAAGTTCATCTACTTTAAAGTTATGGGATCCTACCCCCCTTTCGATCTCTCGTATAGTACCCTTCTTCATATTTTTTCCACCAAATCTTTAAGTGAGCGTCGTGAGTTAAGCTCCACAAACTATCTTAAAAAATTAGCATCAAATCTAATTGACGATCCACTTTCCTTTCAACAATTAAATTTCCACATCCCATCTTTCCGTACAAGGCATTCCTCACTTTTTTATCTTCCCCAGGCACATACCAATCTATTCCTTAAATCCCCATTGAACAGGATGTGTTCATATTATGAGCAGAATACAAAAATTGAACTGTTCTAATAATTCTAATAATTCTAATAATTTTCATATAAAGTTCTATAAATTTATTCATTTTTGTGTATTGTGATTTTTTATGTTAAATAGTTTTTAATTTTTAAGTCTTAATATTGTTAATTATGTTCCTGTCCAATTTTGGCTATGCTGTTGGGACAGATGTATTAAATAAATAAATAAATAAAACTCGTTGGTTTATTTTCGTTAAATTGGAAGAAGCAAAGTATGGACTTTGCTTCTTGGTGGTGATATTTTTAATTAAAATACAAAAATAACCAATAACAATTCATAACTCAAACGTAGAGAAAAAAGGCGACAAACGCCAGCAACTTCTAAACTGTTCAACGAATGTTTCTTGGTGTACCATGTCCTGCGCCATTGCGATTGCGTACCTCGCGCTACCAGTTTTTACAAGAATAGAATTTTTAGAAGTGTTTCTTATTGAAAAAAATTTAACCACAGAAATATTTAAATGTGATAAATAAAAATTTTACGATATTGTTTTAACAAAAAAAAAAAGAAATACGATACTGGGTCAAATGTACTGATAAAAATAAAGTATCAGAAGATAAGTATCGATACTAAAATCGCGATATCGAATTAAATATATCGATACTGACATCGTATCAATAGTATCGGAACATCCCTAGCTGCGCCTCGGCCTTCAAATTCAGATGCGGCCGAAAAAAAAAAATAAAATATCTAAAAAATTAAAATATCTAAAAAATAATCGAATTGAAAAATCCGAGCGTGCTATTCTGGTCCATAACAATGTGTATTACTTTGTGAATTTAACAGATTTTTAGACTGTTAACTGTAGACTGTTTTAGAGAATCCCTGAGTGTAACAGAACGCCGGACAAATGTTAGCACATAACTGGCAAAAATCGCTTCCAAATATTTTACTTTCAAAAATCAACTTCTTACATTAATTTATGCTTTAGGTACTTTCATTAGATACCCCATGTTAAATGTACATCACAGAGAATTTGATAACTGAAATTTCTCTAATATTCTTAATATTAATCCCAGGGCTGGCATATATTATAAAAAATTGATGTGAAGTGTGAATTTTCACACATTTCAGGATTTCGCAGGCATTTAGTAAGTGAATGATGATTATTTGGGATGCCAAAACAAATTTTATGTTAAAATTTTTTTTTTGTTAATTTTAATTCGAATGCCTAATACCATTATTTAGGTTTCTAAATATGTGCAGTATTTTTTTTTTATATAGCAAGGTTCATTAAGATTTTGAAAATTGCGCCTATGGCTTCCATTGGTTGTTTTAAGTCATAACTCCGCCCCTCTGATTTCGTGTATTCAATTTCAACAATTTCCACTGGTTATGAAATTTACGCTTTTAAAAATTAAATGCAACATTTGCCCAAATATAACTAGAATTTTGAAAAAATAACAAAATAAAAATGCAAAAAAAAAACAGAAAAAATAAAATTGTTTCGAGACTTGATCGAACCTTAGTTTAGAACGCGACCATGCTAACTATTACGCTATCAAAGCATGCTTGTTTACTGTGTTACATAAGTTTCGTTTTTTTCCGAAAACATAATCTGATCAAAAATTCCTGTTATACTATTCCGGTTCACACAAATGTACATTACTTAGTTTTTTATCAGATTTTTAGTTTAAACCATCGGGGCTGCAGGGTGTGAGATAAAAATTTTTTGCACAATTTTGGCAAAAATCGCGTCAAAATAATTTATTTTGCCAAAATAAAATTTCGATCGTTAATCCACGTACTAAGGGCTTTCATTTGATACCCTACTCAGAATTATAAAAAAATATATTTTTCCTATGTGCGGGTCAAAGAGTTGTATAAGCATGCCAAATTTCAACTCTCTAGGTTTAGCCCTTTGGCTACAATTTTAACCGAACAGACAGACAGACAGACGACAAAATGACGGTATAAGGGTGTTTTGGTCATACCTACAAAACCCTAGAAACTGTTAAAACCTAGAAATGCAAGTTAAAGTTTAACAATGTAAAAATAAATATTACTATTCAAAAATAAATAAATAAATGAAAAAAAAAAGAAATATTGCTATTAATAAACATTACTATTCAAAAATAAATAAATAACAAATAATTATTACTATTATCTTGGAAATAAAGCTTCGAAGGAAATGTTTATATAACTTTTTTTTCATCTTTTGGTCTAAAGAACCTGTTCCTGAAGTTTGGCTATAACTCATATATACACTCTATACAATAGATTAATACATTTTCTCAATACTTTCAAAATACTTTCAGAACAACAGTTTGGTTTCAGGGCCAAAAAGTCTACAATAAATGCTGTTATTACTTTAGTAGAGGAGATTATGAAACAAATGGAATTGGGTTGTCATGTTGTTGCTACTAGTTGCGATCTAACAAAAGCTTTTGACTGTGTTGACCATAAAATTCTTCTTATGAAACTTGAACACTACCGGCATTCGAGGTAATGCATTAAATATTATCAAGAGCTTTTTGTTGGATCGTCTACAGGTGGTTCTCTCGGAAAATACTGTGTCAGACACTAAAACTCTGAACGTCGGTATACCTCAAGGCTCCATAATTGGCCCTGTCTTGTTTTTTATTTATATTAATGACTTACCAATAAATCTGTTAGATTATATAACCATCATGTTCGCAGACGATACTAGTATCTTGCAAAAATGTCTCCCGGATAATGTATCGGCAATCACAGATAGAATGATAAACAGGGTGGGTAACTGGTTTGGAGCCAATAAGCTTTCTCTAAATAAGAATAAGACGCAAAATATCGTTTTCAGTCACAATAGACTAATACATAATAACGTGCTATACGATACCAAAAGTGTCAAATTCCTAGGATTAAACATAGATAGTCAACTGAATTGGAGAAACCATGTAAATTACGTTGCAAATAAGATGCACAGAATTATAAACATGTTACTAATTCTTAGGAAAACAGTTAATATCGACACGCTGAAAACAGTATACCATGCGCATTTTCAGAGTGGTATAGCCTACGGTTTAATCCTATGGGGTAACTCCACAGACTGGAAGCGTATATTTACCTTACAAAAGAGAGCTATTAGAATAATGATAAGAGTTGATTCACGTAGAACTTGTAGAGACCTCTTCGTAAGCCTGAAAATATTAACGTTGCCATCGTTATATATTTATCAGCAGATATCATACGTGAACGACAACATGCCGTTATTCAAGCTCAACTCTACTATATATTCACATGACACCAGAAAAAAGGGTAATATACGCCATCCAAATTTGAAATATAACATTTCCAGAAAATCACCGCAATACATGGGTTCTATATTGTTCAACAAATTACCCATTGAATATCAAAACTTAAAATGTGAACAACTAAAAATTAAACTGAAATCTTTTTTGATTAACAAGGCCTATTACACTATAGATTAGGGTGACCATTTTTTGGAGAAGGCAATGCGGGACGGGGCAAAAAAAAGGTCGTCACTTCCGATATATAAGTGAAGAGCAAACAAAAAAAAGGTCCTCACCTCCCAAATAATTATAAGTAAAGAGCAAAAAATAAGGTCTTCACCTCCCAAATATGAGTACAGAGCAAAATTCGGCCCTGGAGACACCAAATCAAACGGCGGGACGTCCCGCGAAATGCGAGACGAATGGTCACCCTACTATAGATGAGTATTTGATGGAAAATATTATTTTCCCTGAGCACAATCGGGCTCTTGCTCATTAGTTTCGTTTGTGTTAAACTTATCTTATTTCTTATCTGCTTATACATATTAAATAGGTTATTTTATATTGTGAATGTACCTATGTAATATCGTGACATTCTTCAGTCTCTACTGACGATGCTATGTACATTTTGTGTATAACAGCACTGAATAACTAAATACTAAATATTAAATCCACTCTGTATACAAATATATATATTGGGGACATGGTAAGAATCATTCTCCCGGGAACGACATTGGCTCTCGACGCTCCTGATAATATGTGCATACGGTTCAAAAAAATATTTGGCGTATTCGAATAAATCACGAACTGAAAAACCTATTCACTGTAAGGTTGTATAGGCTAAGCCGCTGGGCCACCTAATCAGGTTAAACGCTGATATCTTAAATTGGATTTTTTTTTGATTACTCACCAACATTTAGAAGAATCAAGGCTTAGTAAAAATTCAGATAGAAGGATAGTGGTGATAGACGTAAGAATCTTGTGCATGAAAAATTGACGAGAATTGGCGAAGGACAGAAGAGGCTGGACGCATGCGATGAAAGAGGAGATTATGCAGCATGACTATTGGACTTACAACCAAGTAACTTATATATAACATCATGGGTACCAAGTAAAAAAAATAATATAATATGTAAAATATGTTATGTCATGTGTTATAATGTCTGTATCATATTAGTGCCTAAATATATTACTGCTATACTGCTGTTTATATTCCTATAGGTTATGGGCCTCTCAGATTTTTCAGGTTCTAATATGAATATTAAAATAGAACATTTGAAAGAAAACAATTTTGACACATGGAAAATACAAGTGCAAGCATTATTGACGAAAAATGATGCATGGAATTATGTAAATGGAAAGAAAAAGAAACCAGTTGAAATACCGGGAAATGCTGCACAAGAATTATTAGTAGAAAAATGGGATGAGGCAGACGAGAAAGCAAGGTCAGATCTAATCCTATGTATTAGTCCTTCACAACTTCGTCAATTTAAAGACTGTACTACCTCGCATGAATTATGGCTTAAATTGCATGATGTGTACCAGTCAAAAGGTCCCGCTAGAAAAGCTTATTTATTAAAACAGCTCTTATTTACGAAGATGGCAGAAGGAGAGGATGTAAAAGAGCATATAAATAAATTTATGGAAATTGTAGATAAGCTTCACAACATGGCTTTAGAAATAAATGAAGAATTATTAGTTATTTTATTATTATATAGTCTCACAGAAAATTTTGAAAATTTCAGATGTGCTATAGAATCTCGAGATAAATTACCGAAACTTGAAAATTTGAAAATTAAAATAGTGGATGAGTTTAAAGCTCGAAAGAACAAAATTAATAATAATTCAGAAGCATTGTACGTCCATAGAAGACAAGAAAGAAGAAGCTTTACAGAAAATAAAGATAAAAAGCAACAGACGTTTATATTTAAATGTCATTTATGTGGTAAAGCAGGACATAAGAAATCCGAATGCAGAAGTAAAAAACATTTTAGCAAAGATAGATATGGACAACGTGAATCTCATTATGCTTATGAAGAGACTGCTAAACAGGTACATGATTTTGGTTATTTTAATTATGGTGAATTAAGCTATCGACAAGACGATAAAAGTAAATGGTGTTTGGATAGTGGATGTACATCGCACATGACAGGTAACAGAGAAAAGTTTAAAAATAATTTACGAATAGAGAAAAGTATAGTCAAATTAGCAACCAATACATCCACAAATATTGAAGGCAGAGGGAACAATAAGTTAACATTAGATAATGGAAAATTTGTATCAGATATATTATTGAAAGATGTTTTATATGTCCCTGATCCTCGAATGAATCTGATGTCAGTATCCAAAATTGTCAATGATGGTTATTCTGTTGAATTTTACAAATTTGGTGCAAGAGTTAAGAACAAAAGAGGAAAAGTCATCTTTCTAGCAAGAAGAATAAATGATTTATATATTGTATCGGAAAAGTTAGAAAGGAGTAATTTTTTGACAGAAGGGAAAACTCTTCAAGATTGGCACGAAAAGTTTGGTCATTTAAATGAGAAAACTTTGTTAGATATGGCTAAACGCGAATTAGCAATAGGTTTAAATATTGGAAATAAACAAAAATTAAATACATGTGAGGTATGCATGAAAGGAAAAATGAGCCAAAAACCTTTTGTATCATCGACAACAGAAAGAACTAGATACCCTCTGGAAATTGTTTATAGTGACTTATGTGGTCCTATGAGAACCAATTCTATTGGTGGTAGTCGTTATTTTATAACATTTATAGATGATAAAACTCGATGGTGTGTAGTAAAATTTTTAAAAAACAAAAATGAAGCACTCGCATCTTTCAAACATTTCAAAAAGGAAGTAGAAAATCTGCAAGGAAGAAAAATCAAATATTTCCAGACGGACAATGGGACGGAATACTGTAATCTTAAATTTGATGATTTTTTAAAAGAAAGTGGAATGAAAAGAAGGTTATCAGTCACTTATACACCAGAACAAATGGGTGTTGCAGAAAGAAAAAATCGGACATCAGTCGAAATGGCAAGATGTTTGCTAATCCAATCTGTTCTATCAGAAAATTTTTGGGCGGAAGCAATAGCTACCGCAAATTACATAAGGAACAGATGTTCATCAAAGTCGATAAATGGTCAAATACCTTTTTCTTTATGGTATGACAAACGTCCAATTGTAAGCTACTTTAGAAAATTTGGTAGCAAAGCATTTGCATTAAATAAAACTCCAGGAAGAGGAAAATTTCATGAAAAAGCTGAAGAATGCATTTTCATTGGATATTCTTAAACGTCTAAAGCGTATAGATTATGGTCTATAAAAGATCGTAAGGTTATAATACGAAGAGACGTAAGATTCATAAACGCACATACGGTGAATCAACATAAGACTAAAGTTAGGAATTTGATTGAAAAACAAGAAAAATCATCAAAGGAGAACAAAGAAAAAGAATGTGAAATTTTGATTATTTCCCCAAATAAGAAAAATAAACAAGATAATGAAGTAATTGAGCAAAGATTAAGTCAAGATCGAGAAGATCTAATAGAAACAAGTTCAGTTAATAATGAAAATGAATCCGATAACGAAAATAATATCAATAATGAACAAGGAACAGAACTCATTAAAGGTCGAGGAAGACCAAGTTTGATGAAAACCGGAAGAAGGGGAAGACCGAAGAAACAATACCACATGATCGAAAAACAAACTAATAGTGTGCAAAAAGTACAAAATCAAAGTTCCGAAGAAGTGGCTACAGTAGCAGAAATTTCTCCAGAAGAAGCGTTAAATGGAAGAAATGCCAAAGAATGGATGGAAGCAATATGTGACGAAATTACTTCAATGATCAAAAATGAAACTTGGAAAATAGTTCAATTGCCAGATGATAGAAAAGAAATTGGGTGCAGATTAGTTTTAACTAATAAGTATAATTTAGATGGATCTCTAGAAAAACGAAAAGCAAGATTAGTTGCAAAAGGTTTTACACAGATCTATGGAATTGATTTTACAGAAACTTATGCACCAGTGGTCACATTAAAAGCAATTCGTTTGGTGATGGCACTAGCGGCACAATACAATTAATCAGTACACCAATTTGACATTAAAACGGCGTACTTAAATGGCGATCTTAATGAAGAAATATATGAAAATACCTGATATTTTAGAAAATGCATTAAAAGAAATTATCAAGAAAACCAATATTGATAAAAAAATTAAAGTAACTGCAGAAGAATGGTTAAAGGAAATCCAGGAAAACGGTAAGAAATCATGTCTACTTAAAAAAGCGATTTATGGTCTTCGACAATCAGGTCGTCAATGGCATAAGAAATTAGATGAAAGACTAAAAGAAATGAATTTAATACCTCTTAAAACCGAACCTTGTATTTACTTTAAACAAACGAAAAATGGAGAAGAAGTAATTATTGTCAGTATTTTCGTCGATGATATAATTGTAGCTTCCAACAATATAACAAAAATTGAACACTTTAAAAAGCAATTGAGTGAAAGTTTTGAAGTAAAAGACTTAGGTAAGATAAAAAAATGTTTGGGCATTGAATTTTCTCGTTCCAAAAAAGGGGAAGTAATAATGACACAGAAGTATTATATAAAAGAGCTTCTTGAGCTTTTCGGTATGAAAAATTCAAAATCAGTCAAGACGCCAATGGAACCAAATATTAAATTTGATAAACCTGCAACAAAATCAGAAGAAATGAAACGATATCCGTATCAAAATTTAATTGGAAGTTTATTATATATAGCTATTGGAACACGACCAGACATTTCATATGCAGTCAACTATTTAAGTCAATTTAACGCGAACTATGCAAAGGAACACTGGATAGCGGCGAAAAGAATATTAAGATATTTGAATGGTACATTGGAATATTCTTTGAAGTACAAAAAATCAAATCAAAAGATGGTCGGGTACACAGATGCCGATTGGGGTGCTTGTACCGTAGATAGAAGATCCTATACAGGACAAATATTTACAATGGCAGGAGCTCCAGTAACTTGGGAAGCAAAGAAGCAGAGAACGGTAGCTTTGTCAAGTACGGAAGCTGAATATATGGCACTATCGGAGGCAACAAAAGAAGCCATATACTTAAAAAATATTTTGGAAGAATTACATATACAAGAAGGAAAATTAAAAATATATTGTGATAATATTGGCGCTGGACTTTTGGCGAAAAATTCGGTATGCCATTCAAGAACAAAACATATAGATATCAGGCATCATTTTGTTCGAGAAGCCGTTGAAAATGAAAAAATTGAAATTGAATATATTTCAACAAATGAAATGATGGCCGATATTTTAACAAAAGGTTTGACATTTGCGAAACACAGGTTATGTACTGACAAGATGAATTTGACATCTTTGACATCTTAAATTGTCAAACTAATAAATATTTTTTTGTTTATAAGATATCTTTGGTTGAGGGGAAGTATTGGACTTACAACCAAGTAACTTATATATAACACCATGGATACCAAGTAAAAAAAATAATATAATATGTAAAATATGTTATGTCATGTGTTATAATGTCTATCATATTAGTGCCTAAATATATTACTGCTATACTGCTGTTTATATTCCTATAATGACAAGGAGAGCCAACAATGGTAATGATGATAACATAAGACAGATACAGACATTTTAATACCCTTGTTGTATATACAGGGTGTTTGTTTGAAACGGGGCACCCCGAAATTCTCCTTTATTTGTAAAGATACAAAAAATCTTCAGAACAAAAGTTAAACTAGACAAAAAAAAGCCCATCTAAAGGTTACTATAAGAATTCTGAGGCACTTCCGGTTTCACCGGAAATGATGTCAACTTTTGATCTAGCATAGGGAATCGATAATTTTATATTTTTTTTCTAAAAGTACATTAAATTAGCTTTACAATGACACCAAAAAGTCATATTTTTATGTTAACCATTTCAAAACGGCGACCATTTATTTACAAAATAATAATCAACATAAGTTTTACAAAGTTGAACGTAGCAATACTAAGTGTGTTCAATCTAAGTGTGCCACCATTGCTATCTCGAGAACTATAAGAGCTACGAGGTTGGTTAAATTAGCAAAGAAATATAATTTTGCAAGTCTATTACAAAACTATCTACAAAAATTTTATATGATCAGTGGTTCTCCAAATATGGAACCCAACTTTCTTATTTTAAATGAGAACATATTTTTTTTTAAATATTTTTTTGGGAAGGGAATTTTATTCTAAATTCAACGAATACACAGTTTAGTACCCTTACATCACAAAAATTTTGAGAAAAATGCATATTTAATTGATATAAATTTAAATCAAATCGCACAGGAATCAGCATGCGATGAATGAAACAAATGAATATCAAAATGTATTGAACAGTTTAATTTAAAGTCACTAGATTATATAAAGTAGCGCAACGGCGGCCATACTGGGGCTAAAAATGTCGCCAACACAAATGATTTTTAGTGATTCCAACAGTATAAAAATAAGAAACTAGTACAGTCTGTTTCAAACGCTTACGCGGAACTAGATTTTGCAATTTAGTTACTTTCATCGCTTAAATCGTGCTTTTCGGCCGTTTTGTTTAAGCTGTGTAAATCATACTTACAATAAACATTTTTTGGTTAAGGTTAATATCATTTTAAAATGTCATTTTCTTTATATTTTGATTTTTTGTGTCATTCTTAATACAAATTTCCCATTTATTTATTTTTTTGTCATTAAAATATATAAAAAAAATAATTTAATTTTGACATAGGTCATACGTTTCCATGGTTTCATTGTTGTAATTTTAAATTTTGACATTCCAACGTTAAAAATGAAATAACCCAAGCAAGGTCCCTTGTCGTGACAACCTAAAAGAACGAAATTCCCATTTAGTTCCGCCTAAGCGTTTGAAACAGACTGTACTACCAATAATTTTTATTTTAAACATTGTAATAACGATTTTTTTAATCAAATATGCACTATAACAAAATTGTGGTACAATTTCAATTATTTTTTTTAATTTTTATTAAATAAAATGGATATAATATAAAAATATTATCTGTCTCAATTTGTAATACGAAACTAAGAGGAAAATTTCATTTTTTATGTTGTCTATTTAAAATATCATCTTAGGATGGTACTGCTGAAATGGCACCTTTCAAAACATTTGACAATTCATATTTGACATTAAATTATATGTCAATTTATTTTTTTAATTTAAAAGTATTTTTATACAACCAAAATAAGAACATAACATCAGAAAATATGCATAAGAGACAACAATTAGATAAATATACAAAAAAACACATATATAACGCTTATAGAAAACTTTTAGAAAAAAATTGAACAAAATTAAAAAGAAGCGAAATTATAGACCTTATGGCAGATATTTTTTCAGTAAATCTTGGTGTCCATTTTGTTGTGAAATATAAAATAATTTACACATTTCAATTTCTTTAGATTTCTGAAGGAGAAGTAAGAAAAATTTTAAATGAAGGTGCAGAAAATTTAAGACCGACGAACATGGGAAGAGGTAATAATAAGAAAACAGATAGAACCACAGACTACAAGTTTCGGAAAGATTTGCAGAGAAAAATTTGGGATTTACATTCAAAAAATGAATATTTTTGTTTAAATATGTTATTAAATTTTGCAAAACAAGAATGAGATTTTAAGGGCAGCACAATAAAATGATAAATTATTATTATATAATATGTATTTTTGTTTTTTATATTTTATCACGATATTTCATTGATAATCGTAATATTTTTTTACTATTATACGAGTAATAATCGAAAGTTTGATGAAATAAATATTAATATATACATTCAAAATATTTGACATGTCAATTTAGTAATAACCTCAATATGATGAAACTTAACCATACTTTTAAAAGCCAGATTTACAAGTTCCCATGATTCTACAAAAGTCTATTTACAGCACAACAGTCACTAAAGTAACCAGATCTAGTTTCGTATTACAAATTGAGACAGATTATATATAAATTTAACTGAAACTTAATCTTAAATATTCAAACCGCTGACAAAGAAGATTATTAAATGAGAGCGAGAGAGGGAGATGTGACAGCGCAGACGTAAACTTAAGAACGTAAAAATGGCTGCTTTAGTTTGCTTAACAGGGGAACCAATGTTGCCAATCAAACCCTGGGGTCTGTCGGCTTCTTCAAAGGTTTGCGCTACTTTGTATAATCTAGTGACTTTAGTTTAATTCTATGAAATAGTACAATTTTAATTATGAATATTGCTCAAAATTGCCTCCATTCTTATTAATATATAATTCAATCCTTAAAAGTAAACTATTTCGAACCTTTTTTAATTTTCTCCCATCTATATCTATATATATAAAAGGCAGTGTCCTGACTGACTGACTGACTGACTGACTGACTGACTGACACACTCATCACCGCCCAGCCCGAACCCCTGGGCCTAGTAACTTGAAATTCGGAGAGTATATTCCCTTCATGACGTAAGCACCCACTAAGAAGGGATTTTTCGAAATTCCACTCCTAAGGGATGAAAAGGGGTGAAATGTGATTTCACGAATTACTTAATATCTCTTAGGGCCGATGGGATATCGACTTAGTTTTTGCTTACAAGTATTACCCATACAAATGCCGAAAAACCAATTTCGGGATTTTGCCCTAATCAACCCCTAAAGGGGTGAACCTACAATCGGGGTGGATTATACATCCCGTTGTATTTCCTGTGTTCGTTTAGTTGCAAGATTACTTTTTGGCACATAGGTGCATTTTTAAAATATCTCGAAATGGTATTGACAGTTTCTTGAAATTTCACCCCTAAAGGGTGAAAAGAGGTGAATTGTGATTTTAAGGATTCTTTAATATCTCTTAGGACCAATAAGCTATCGACTTGCTTTTTGCTTACAAAGATTACCCATACAAATACCGAATCACCAATTTCAGGATTTTGTCCTAATCAACCCCTAAAGGGGTGGATCTACAATCGGGGTGAATTATACATCCCGTCGTAATTCCTGTGTTCCATTCGTTGCAACATTACTTTTTGGCACATAGGTGTCTTTTTAAAATATCTCGAAATGGGTTGGACAGTTTTTTAAAATTCCACCCCTAAGGGTTGAAAAGGGGTGAATTGTGATTTCAAGGATTCCTTAATATCTCTTAGGATCAACAAGATATCGATTTACTGTTTGCTTGCAAAGATTATCCATACAATTACCGAAAAACTTATTTCAGGAATTTGTCCTAATCAACCCCTAAAGGGGTGGATCTACAATCGGGGTGAGTTATACATTCCGTCATATTTCCTGTGTTCGTTTAGTTGCAATATTACCTTTTAGCACATAGGAGTCTTTTTAAAATACCTCGAAAAGGTTTTGGTAGTGTTTTAAAATTTCACCCCTATAGGGTGAAAAGAGGTGAATTATGATTTCAAGTATTCCTTAATATCTCTTAGAACCAATAAGATATCGACTTGCTTTTTGCTTACAAAGATTACCTATACAAATACAGAAAAACATATTTCAGGTTTTTGTCCTAATCAACCCCTAAAGGGGTGGATCTACAATCAGGGTGAATTATACATCCCGTCGTATTTCCTGTGTTCATTAGTTGCAGCATTACTTTTTGGCACATAGGTGTCTTTTTAAAATATCTCGAAACGGGTTTGTAAGTTTTTTAAAATTTCACCCCTAAGGGTTGAAAAGGGGTGAATCGTGATTTCAAGGATTCCTTAATATCTCTTAGAACCAATAAGATATGGACTTACTGTTTGCTTGCAAAGTTCATCCATATAATTACCGAAAAATTTATTTCAGGAATTTGTCCAAATCAACCCCTAAAGGGGTGGATCTACAATCGGGGTGAGTTATATATTCCGTTGTATTTCCTGTGTTCGTTTAGTTGCAACATTACTTTTTAGCACATAGGTGTCTTTTTAAAATATCTCGAAAAGGTTTGGATAGTTTTTTAAAATTTCATCCCTAAAGGGTGAAAAGGGGTGAATTGTGATTTCAAGGTTTCCTTAAATTTCTTAGGGCCAATAAGATATTGACTTGCTTTTTGATTACAAATATTACTCATACAGATACCGAAAAATATATTTCAGGATTTTGTCCTAATCAACCCCTAAAGGATGGATCGACAATCGGGGTGAATTATACATCCCGTCGTATTCCCTGTGTTTATACGACGGGGTGTATAATTCACCCCAATTGTAGATTCACCGTTTAGGGGTTGATTAGGACAAAATCCTGAAATATTTTTTTTCGTATTTGTATGGGTAATCTTTGTAAGCAAAAAGCAAGTCGATGTCTTATAATCCTTGAAATCACAATTCACCCCTTTCACCCTTTAGGGGTGAAATTTAAAAAAAACTGTCAATACCATTTCGAGATATTTTAAAAAGACACCTATGTGCAAAAAATTAATGTTGCAACTAAACGAACACAGAAAATACAACGGGATGTATAATCCACCTCGATTGTAGGTTCACCCGTTTAGGGGTTGATTAGGACAAAATCCTGAAATAAGTTTTTCGGTATTTATATGAGTAATCTTCGTAAGCAAAAGCAAGTCGATATCTTATTGGTCCTAAGAGATATTAAGGAATCCTTGAAATCACAATTCACTCCTTTTCGCCCTTTAGGGGTGAAATTTAAAAAAAACTGCCAATACTATTTCGAGATATTTTAAAAATACATCTATGTGCCAAAAATTAATGTTGCAACTAGACGAACAGAGGAAATACGACGGGATGTATAATTCACCTTGATTGTAGATCCATCCCTTTAGGGGTTGATTAGGACCAAAGCCTGAAATAAGTTTTTCGGTATTTGTATGGGTAATCTTCGTAAGCAAAAAGCTCTCCTTGAGCTTCATTGGATCTCTTAGGACCAATAAAATATCGACTTGCTTTTTGCTTACGAAGATTACCCATACAAATACCGAAAAACTTATTTCAGGCTTTGGTCCTAATCAACCCCTAAAGGGATGGATCTACAATCAAGGTGAATTATACATCCCGTCGTATTTCCTCTGTTCGTCTAGTTGCAACATTAATTTTTGGCACATAGATGTATTTTTAAAATATCTCGAAATAGTATTGGCAGTTTTTTTTAAATTTCACCCCTAAAGGGCGAAAAGGAGTGAATTGTGATTTCAAGGATTCCTTAATATCTCTTAGGACCAATAAGATATCGACTTGCTTTTGCTTACGAAGATTACTCATATAAATACCGAAAAACTTATTTCAGGATTTTGTCCTAATCAACCCCTAAACGGGTGAACCTACAATCGAGGTGGATTATACATCCCGTTGTATTTTCTGTGTTCGTTTAGTTGCAACATTAATTTTTTGCACATAGGTGTCTTTTTAAAATATCTCGAAATGGTATTGACAGTTTTTTTTAAATTTCACCCCTAAAGGGTGAAAGGGGTGAATTGTGATTTCAAGGATTATAAGACATCGACTTGCTTTTTGCTTACAAAGATTACCCATACAAATACGAAAAAAAATATTTCAGGATTTTGTCCTAATCAACCCCTAAACGGTGAATCTACAATTGGGGTGAATTATACACCCCGTCGTATTCCCTGTGTTTGTTGAGTTATAAGGTTTCTTTTTAGCACATAGGCGTATTTTTAAAATATCTCGAAATGGTTTTGACAAATTTTTTAAATTTAACCCTTAAAGGATAAAAAGGGGTAAAATGTGATTTAAAGGATTGTTTAACATTTTTTAGGACCAATAAGATATCGAATTGGTTTTTGCTTACAAAAACTACCCATGCAAATACCGAAAAACCAATTTTTGGATTTTGTCCTAATCAACCCCGTAAGGGGTGGATCAACAATCGGGATGAATTATACATCCCGTCGTATTTCCTGTGTTCGTTTAGTTGCAACATTACTTTTTGGCACATAGGTGTTTTTTTTTTTTAATATCTCGAAATGATTTTGACATTTTTTAAAATTTCACCTCTTAAGGGTGAAAAGGGGTAAAATGTGATTTCAGTAATTCCTTTATTCTTTTAGGACCAATAAGATATCGACTTGGTGTTTGCTTACAAAAACTATCCATACAAATGCCGAAAAACTTATTTCAGGATTTCGTCCTAATCAACCCCTAAAGGGGTGATTCTACAAACGTGGTAGATTATACATCGCGTCGTATTTCCTGTGTTTGTTGAGTTATAACGTTTCTTTTTGGCACATAGGTGTCTTTTTAAAATGTCTCGAAATGGTTTTAACAGTTTTTTACCTTTAACAAATATCACCCCTAAAGGGTGAAAAGAGGGAATTGTGATTTCAAGGACGCCTTAATATCTTCTAGGATCAATAAGATATAGACTTGGTTTTTGCTTATAAAGATTACCTATACAAATGCCGCAAAATGAATTTCAGGATTTTATCTTAATCAACCCCTCAAGGGGTGAATCTACATTCGGGGTGAATTATAGAACCCTTTGTATTTCCAGCGGTTGTTGAGTTATAACATTCCATTTGGCATATATGTGTTTTGACAGTTTTCTTTCACTCCTAAAGGATAAATTAGTATTTTTTTGTTAGAAATAAAAAATTCGGAGAGTACATTTTTCAGTATGACGTAAGAACCCACTAAGAAAGGATTTTTTCAAGTTCAACCCCTATCTGGTGAAAAGGAGTAAAATGTTTTTTCACAGATTCCTCAATATCTCTTAGGACAGATGAGATATCGACTAGATTTTTTGTTACAAAGGTTACCCATACACAAGTTTAAAAACAAACTGCGGATTTTATGCCAATGAGACCATCAATATACCGTAGCGAAGCACGGGTTTTCAGCTAGTCAATCTATATATATATAAAATTGTAACTAAGCTACCTACTCATAATCAACGCCCAGCCCAAACCACTGAACCTACAATCATGAAATTCGGCAAGTATATTCCCTCCATGACGTAAGCACCCACTAAGAACGGATTTTTCGAAACTCATCCTCTAAGTGGGTGAAAAGGGGGTTAAAAGGGGTAAAATGTGGCTTCACGGTTTCTTTAATATCTCTCAGGTCCAATAAGATATAGACTTGGTTTTTGCTTTCAAAGATTACTCATGTAAATATTAAAAAACTTATTTCAGGATTTTGTTCTAATCGACCCCTAACGGGGTGAATCTACAATCAGGGTGAATTATAGAACCCTTCGCAACTTCTGTGTTTATTGCGTTATAACATTCCTTTTTGGCATATAGGTGTCTTTTTAAAATATTTAGAAAGTGTTTTGACCGTTTTTTTAAATTTCACCCCTAAAGGGGTAAATTGGTATTTCTTATTTGATAGAATGTCGTCTAGACAAAGAAACATAAACTTATTTTTCAGGATTTTGTACTAATCAACCCCTACAAGAGTGAATCTAAAATCGGGGTGAATTATAGAACCCGTTTTTTTTCGGTAAATTGGTATTTTTTATTCGATAGCATGTCGTCTAGACAGAGACACATAAAATTCGGGGAGTATATATCTATTATGACTTAATAACCCCCTAAGAAATTATTTTGGGAAATTCAACCCCTAAGGAGTTAAAAGGGGTAAAATGTGTTCCTCAATATCTCTGAGGTCCAATAATATTTCGTCTTGGTTTTTGCTTATAAAGGTTATCCATATAAATGTTGAAGTACTTATTTCAGGATTTTGTCCTAACCATTCTCTAAAAGGGTGAATCTACAATCAGGGAGAATTATAGAACCCGTCATATTTCCTGTGTTTGTTGAGTAATAAAATTCCTGTTTGGCATATAGATGTCTTTTTTAAATATCTCGAAATGGTTTTGACAGTTTTTCAAAATTTCGCCCCTAAAAAGGTGTATGGGTATTTTTTATTTGATAGAACATCCCTTGGACATAGATACACGATATTCGCAAAGTATATTCCCTCCATGAGGTAAGCACCCATTAAGACGGAATTTTTCGAAATTTAACACCTAAAGAGTGAAAAGGGGTAAAATGTGATTTCAAAGATTCCTCAATACCTCTTACGACCAATCGATTGGATATCGTCTTGGATTTTGCTTAAGGATATTACCCATACAAATGCCTAAAAACTTATTTCACGATTTTGTCCAAATCAACCCCTATAGGGGTGATTCTACAATCGGAGTGAATTATACAACCCTTCGCATTTCCTGTGTTTATTGAGTTATAACATTCCTTTTTGGCATATCGGTGTCTTTTTAAAATATCTTGAAATGGTTTTGACAGTTTTCTTAAATTTCACCTCTAAAGGGGTAAATGGTTATTTTGATTCGATAGAACTTCCCTTGGATATAGAGACATGAAATTCGGGAAGTATATTCCTTCCGTGATGTAAGCACCCAATAAGAGATTTTTCGAAAGGGGTGAAATGTGATTTGAAGAATTCCTCAATATACTTTAGGACTAATATTGACTTGGTTTTTGATTACAAAGATTATCCATACAAATTTTTAATACAGTAATTCAGGATTTTGCCCTAATCAACCCCTAAGCGGTGAATCTACATTTGGGGTGCATTATAGAAACTTTTTTATTTCCTGAGTTATAACATTCCATTTTGGTACATAATTTTCTATTTAAAATATTTAGAAAGCGTTTTGAAAGTTTTTTAAATTTCATCCCTAAAGGGGCAAATTGGTATTATTTGTTCGAAAGAACGTCCCTTGACATAGGTATATGAAATTCAGGAAATATATTTCCTCCATGTCGCAAGCACCCGCTTATATGGAATTTTTCGAAATTCGACCCCTACGGGATGGAAAGTGATAAAATGTTTTTCCTCGGATTCTTCATTATCTCTTAGGTCCAATGATTTAATTTTTGCTTAGAGTGTTCTAATCATCAACCTAAAGGGGCGATTCTAGATTCGGGGTATATTATATTTAGGTATCATTTTAATATCATTAGTTTCAAGATCATTTCATTTCAACCATTTTTAGGGTTTTGTAGGTATGACCAAAAAAACCCTTATACCGTCATTTTGTCGTCTGTCTGTCTGTCTGTCTGTCTGTCTGTCTGTCTGTCTGTCTGTCTGTCTGTCTGTTCGGTAAAAATTGTAGCCAAACGGCTAAACCTAGAGAGTTGAAATTTGGAATGCTTATACAACTCTTTGACCCGCATATAGGAAACATACTAAAACATCTCAAAAACATATCCCCCTAAAAATATAAACAAATATGTGCTCATCGAAAAAAAATATTTTTTTTTATAATTATGAGTAGGGTATCAAATGAAAGCCCTTGGTACGTGGATTAACGATCAAATTTTTATTTTTGCAAAATAAATTATTTTGAAGCGATTTTTGCCAAAATTGTGTAAAAAATTTTTTGTCCCACACCCTGTAGCCCAGATGGTTTAAACTAAAAATCTGAAAAAATTCTAAGTAATGTACATTGGTGTGAACCGGAATAGTTCAACAGGAATTTTTGATCAGATTAGGTTTTTGGAAAAAAACGCATTTTTTGTGATTTTTGGCTAATAATGTACACAAGTTATAGCTTTGTAACACGCCACACTGGAACGTGTGTGCTGGTCTAGTGGTATTTCACGCTGATTTTTCATCCAAGTAACCCGATCCGAAAGGAATCGAACCCTGGGAGAAGAGACTAAATTCTTTTTTGTTTTTTTTTTAAATTTTTATATTGTTTAAATTATTTTTTCAAAATTCTAGTTATATTTTGGCAAATATTGCATTTAATTTTTAAAAGCGTAAATTTAATAGCCAGTGGAAATTGTTTAAATTATAATTTAATTCTGTTTCAATGTACACGAAATCAGAGGGGCGGAACTTATAACAACCAATGGAAGCCATAGGCGCAATTTTTAAAATTCTTAATGAACCTTGGTATATATAAAAAAAATACTGCACATATTTAGAAACCTAAATAATGGTATTAAGCGTTCGAATTAAAATTAACAAAAAATTATTTTAATATAAAATTTGTTTTGCATCCAAAATAATCATCATTCACTTACTAAATACCTGCAAAACCCTGAAATGTGTGAAAATTCACACTTCACATCAATTTTTTTTATATATCATCTCTAAATTGCTATTCTTACATTACCCTACATTACATTGGTACATTAGTATTTTTAAGTAATAGACAATTGAAATTCGGGAACTATATTTATTCCATGACGTAGGCAACCACTAAGAAGAGATTTCTCGAAATTCGATCCCTAGGGGGTGAAAACGGATTTCTCAATATCCTTTGATGAAATAACGACTTGCTTTTTACTTACTATGGTTACCCGTACGCATGTATAAAAATGTAATTTAGGATTTTGCTGCAAGGAACACTTAACGGGGCGAATCTACATTAAATCAGGGCGAGTTATATAATATTTTGTAACTTGGTTTCTTGAGTTATAAAATTCGATCCCTAGGGGGTGAAAACGGATTTCTCAATATCTCTTGATGAAATAACGACTTGCTTTTTACTTACTATGGTTACCCGTACGCATGTATAAAAATGTAATTTAGGATTTTGCTGTAAGCAACTCTTAACGGGGCGAATCTACATTAAATCAGGGCGAGTTATATAATCTTTCATAACTTGGTTTCTTGAGTTATAAAATTCCTTTTTGGCATATCGTTTTTGTTTTTTTTTTTTTGTTTTTTCTTAAGTCTTTTAAACGTTATTTTTTTACCGACCGCCAACATATATGAGGGAGGTATTGTGATCATACCAATTTTGACGTTTCGAGATTTCGATGGATCTCCACGAATTGAGGTCCCTACTTAACGTTTTGACTATTTTTAGCATGATGTCTGTCGGTCTGTCTGTCCGTCCGTCTGTCTGTCCGTCTGTCTGTCTGTCCGTCTGTCTGTCTGTCCGTCTGTGTACACATGCAGAGCAAATTCGGCTGAAAGGATTTTTATGAAACTTCATATTTAAGCTTCTGCCATCAATGGCACGAGTTGATCAACTTTTGATAAAAATCGGTTGACTAAAAATGGGAGTTTACTCGTGTCGATTTTAAGATTTTAATATTTCACAACAGAAAAATATCTCGAAAAAATTTATTAAACAAAAGTTGCTATAAAAGCAATAACTAATAACTTTTATTTAAGACGTTTCTTGATAAAACGAAAAATATTGAATAATTTCTGTAAAATTTTTCGAAATTTTTTCCAAGTCTCAATTTTTTCATATTTATATGTAACGTTTCCATGGTCATGATAAATAATATCTCTGTTAGAAAATATTAGGTCAAGTTATTTCTTCTCTGCTGCTAGAATGTAATTTATATAAGTACTTTATGATGGCGGTCGGTCCTGTGGTGGCCACAGCTGATTTTTTACCTATAAAGGGGTAAATTGATATATTTTTGATTAGATACATGGAAATCCCTGAACATATTCCTTCTATAACGTAAGCATCGAACCCTTTATATCTCCTGTGCTTCTTGAGTTATAACATTTCTTTATGGCATTAAGGTGACTTTTTAAAATCTTTCGATAGTATTCTGACAGTTTTTTAAATTTCATTCCTAAAGGGTAAATTAATATTTTTTATGAGAAATAAGAAATTCCAGGAGTACATTTCTCGATATGACGTAAGAACACACTAAGAAAGGATTTTTAGACCCCTATAGGGTGAAAAGGAGTAAAATGGTTTCTCAAGGATTCCTCTATATCTCTAGGACAGATGAGATATCGACTAGGTTTTTGCTAATAAAAGTTACCCGTGCACATGTTTAGAAACAAACTGAAAATTTTACACTAATGAGCCTCCAGCGAGGTGAATCTACACTTGAGGAGAGAGTAAGCAATGTGATCTATAGAGAACCATGACTTATAATAATTGCACGATGATGGCAGACCGTCAATATACCGTAGCGAAGCACGGGTACTCAGCTAGTATTAGATATAATATCTTCAATATTGTCTTTCAAATGTTGTACGTTTGGATGCACAGTGCTATAAACAATATCTTTTACATAGCCCCATAAGAAATAATATTTAATAATAATGTTTCAAAATTCTTCACAAAATAGTCGAATTGACATTTAATAATTTTTGTGTGATCATTTATTTTTGTGATGTAAAGGCACTAAACTGTGTATTCGTTGAATTCAGAATAAAATTCCCTTCCGAACAAAAATATTAAAAAAATATGTTTTCTTTTAAAATAAGAAAGTTGGGTTCCATATTTGGAGAACCAGTGATCATAAAAAAATTTTGTTAATAGTTTTGTAATAGACTTGCAAAATGGTATTTCTTTGAAGATTTAACCAACCTCGTAGCTCTTATAGTTCTAGAGATAGCAATGGTGGCACACTTAGATTGAACACCGTATATATCTTCCTAATAATTTATTGGACTAATCAAATAATTAAATTTCTTTATTTTTACTATATATTATTTTTTATGTATTTGATTTTAATCAATTAATATCAGTAGAAGAGAATCAAGAGCCATACATATTGATCACTGGCGCGACAGCTCGAGGTTAACCTAGGCCACATGTTTCCAGTTTTCATGATGTTTTCAATCTATGTACATTCAGGAGTAATTAAGTTATTATTACGTCCATTTTCTTAGCGTACAAAGAAAGGCACCTACAGATTATAGCCGGTTGCGAAGGGCTAAGTAGAACCTTTAATTTGTATAAATATTTTTACACAAATTATTTGACAGAAGAAGGAGTTGAACTTATGTCCGTACCCTTGCTTAGCGGACAAACAGCAGGTACAACCGGCTTAGTGCTTATAGCCATAGGGTTGCTGCCATACCATATTACATTATAAATATAAAATCACTATACTTCATTTTTGTTAAGAACGAAGTGTGGGCAAGAAAGGAGCTATTTCGATCTTGTTTTTAATTGGGTAAGAACGTGGAAATGTTTACACTATAGAAAAATAGATTTCTGTCTCAACTTATTCTATTTGTCTCTGTTATTTTAACCCAAATTTGTAAACATAGGCGTACCAACTAAGTTTACAGTGAATATATTACTTTATTTTATTAAGTAAACCGGAGGTATATATTTAAATAATTTTAGAATATAAAACTCAGTGAATAAATAGATTTTAAATTAATTTAGAATATATATATATATATATATTAAGAGAAATATTTTAAAATTAAGTCGTCTGAAAATGAATTAATGTACGTACATCTCTGGTACCAAACACAACTGTTGTCTTGCTGTCAACTGTCATATTCTTTGCTGTCAACGAGCGCCATATTAATAATTTGTGTTGCCGTTATACAATATATATTTACGTCAGTATTACGTTTGTGTTATAGTGTCGATTAAATATAAACTGGAAGTGAAGAAGAATCCACTGATGATTCGAACTGATTTCCAATATTATTTTATACATTTTTCTTAATTATTAAGTTTTGTATAAATAATAAATTTTAATTATATTTTCAATTGTTATTTTTTTTTATATTTGATAGGTTTGTATAAATAATTTTTAGTTCCATTATTTTAGTTTTAAATTATTTGAAAATAAAATATTTTACAATTTATTTAGAAATTAAGAATAATAGCAATTTTATGCATTTAAATTATAACTTTTTTAAAAACATTAATTTTGAAACGTCAAATTTGAATTTACCGCAAAATTTATTTAATTTTAAATTATAAACTTTAATTTGATACTCGCAGCGCCATCTACTTCGTTCTTAAAAAAAATAGAGTATAGCCATTATAGTTTTCAGACATACGTTACCTAATTGTTTTTTATATTTATGCTGCTCATGTTTTGGTATCTTATATCGTAGAGTGTTATCAACAGTTCGCCTTAAATCGTCACACCATTGAAATCTTAAAACAGGATCTTCTTGAAATCGAATTTGCTTGCGTCCTGATTGCGATATGTGCGGCGCGCCACCTCCAGGTTTTCCAAATTTAATCGACCCTACGTGCCGCCGAGCCTTTAACATTAAAGAACATTAAGCAATACTTATGAAATTGGTGCAGACAAGTCGTGCAAATAATTTATTGCAGTAAGTTTTAATTACTGTTTTTAAATATAAAAAATACTGAATTAGTTTCACGATTGATACCTTTACGTGCGGTAAATTCGAAATTGCAATTTTCTGAGACAAAATGTATAAATTTGGATTAGAAGGTTAAAATAATATGAGGAAATAATAATTGATTAAAAATGGAAAACAGAAACATAATTCGATTTAAAGACTAGTTTATCAGGATATAAAGACTAATATATATTTTGTGTTTTATTAGCTATTAACGGTCCCAAATATTTTTTTGTAGCCCGCGATGGAAGAAAAAAAAAAAGAATGGGACCTATAAATATGCAATAATTTTTGATATGTTTTCTTAGGTTGCTCGTCCTTTGGATGCGTTTTCATCCGATCCGAACAGATTTCGGACGACAAGACACGTCATCCTATGAATGCGTTTTCATCCGATCCGATCCGAACGATTTCGCATATCGTCCACTAGACGCGGAATGCGTCAGATGCGACGCGAGTGGGAGAATTCATTTGTTTCGACAAGCTCTGAAAACAAATTGTGCAATGGATAACCTTATTTTTTTGGAGAACTCTTATTTAGTTAGACGCCAACTTCAAAGAAAGCGAAAGGAAAGCTGTACTAATCATTTATTAGAGAAAAGAAATGTCTTGGAGAATTTCATCATCTACATGAGGATTTAAAAATAGACCAAATTTTTTTTTTTTGTTTATCACCGATTGAACCAAGACTCTTTCCGTTATATTTTGGATGCTATCAATCCAACAATAAAGAAAATTTATAATTTTCGTGGAACTATTTCACCAGAAGAACGTCTTAGTATGACTTTAAGGTAAATTATACAATAGTTGCAATTATTATGTAACACTTGTTCATAAAAAAATACTCGCAGTGGGCCAAGGAAATTTAAGGTATGCCGGATTTTAATAATTGCATATCATTATAATTGATAAAGAAGGTAGTGAGCAAGCAACTTCATTTACATCACACCAAAAACATGCAGAAAACAGATTTGCGACGCTAGGTGAAAATAGAGGCACTAATTCCGCATATGTTATCAGAGATAAATTTAAAACCTATTTTTGTTCTCAATAATTGTATAATTAGAAAAACATAATTTTTATGAACAGAATGTTACTTAAATAAATAATTTTTAACTTGAAGTTTATTACTTACATCACAATTTATTTTCTCCCCAATTTCTTTCCACTCTCTTTTTTGGACATCCCTCATGTAATATTTTTTATCTCTCATGTTCCACAAAACCTTTCTTTCACTTATTAAACTAATTAATTTTTAGACGTCCATGATAGGTAAATTATATTATAAATATATCAGAAATTCCCCTCGTTCGCATGAATTAGCATGTAAAATCCCATCAGAATGGTATCGTTGGTACGTCGGCTGTGTTCGTACGAAATCGGACCGATAACTTCGCATCCACTGGACGACCTTCAATTTATTTTGCTGTGATGGGATCGGTCGCAGTTTTTCGTCCAAAATCTGTTCTGATCGGATCGGATCGGATGAAAACGCATCCAAAGATCGCGCTTCAATTTATTTTGCTGTGATGGGATCATTCGCAGCTTGTCGGCCGAAATCTGATCGGATCGGATCGGATGAAAACGTGTCCAAAGGACGAGCAGCCTTACGGTATTTGAATGTATTGATTTGTAATATTTTGTACGGAAAAGTAAAAATTCGAAGGGGTCGCGACTCCTCAGTTGGGAAACACTTATACAGCCCATATACCTCATAGAAAACCACTGATATAGCCTATAACTCCCAGGAAATTCTAAGCTATACACCACTGAGAGACTTTTTCAAATCGTTTCGGTGGTTTATAAGATTACCCCGAACACACAAACAAACTTTAATCATGTAGTGACCGGTGCAATGAATAAAAATTTGGATATCATTAGTTTAATTGCATTTTGTTAAACCGTCTGATTAAACTTTAGTGTATATATTATTTATTCCAATAGATAACATTTTGTTTTATGCAAAAATTAAGTATAGGCTATTCCACACCTTTAAGCGGAACTAAATGGAATTTAAATTTTCTTAAGTTGTCACTAGCTAACGTTTTATATATTTAAGTGGGCTTTTGTTGAACAAAATGATCAAAAGCTTCAATCAATCGGTAAAAGTTACTAGATTGGAAAATCTAGTTCCGCTTAAACCGACAATATGCGTCTCAATAATAACTTGTCTGGAACAGAAATGTAAAAGAATATGACTGAAACAAGAGCCGTGACAAGGAAAAGGAAACAAAACATAAGAAATGAAAACCTTCAAATAAATGCAGGAGTGACTCTAAGAATACAATACACGAAGTTACATTAAAACTTCGACAATGGCGAGAGCCGAAACTATAGTCAGTAAAATAAATGATTCTGTGAAACAATACAAAATGTATTTATTTAAAGAAGACTGGCATATATTTGCAAAAATGGACGACGATCCGGAAGCAGCAGAAAAATTAATGAACAATTTCTATGAATGCGCAGTTTTTTTATCTACTCGGAAGGTGGGACCCGCAGCCAGAATTATTATTTTACTGGGGTCCGAGTCCGCTCTGAGCGCTTCTGCTACACGCAGTATGTGGTTTGGAGAGGAGGCTTTTATGAGGGAATTTTTATCAGTTCTGTAGTGGAGAACTTAGGATCATAGGATAAAAAATCAGTTTACGGATTTTGAATGATAGAAGCGAGCCAAAGGGCCAGCTGCGACTCGCTTGCATCTTTTGAGTGATAAATGGGTGTCCTGGTTAATGATATCTCAGTGAAAACCTAAATCTTAAATTCAGGGTACGGATAGTACCGAAATTTCATGGCTACTGTTAATAGTGTGGCGGCAGTAATTTTTGACCCATCCAATATAATTTCTTATTACCAATTTCCGCCGGGTTTAAAATGTTTCAAAAGTATTTATACAATTCTATTTATCAAACAGTCACGTATTTTTCTTTCACTTAAGAAATATTTTTTATCCCAAAGAGATCATAAACCATTTGGTAACTACGAAAACTGATCCCTCTATGTAAAGTAACACTAACCAGTTACCGATATATCTCCGAGCAGTTAAGATCATATCTATCAAAATACATCATTTAAAAACTCTAACACTGGCATATTTTATTTAAAATCCCGCAGACATAATAGTCCCACAATAGATATAGTATTTTAATCCTTTTTTAAGGGGATCCGGGTATTTGTTTGTACCACGGCCCATAATTTTTGTTAAAAAACTCGGCGCACGGCAACGATGGCTGTTTGCGCCTTTATTAATATGAAATAAATGTTAAAAATTAAGTCTTATTAACTTATTATAAATAAATAATAATAATAATACTAGCTTCCCAACGCCTAGATATGCGTTTTCCGTTTCGAGACCGCCGGCCAGAGATATGAAAGTCACGTGGTCAGCGTGATATCTCGACCAGTTCTATGGTCCCGATATAAACAGGTACTCATTTTAAGTATTAAATACTTGAGGCTGAGTCAACCCCAGAGCTGAATGCACATATCGGAAGATAAAAATTCGAACGAGGTTTCCTGTGTTCCGTAGACCAGCGTTTCTCAACCGAGGGGCCGTGAAGGCTTCGTCGGGGGTCCGCGAAGTCATACAAGATCGAAACATGAAAATATAATAAAAATGCACTCAATTTTACAAGACATAAATTTTATTCATATTAATAAATACTTATCTTATCTTATATTTATATTCATAAAAATATATCTTTCATAACATAAATAAAATAAATAATATTCTATTTATTTTTATATATTGTTACTCAAAAATTTGGGCCCCTGCTTTGAATAGAGTAGACCACCCAGATCACATATGTGTGTTGCCGAACGTACTCATCCAGCCTTCCCCTAGCCTAGTGTTACACAGCACACCTAGGGAAACATGCTCAGGAAGATTCAGACAGTTACAAACCCTAGACTCCGTGCGAGACATAAAATGTTTGACCGCTGTTAAAGCAAGACGTGGTGACAGTCGAAGAAGTTACTGTACGAACATATAAGTAGCGAGATTAAATCGTCTACAGATTTCAACAGCAATACGTTTTATTCTACGAATAAGTGCAGTGAAATTGTGCAATTGTACATCGAAAGTTACCACCAGGACTTAGAAAAGGGGTCAACATACACACATACGGCCGCATCACAACTTAGGTGAGTCTATCTTTATTTCAAAGTAGGCACAGAGTATCTCTGTACCATAATTCGTATCGCGAGATACGAATCTGTGGGAATTTCTGATGAAAATTCCCACGTGCTCATTGTAGCGGAAATGTGCGCACATTGCGCACGCAGAATCTAACTTCTAGTTCCGTTTGTATATTTTTTTACGCCGTTTCCGTCCCGACATCGTTTCCGTTTCGTCTACGTTCCCGTACCGACAACGTTTCCGTCCCGACGACGTTTCCGGCCCGACGACGTTTCCGTTACGTTTACGTTTCCGTTTCGTCTACGTTTCCGTTCCCGCTACGTTTACGTTTCCGTCTCGTTTTCGTTCCCGTTTGAGGATTATTGATGTCGTTTACGTTTTCGTTTTCTGCATTTTCGTTTGTTTGCTACTTGAACATTTTGGAGAATCCAATTCGGAGGGAGTCCGGAGGCTTTTGCTAACATAATCTGGTTTCCTGGATCCGGCCACGTAGGAAAGGAAAAGACGCTCCGACGTGTACGTGAGGAGACCGTCGAGCTGTCCTGGGAGTTTCGCGGGAGTGAGCATCTACCGCTCAGACCAGTATATTTAAGAGTGTAGTACAGATAAGTGTTAGATTTAGTTGTTTTCTTTTTTTATGTGAGTAATATTCTTTAATTTTTTTGTATAACATAAATTCATGGTTTCTAGTTCTCACGACAAGAGTCAGAAGTAAATTCTAGTTTTAGTACTTTACTGAGATTGTATACGATGATCGATCAACGTCCGACTACTGTTTAGTTTGGCAGTATTGTAGTAGAAATACGATTTGTGTGAGATATTTTGATTATTTATTGATATACTGTACTAGCTGTTTATTTTGTACACTATTATTTAACACTACTTCGGCACTTACTGCCGAATAATAAAAGGGATACTCCTTTTGCTTTTTATTAGATTTTTGGATACTTTGGATAGCCCCTATTTCTCCTAGTTTTATTACAGGGTAGGAGTGACGGAATTCCAAGGTAGGTCAGATGAGCGTATGTTAGTCTGCGCTGATCACTTAAACTGTTTGACTAACTGGCGCCCTGTTAAGTAATACCGTTAGTATAATTTTATTCGGAACTTATCTAGAACCAGCCTGCTCCTTGATTATTATAATCATAAACCCCGCCCGTCCCCACTGACGCTAGCCCGGCCAACTTTAAGTTGTATTTGTTTCCCTCCTTTTATCTTAGGAATTCAAGATCCTGGCCTCCCATCTGGCCACCCTAATTTTGGGTGGTGTAGCAATATAATATACTTATTTTGACAACTAATTTAAACTACAGGTTATTTCAAACGTTTAAGTTGTCACTAGCTAACTTTATAATGAGTAAATGGGCTTTTACTAAACAAAATGATCAAAAGCTGCATTCAATCGATAAAAATTACTAGATTTGAAAATCTAGTTCCGCTTTAACCAAAGAAACAGATTATAAGTACACTATATCAAGGTCAAATAAATTGTATGTGTCCGTTGATGGGTTTCTCTGACAATGGTTCCGATTTAAAAATTCGAAATTGTCCTTGATATCCTGTACTTCCGGTTTTTTCCGGAAAATTTCAATACTACCATTCAATTTTGTGGATAAATTTTAGTTAAATTTTTCCCAATTTGCTCACACGTCGCCTTTTCGAAAAAACTCGTGTTCCCATTATTTTGATACACCATAATATAGGGGGGCCGCAGACAATATTTACATAATTTCGGGGGGTCCCAGGCCAGAAAAGGTTGAGAAACAATGCCGTAGATGACCGTCTTACTACAGAGCCACGGCAACTCTATAAATAAAAAAATAATATAAAAATGTTTTTAACACTTAATTTTTAACATTTAATAATAATAATAATAATAAACATTTATTTGTTTTAAGGGAATCCATTATACAAAGAGAGGAGAGATACATATCATTACAAATAGCATTTACATTATCATTTTAAAGATATTACAAAAATTTCATTTTTTACAAGAGAAAATTATAAAAGGAAAAAATATATAAATCATGGTTAAAATCAAAACAAGATATATGTAGGTATATAGAACAAAAAAGTTTATAATACAAAAATATGAATTTAAAAATTAAGTTAGAGCAAAGTGTAATAGAATTAGAGTGAAATAACAAAATATTCATAGTACAATTAAAAATAAGTTTAGAATGAAAAAAATACTGAAAGAAAAGTTTTAAATTTATGTCTGTTGAAACGGCATTACAGTGTCACTCAATGAGACAAAAACTACTTGTTTTTAGTGCAGAAACGGTATATGCGTGAATATTGTTTATCTGCTGCATATCCTCTGGAGCCAACATGTTATGGAAGTTATATTCATTGGTGTCCTGGTTCATATACTGTTGTAAGTACGACTTCCTAATAGCTCCATAAATTGGGCATTCAATTAAAAAATGGTATAATGTTTCATAAGCATCCAGCTGACAAATAGGACATTTATTTGTAGCATCCAGTTTGTAGCATATATTTCCAATAATTACCCGTATTTCTCTTTTGTATGACATTCTAAGCTGGGCCAGTGTCCTAGTCTTAATTATTGGTACTGCCAAACTTAGGTATAGGGAATTTCTGAGGTTCTTATAAAAGACATTGTACCTAGAGTTTTTCAAAGCTTGTGTATCGTTTCCTTGAAGTTTTTTATTATACGTGTCAAGAACTAGGTTTATGTCTATGGTTCCTGATGTCCACATGCTTTCTTGACCATTTTCAAGGAGAACTGTCAAGTTCGACTAGTCTTTTATAGAGAATCTTGGGGTAAGTATTATTATCTTGGCGTAGAATTTTTTGCCACCAATTTAGAGCGCGTTTCCATATACTTACAGAAATATGTGTCATACCTGTTTCGACACGTAGCATACTGTTAGGAGTCGATTTTTGGCATTGGAGAATATTTTTCAAAAAGCGGGTTTGAATGACTTCTAATTCTGTTGGATTAAAAATTTCCCAAGATTCCGAGCCGTATAAGGCAGTAAATGTGAGCCCTTTAGTTCTTGAACTACCTGACTGAAATTAATTTTTAACATTTAATTCATCTTAGTAAAATAAGTAGTTACATGGATTCATCTTATAATTCATTCATTCACCTCCCTTGTATCTTTTATAATAAACAAATTTGCAATGCTTAAACACCTCCCAAAAACTTCGTGTATTCTAGAAATTAGGGCCATCAAACACGGGCATGCAAGGCCTGCTTTGTAAGCAGATTCAAGTGCTCAATCTCCAACTATATACTGGGGGATTCGAAGTGTATCGGATTTGCGGACGACCTGGCATTGATCATGAAGGCGAAGAATGAGGAAGAGTTGACGTATTGCATCAATGTCAACCTCTGGAGGATTACTGCTTGGATGGACGCTCACAAGCTTCAGTTAGCCCCCGAAAAAACGGAGGCCGTGATACTGAAAGGAAAGCGCAAGAGGGATGGAGTAAGCTTCAAGTTGGCGGGCAGAAGTATCTTACCAAAGCCTCATATTAAATACCTGGGGGTGACATTCGGTGCAAACGGTTCTTTCGTGGAGCATGTTAAAAGCTCTGCGGCTAAGGTTGAGAAGATAGCTGGCAGTCTTAGAAGACTGATGCCAAACGTTGGTGGCCCTGACTGTGCCAAGAGGAGAGTACTATTGGGGACAGTGCACTCCATACTCCTGTACGGAGCTCCGATATGGAGTACCATCCTCCAGTATGAGAAGTATAACAGGATACTGGAGAAGTCCCAACGCAAGGCCCTGTTAGGGGTGGCATCGGCCTACCGAACCGTTTCTACCGTGGCCCTGCAGGTAGTCACCGGTGTACTCCCGTTAATACTCCAGGCGATGGAGAGAACGGAGATATACGAGGAAGGCGGCGGGAAGGAAGCTCGAGTTGCGGCCAGAGCTCGTTCGATCCAGAGATGGCAGGACGAGTGGCAACGCAACACCGTGAAGGGGCAGTGGACCAAAAGGATAATTCCGAACATCCAGGAATGGCTGGCCTGTAAGCATAGGGTCATCGACTACTATGTTACGAAGGCACTTACAGCACATGGATCTTTTAGAGTGTTCACCAAACGGATCGGAGAGCAAGAGGACACTTGCGTATACTGCGGAGCCGTAGACACTGCAGAATATACGCTTTTCGCATGCGGAAGATGGGACGGAGAAAGTACAAGAGCGACAGTCGTCGTTGACGAGTTCCTGACACCGGACAATCTTCTGCAAGTGAGTCCAAGTCCAGAGAGAACTGGGAGTCAGTGAGGCGGATGATGACTGACATCTTGAAGGTGAAGGAAGCGAACGAAAGAGAGAGACAGGGTTGAGTCGAAGCGACCTAGCTGGGCAGGACAAGCTCGTGGCCTACTCTCCAGACGGACCTCCTGATTGGGCATTGCGGCAACTTAAAGGTCAGGTCACAAACACTCGCATCCGGAGAGTTAGGGCGAACCTCCAGTCACCTGGCAAGGCCTCAGCGGCCCGTGATTAAAACCATGGGCGCTACTGACGGGGACGCCCTGTATTCGGACCGGTTCACCTCATAAACATGTCGAAGTCCGAAACGCCAGACAGACGCCCTAAGCCCGATGCTTTCTCGGGCGTTTTCGAGGGGAGATGGCAGCGGAAACTGGCCCTTCAGACCTGGGAGTCCAGACTCAAGAAGAAAGAACATGATCCTGGTCAGACAGATGCAGTGTAGGAAGAAACAGGAGCTGAGACACAGGTCGAAGTTTCAAGCCGCCATTTCACCCGCGGGGCTGCCTGCGGAAGGCCACGGTAGCTCAAAGGTCGGGTTATATACACCTACATCCGGAGAGTGTGGGTACGCCATTTAGTCACCTAGCGAAGCCTCGGGGATCCGTGCGTAAAACCAAGCGAGTCCTTGATTCAGACCGGATAATCTAGTAAACAGATCAAAGTCTGAAAACACGAGACGGACGCCTACAGCTGGACACCTGAAGTTGGCGGGCCTTAAAGGAGTTTTTGGCGGGGAGGACTCGACAGACCTTGTGCTCAGTTGGGAACATACCGGAAGAAAAACACAGGAAGAACAGGTGGAAGTAAAGGAAGATCCAAGAGAGAAGGCAAGAAGATCTAGCCAACCTGCCATGAACAATAGTCAACTACGACAGTTCCGTGGCAGGGTTGAGGCAAGCAGGGTTTTTAGTTGGTATGCCACTTTGTGGAGAGTCCGACACTACCTGAATATGGTGTCTATAAAAGATTTCCTCTGGATAAAAAAAAGGCCAACAAACACGGGCATGCAAGGCCTGCTTTGTAAGCACGAGCTAAGCAATATGGGCACCATATTCGAAAACTATGAACTATCAGATGACCTTGCCGTAGAATCAATCGGAAATTTTAAATTATTTAAATTGGAATCAGATTGAAATTACAAGGATACTTTTCAAATGGGCTAAAAAAACTTAGTGAAGATATATTAAGTGAGAACCAGAATTTAAATTTATAGTTTAAGTTCCTTAAAGAAATAAGGCACGTCAATTCCAATACTAACATCATGCCAAATCACCGAAAGCACTAGAAGATAGATTCAGTCAATATTTTTTGTGCGATGTTGGTACTACTTGGGCGAATAAAGGTTTTGAATAACTGAAAATCCATAGCAATCATTTCAAAATAAATAAATCAAAGATATTAATGGTACAAAACTCTGTGATGAGGTAGTTGCTTATAAACACATTTTCAGTAAAAATAAATTACAAATTCAAACTCTGTTGTTTTACATTTTTGTATCTATAATTTTTTTGTATCTAATAATTATCCTTTTCTAACTTAACCCACAACCACTACAACAGCTGAATTAGGCAAACGACACATGCTGGTATCACAACCCACAGCCGGATTTATACTTTCAGGGGCCTGGAGCGGTAGTAAATAATGGGTCCCCATATTATAAATTATTTTTAAATAATATAATTACATACTAGGTAGACAGATAAGTTAAAAGTTAGGAATTAAAACAGTAATTTATATTTTATTAGCTTTTAAATATTTTAATAAAAACAAAGACATAATAATATAATCATTTTAATGTTTGGTAAGACGATATAGCCGAATCCACATATCATTTTTATTGTTTTACCAGCAGTGTACTAGCTGCTCAGATATCGAAAAAAAAAAAAAAACAATCGAAGCTGACTTAGACAGGATCCATGTCGGATGAGATTAAGTCTAGTTCAGTGCCATTTTTTTGTTTTAATTTGCCGTTCTATTAATATGAACTTCTTACACAAATAATTAAAGTAAAGTCTTCTTTGTAAACAATACTGGTAGTACAGTCACTTGGTGACAACACGTATAAATATTCCGCTATACTAATTCCGAAAAATGCAACAGACAGTTGCCCATATAAGAAGCACTTATCGCTCAAGTTGACGCCAGCCACATGAAACATTTTATTGTATCTTGTGAATTTATTTATTTTGTTCTTTCCGTGATTATTTTTGATATGTAAACTGTAGGAAATTGGTCAATCGACTCATTTCCTATTAGTATATGCTCTTTCTATCGAAGTAATTTTTATTCTTACATATTTAGGGACTACAACCAACGCCCCGGCATCGGGGCAAGTGCCAGGAGCGCGATGTCTAATGAGGGTCGCCATCGTATGTTTTTCTTTGTTTTTGGTCATTTGTAGTTTAAAAGAGAGGATTTTTTTTAGTTCTTCGCTTGTATTTTGGAAGTGGGATCTTTTTTTTAGGTCATCATTTGTATTTTCACCTGACTATTTGTCTTTTAAAAGGGCGCTATTTTAAGTTAATTTAATTTATTTGCCAAGGGCGCCAAAAACATGCTTCGGTTCTGGCTCCAACATATTCAACTACAAACTGAACGTTATAATTTTCGACAAATATTAAAACATATAAATTCTTATTTTGAGTTATCTTATTGATCTGGGATATATTTCCTCGCGGACTTTCATATATAAAAGACGGAAAAGGCTATCATATATATTTTCGATATATCTTTTACAATTTCCACAATCGATATGGTGGTATTATATCAATTTTAATGTGCTGTGCGCAATATTTTTTCAGACTAATTTCAAAATATTTTTCAATTGTTCAGAATCCTGGTGTCATACTGCGACATTTAGGCCCGGTCTTTCCACCTCCTAATAAACTTGTTAATAAATGTTATTAGGTAAATAAACAGAAATTAGGTCTTTCAATACTTATTTTGCTTATTATGTACCTTACAATTTGCTTATTAGCTAAATCATCTAGCTTATAAGGCGTATAAGCTAGTTAATATATTATATCTGTAACTTTTTGTGTATAAAATTAATAATTATCAAAGATAATATGGATAATTTTGAGGAAATTGATGATATTTTGGAAATTGAAGAAGTTGAAATAATTAATATTATAAATCCAGATCCACGTCAATATATTTGGCGTGAAAGGCCTGAGCATATAGATATATGTAATGACAATGATTTTTCGATTATCGACTATTACTACAGGAAATGAAGCTCAAAAAATGACAAAACCTCGCAATTTTTGCAAAAATTTGGAATTAGGCTCATTTCACCCTCTAGTTCATTTTCTACATTGTGCCGTTGTACGCTTTTTGTTTTTTAAGGGTGAAAACTACCCCTAATTGTAAAAAATTATAAAATAACATTTTAAACCTTAATATGGGTAAACATTTGGTTTGGATTAGCTAAATATGGATCGTTTTATGCTTTAGAATACAATTTCATAATGTTTCAACCCTTAAGAATCAACCCTTGTTGGATTAAAAAATGGTTTCATCTTGTATCGATTTGCACCAAAATTTGAAATTAGGTTCGTCTCACCCTCTACTTCAAATTCTATATCATGCTCATGGGCACTGTTTATTTTTTAAGGGTGAAAACTACCCCTAATTGTCAAAAATTATAAAATAACGTTGTAAACCTTAAGATGGGTAAAATTTGGTTTGGATTAGTTGAATAATGATTGTTTCATGCTTTGGAATACAATTTCTAATGTTTCAACCCTTAAAAACCCACCCTTGTTAGAGCTTGATATAAAAAAAATCGCTCCGAACCGTGCTATTCGAATGTTTCGAAAAAAAAATTATTGGTTTTTTAAACATAGCTCCTTCATTTTTAGTGCTAGAAAGTTTTTTCAAAAACGATTTTGTAGGGCTTTTCAAGAGCTATAAGACTATGTAAATTAAATTCCTTAAGATCCCTTAGTTTTTAAATGGGGTGAGTTTGAAGGGCTCGAATAAGGTGGTGTTCGCTTGTAAATAGAGGTTTTAAACGGCTATATCTCGCCAAATATTCACTGTACAGAAAATATATGCACAGGGAAATTTAAGTCATTAAAAAAGCTACAATTTAGTGCTCTATCATTTTTTCGTATCTCCAGTAATTTCGGAGATATTTTGAAGAAAAGGGTGAAAAATACGAAATCGCAAAAAATCGTTTTCTCTTTAAACTCACATTTTTCTAAAATTAGGCATTGTAAATTAGTCAAACTTCTTGGGTGTACTGAAAATACATATATGAAGAGAACCACAGAAGGGTGAGGATCAATTTTAATTAGGGGGGTAAATAGCTTGTTTTCACTGATTTTTTCGTAGAAAAAAGTAGGTACCGACCTTATTTTGATCATAAGTCGCTTAATTTTTATGCTAGAGACTTTTTTTTTTGTTTGAAAGGTCAAATCAAATACTTTAAAAAAGATTCAATGAGTTTTCCTCGAAAAATGCAAATTTTTCCTGTTATTTGACTTTGAATCTTTCAAATTATGCATTTGGCGAAAAAAAGTTAACCATTAACTCGGTATCTCGGTTCGTATTGGTCGTAGAAAAATAATAAAAAAAGGATTTTGTTCTTTTAAAAGCTACAATTTTGATTTCTACAGTTTTTTTGATAAAATGCATATTTTTCGAGTTATTCGCAAAAAACTTTTTAAAAACATCAATTTTTTCGTCAAAAAACTGTTACTTTCAACCGCGAATAACTCAAAAAATATTAGATTTACGAAGAAAACGTAAAGAACATTTTTTTCTTAGAATTACTTTTCCCATCGATTCCTATAGTTAAAATGTAGTAAAAAATTTCCACCCCCGAGATGGGGTGGCAACCACCCCCAAGGTTTTAGCGTACACCGGCATGATGTAGAAAATGATGCTTGGGCTATTCCCTACCTTCTGTGAAAATTTCACGTAATTCCGTGCTGGACGAAAAAATTGCGAGCCAAAATGCTTCATTTCCTGTACTATATTAGCAGTGCTATTATTAATTGAATATGAAATCTATATATATAAAAGGCAGTGTCCTGACTGACTGACTCACTCATCACCGCCCAGCCTGTACCCCTGGGCCTAGAAACTTGAAATTTGGAGAGCATATTCCCTCCATGACGTAAGCACCCACTAAGAAGGGATTTTTCGAAATTCAACCCCTAAGGGGCGAAAAAGGGGTGAAATGTGATTTCACAGATTCTTTAATATCTCTTCGGGTCGATGGGATATCGACTTAGTTTTTGCTTACAAAGATTACCCATACAAATGCCGAAAAACTTATTTCAGGATTTTGTACTAATCAACCCCTAAAGGGGTGAATCTACAATCGGGGTGAATTTTACATCCCGTTGTATTTCCTGTGTTTGTTGAGTTATAAGGTTTCTTTTTGGCACATAGGTGTCTTTTTATAATACCTCGAAATGGTTTTGACAGTTTTTTAAAATTTCAACCCTAAAGGGTGAAAAGGGATGATATGTGATTTCAAGGATTCTTTAATATCTCTTAGGACCAATAAGATAGCTTTTTTCTTACAAAAATTACCTATACAAATTCCAAAAAACTAATTTCAGGATTTTGTCCTAATCAACCCCTAAATGGTGAATCTACAATCGGGGTGAATTATATATCCCGACGTATTTTCTGTGTTTGTTGAGTTACAAAATTTATTTTCGGCACATAAATGTCTTTTTAAAATAACTGGAAATGGTGTTGACAGTTTTTTAAAATTACGTCCCTAAAGGGTGAAAAGGGGTGAAATGTTAATTCAAGGATTCCTTAATATCTCTTAGGACCAATAAGATAACGACTTGGTTTTTATTTACAAAGATTACCCATACAAATGCCGAAAAACTTATTTCACGATTTTGTTCTAATCAACCCTTAAAGGGATGAATCTACAAACAGGGTGAATTATACATCCCATCGTATTTCATGTGTTTGTTGAGTTATAAAATTTATTTTTTGCACATAGGTGCCTTTTTAAAATATCTCGAAATGGTATTGACAGTTTTTTAAAATTACATCCCTAAAGGGTGAAACGGGCTGATATGTTAATTCAATGATTCCCTAATATCTCTTAGGACCAATAAGATACCGACTTGGTTGTTACTTACAATGATTACCCTTACAAATGCAGAAAAACTTATTTCAGGATTTTGTCCTAATCAACCCTTAAAGGGATGAATCTACAAACGGGGTGAATTATACGTCCCGTCGTATTTCATGTGTTTGTTGACTTATAAAATTTATTTTTTGCACATAGGTGTCTTTTTAAAATATCTCTAAATGGTATTGACAGTATTTTAAAATTACATCCCTAAAAGGTGAAACGGGCTGAAATGTTAATTCAAGGATTCCCTAATATCTCTTAGGGCCAAAAAGATACCGACTTGGTTGTTACTTACAATGATTACCCTTACAAATGCTGAAAAACCTATTTCAGGATTTTGTCCTAATCAACCCTTAAAGGGATGAATCTACAAACGGGGTGAATTATACGTCCCGTCGTATTTCATGTGTTTGTTGAGTTATAAAATTTATTTTTTGCACATAGGTGTCTTTTTAAAATATCTCTAAATGGTATTGACAGTATTTTAAAATTACATCCCTAAAAGGTGAAACGGGCTGAAATGTTAATTCAAGGATTCCCTAATATCTCTTAGGACCAATAAGATACCGACTAGGTTTTTACTTACAAAGATTACCCATACAAATGCCGAAAAACTTATTTCACGATTTTGTCCTAATCAACCCTTAAAGGGATGAATCTAGAAACGGGGTGAATTATACATCCCATCGTATTTCATGTGTTTGTTGAGTTATAAAATTTATTTTTTGCACATAGTTGTCATTTTAAAATATCTCGAAATGGTATTGACAGTTTTTTAAAATTACATCCCTAAAGGGTGAAACGGGCTGAAATGTTAATTCAAGGATTCCCTAATATCTCTTAGGACCAATAAGATACCGACTTGGTTGTTACTTACAATGATTACCCTTACAAATGCTGAAAAACTTATTTCAGGATTTTGTCCTAATCAACCCTTAAAGGGATGAGTCTACAAACGGGGTGCATTATACGTCCCGTCGTATTTCATGTGTTTGTTGACTTATAAAATTTATTTTTTACACGTAGGTGTCTTTTTATAATATCTCGAAACAGTATTGACAGTTTTTTAAAATTACATCCCTGAAGGGTAAAAAGGGGTGAAATGTTAATTCAAGGATTTCTTAATATCTCTTAGGACCAATAAGATACCGACTTGGTTTTTACTTACAAAGATTACCCATACGAATGCCGAAAAACTTATTTCAGGATTTTGTCCTAATCAACCCCTAAAGGGGTGAATCTACAAACGGGGTGAATTATACATCCCGTCGTATTTCATGTGTTTGTTGAGTTATAAAATTTATTTTTTGCACATAGTTGTCTTTTTAAAATATTTCGAAATGGTATTGACAGTTTTTTAAAATTACATCCCTAAAGGGTGAAATGGGCTGAAATATTAATTCAAGGATTCCCTAATATCTCTTAGGACCAATAAGATACCGACTTGGTTGTTACTTACAATGATTACCCATACAAATGCTGAAAAACTTATTTCAGGATTTTTTCCTAATCAACCCTTAAAGGGATGAATCTAGAAACGGGGTGAATTATACATCCCTTCGTTTTCATGTGTTTGTTGAGTTATAAAATTTATTTTTTACACGTAGGTGTCTTTTTAAAATATCTCGAAACGGTATTGACAGTTTTTTAAAATTACATCCCTAAAGGGTGAAAAGGGGTGAAATATTAATTCAAGGATTTCTTAATATCTCTTAGGACCAATAAGATACCGACTTGGTTTTTGCTTACAAAGATTACCCATACAAATGCCGAAAAACTTATTTCAGGATTTTGTCCTAATCAACCCCTAAAGGGGTGTATCTACAAACGGGGTGAATTATACATCCCGTTGTATTTCCTGTGTTTGTTGAGTTATAAAATTTCTCTTTGGCACATAAGTGTCTTTTTAAAATATCCCTAAATAATATTGACAGTGTTTTAAAATTGCACCCCTTAAGGGTGAAAATGGGTGAAATGTGAACTCAAGGATTTCTTAATATCTCTTAGGACCAATAAAATATCGACTTGGTTTTTGCTAACAAAGATTACTCATTCAAATGCCGAAAAACCTATTTTAGGATTTTGCCCTAATCAACCCCGAAAGGAGTGAATCTCCAATTGGGGTGAATTATACAAGCAGTCATTTTTTCTGTGTTGGTTGACTTATAACATACCTTTTTGGCACATAGGTGTCTTTTTTAAATATCTCGAAATAGTTTTCACGGTTATTTTAATTTCCGCCTAAAGGGTTAAAAGGGGTGAAATGAGATTTCAATGATTTTCTAATATCTCTGAGGACCAACAAAATATCGATTTGGTTTTTGCTTATAAAGATTACTAATACAAAGGCCGAAAAACCTATTCAGGATTTTGTCCTAATCAACACCTAAAACGGTGAATCTACATTTGGACTTAATTATACTTCCCGTCGTATTTTCTGTATTTGTTGAGTCATAACAATTATTTTTGGCTGATGGTTGTTTTTTTTTTTTAATATCTCGAAATGGTTTTGAAATTTTTTTAAAATTGCATCCCTGAAGGGGGAAATGTGATTTCAAGGATTCCTTAATATTTCTTAGGACCAATAAGTTATGAGCGATTTGATTTTTGCTTATAAAGATTACTTATACAAATGCCAAAAACTTATTTCAGTATTTTATCCTAATCGACTCCTAAAGGGGTGAATCTACATTCGGGGTGAATTATACATCCTGTCGTATTTCCTGTGTTTGTTTAGTCATAACATTCCTTTTTGGTACATAGATGTCTTTTTAAAATACCTCGAAATAATTTTGACAGTTTTTTAAAATTTCACCCTTAAAGGGGTAAATGGGTATTTTTTATTCGATAGAACGTTTTTTGGACATAAATACATAAAATTCACAAAATATATTCCACTAAGAAGTGATTTTTCGAAAGTAGACCTCTAAGGGGGTAAAAAGGGGGTAAAATATGATTTCAGGAATTCCTCAATAACTCTTAGATCCATTTAGATATCGACTAGGTTTTTGCATTCAAAGGTTACTCATAGAAATGTTAGCAAAAAAATTCAGGATTTTGCCCTAATCAACCCCTAAAGGCATGAATCTATATTCGGGGTGAATTATAGAAACCTTACATAGGTTTCTATTAAATAGAAACCTACTTATCTTTCTTTTTAAAATATTTAGTAAGCGTGTTGACATTTTTTTTAAATTTATCCCTAACGGGGTTCATTGGTATTTTTTATTCGATAGATCGTCTCTTGACATAGGGACATGAAATTCGGGAAATATATTCCTTCCATGACGTAAGCACCCACTAATATTAAACTTTTCAAAATTCTAAGGGGGTGAAAAGGGCTGAAATTTGATTTCACGGATTCCTCAATATCTCTTAGGACTATTGAGATATTGACTTGGTTTTTGCTTACAAAAGTTACCCATACTTAGATAAACTTAAACTTATTTTAAAATTTTACCATAACCAACCCCAAAAAGGGTGACTCAGCCTTCAGGGTATAGAACCCTTCGTATTTCCTTCGTTTGTTCGTAAGAACCCACTACGAAGGGATTTCTTGAAGTTCGACCTCTATGTGGTGAAAAAGAGTAAAAAGTTTTTTCACGGATTCCTCAATATCTCTTAGGACAAATGAGATATCGACTAGGTTTTTGCTTATAAATGTTACCCATACACATGTTTAAAAACAAACTGAGTATTTTACACTAATGACACTAACGAGATCGTCAATATACCGTAGCGAAGCACGGGTGCTCAGCTAGTCTATATATATAAAAGGCAGTGTCCTGACTGACTGACTCACTCATCACCGCCCAGCCCGAACCCCTGGGCCTAGAAACTTGAAATTCGGAGGGTATATTCCCTTCATGACGTAAGCACCCAATAAGAAGGGATTTTTTGAAATTCCACTCCTAAGGGATGAAAAGGGGTGAAATGTGATTTCACGAATTCCTTAATATCTCTTAGGGCCGATGGGATATCGACTTAGTTTTTGCTTACAAGTATTACCCATACAAATACCGAAAAACCAATTTCGGGATTTTGCCCTAATCAACCCCTAAAGGGGTGAACCTACTATCGGGGTGGATTATACATCCCGTTGTATTTCCTGTGTTCGTTTAGTTGCAAGATTACTTTTTGGCACATAGGTGTCTTTTTAAAATATCTCGAAATGGTATTGACAGTTTTTTGAAATTTCACCCCTAAGGGATGAAAAGGGGTGAAATGTGATTTTACGAATTCCTTAATATCTCTTAGGACCAATAAGATATCGACTTGCTTTTTGCTTACAAAGATAACCCATACAAATACCGAATCACCAATTTCAGGATTTTGTCCTAATCAACCCCTAAAGGGGTGGATCTACAATCGGGGTGAATTATACATCCCGTCGTAATTCCTGTGTTCGTTTAGTTGCAACATTACTTTTTGGCACATAGGTGTCTTTTTAAAATATCTCGAAATGGGTTTGACAGTTTTTTAAAATTCTATCCCTAAGGGTTGAAAAGGGGTGAATTGTGATTTCAAGGATTCCTTAATATCTTTTACGATCAATAAGATATCGACTTACTGTTTGCTTGCAAAGATTATCCATACAATTACCGAAAAACTTATTTCAGGAATTTTTCCTAATCAACCCCTAAAGGGGTGGATCTACAATCGGGGTGAGTTATATATTCCGTCGTATTTCCTGTGTTCGTTTAGTTGCAACATTACTTTTTAGCACATAGGAGTATTTTTTAAATATCACGAAATGGGTTTGACAGTTTTTTAAAATTTCACCCCTAAGGGTTGAAAAGGGGTGAATTGTGATTTCAAGGATTCCTTAATATCTCTTAGGACCAATAAGATATGGACTTACTGTTTGTTTGCAAAGATTATCCATACATTTACCGAAAAACGTATTTCAGGAATTTGTCCTAATCAACCCCTAAAGGGGTGGATCTACAATCGGGGTGAGTTATATATTCCGTCGTATTTCCTGTGTTCGTTTAGTTGCAACATTACTTTTTAGCACATAGGAGTATTTTTAAAATATCTCGAAATGGGTTTGACAGTTTTTTAAAATTTTAACCCTAAGGGTTGAAAAGGGGTGAATTATGATTTCAAGTATTCCTTAATATCTCTTAGAACCAATAAGATATCGACTTGCTTTTTGCTTACAAAGATTACCTATACAAATACCGAATCACCAATTTCAGGATTTTGTCCTAATCAACCCCTAAAGGGGTGGATCTACAATCGGGGTGAATTATACATCCCGTCGTAATTCCTGTGTTCGTTTAGTTGCAACATTACTTATAGGCACATAGGTGTCTTTTTAAAATATCTCGAAATGGGTTTGACAGTTTTTTAAAATTCTATCCCTAAGGGTTGAAAAGGGGTGAATTGTGATTTCAAGGATTCCTTAATATCTTTTACGATCAATAAGATATCGACTTACTGTTTGCTTGCAAAGATTATCCATACAATTACCGAAAAACTTATTTCAGGAATTTTTCCTAATCAACCCCTAAAGGGGTGGATCTACAATCGGGGTGAGTTATATATTCCGTCGTATTTCCTGTGTTCGTTTAGTTGCAACATTACTTTTTAGCACATAGGAGTATTTTTTAAATATCACGAAATGGGTTTGACAGTTTTTTAAAATTTCACCCCTAAGGGTTGAAAAGGGGTGAATTGTGATTTCAAGGATTCCTTAATATCTCTTAGGACCAATAAGATATGGACTTACTGTTTGTTTGCAAAGATTATCCATACATTTACCGAAAAACGTATTTCAGGAATTTGTCCTAATCAACCCCTAAAGGGGTGGATCTACAATCGGGGTGAGTTATATATTCCGTCGTATTTCCTGTGTTCGTTTAGTTGCAACATTACTTTTTAGCACATAGGAGTATTTTTAAAATATCTCGAAATGGGTTTGACAGTTTTTTAAAATTTTAACCCTAAGGGTTGAAAAGGGGTGAATTATGATTTCAAGTATTCCTTAATATCTCTTAGAACCAATAAGATATCGACTTGCTTTTTGCTTACAAAGATTACCTATACAAATACCGAATCACCAATTTCAGGATTTTGTCCTAATCAACCCCTAAAGGGGTGGATCTACAATCGGGGTGAGTTATATATTCCGTCGTATTTCCTGTGTTCGTTTAGTTGCAACATTACTTTTTAGCACATAGGAGTATTTTTAAAATATCTCGAAATGGGTTTGACAGTTTTTTAAAATTTTAACCCTAAGGGTTGAAAAGGGGTGAATTATGATTTCAAGTATTCCTTAATATCTCTTAGAACCAATAAGATATCGACTTGCTTTTTGCTTACAAAGATTACCTATACAAATACCGAATCACCAATTTCAGGATTTTGTCCTAATCAACCCCTAAAGGGGTGGATCTACAATCGGGGTGAATTATACATCCCGTCGTAATTCCTGTGTTCGTTTAGTTGCAACATTACTTATAGGCACATAGGTGTCTTTTTAAAATATCTCGAAATGGGTTTGACAGTTTTTTAACATTCCATCCCTAAGGGTTGAAAAGGGGTGAATTGTGATTTCAAGGATTCCTTAATATCTTTTAGAATTTTTCCTAATCAACCCCTAAAGGGGTGGATCTACAATCGGGGTGAGTTATATATTCCGTCGTATTTCCTGTGTTCGTTTAGTTGCAACATTACTTATAGGCACATAGGTGTCTTTTTAAAATATCTCGAAATGGGTTTGACAGTTTTTTAAAATTCCATCCCTAAGGGTTGAAAAGGGGTGAATTGTGATTTCAAGGATTCCTTAATATCTTTTAGAATTTTTCCTAATCAACCCCTAAAGGGGTGGATCTACAATCGGGGTGAGTTATATATTCCGTCGTATTTCCTGTGTTCGTTTAGTTGCAACATTACTTTTTAGCACATAGGAGTATTTTTTAAATATCTCGAAATGGGTTTGACAGTTTCTTAAAATTTCACCCCTAAGGGTTGAAAAGGGGTGAATTGTGATTTCAAGGATTCCTTAATATCTCTTAGGACCAATAAGATATCGACTTGCTTTTTGCTTACACTTTTTGCTTAGGATGTCCTCGTGATTTCAAGGATTGTTTAATATTTTTTAACACCAATAAGATATCGACTTGGTTTTTGCTTACAAAAACTACCCATGCAAGTACCGAAAAACCAATTTTTGGATTTTGTCCTAATCAACCCCTTAAGGGGTGGATCAACAATCGGGATGAATTATACATCCCGTCGTATTTCCTGTGTTCGTTTAGTTGCAACATTACTTTTTGGCACATAGGTATCTTTTTAAAATATCTCGAAATTTTTTTAAAATTACCCCCTAAAGGGTGAAAAGGGATGAATTGTGATTTCAAGGATTCCTTAATATCTAGGTGTTTTTTTTTTAATATCTCGAAATGATTTTGACATTTTTTTAATTTCACCCCTTAAGGGTGAAAAGGGGTGAAATGTAATTTCAGTAATTCCTTAATTCTTTTAGGACCAATAAGATATCGACTTGGTGTTTGCTTACAAAAATTATCCATACAAATGCCGAAAAACTTATTTCAGGATTTCGTCCTAATCAACCCCTAAAGGGGTGATTCTACAAACGGCGTAGATTATACATCGCGTCGTATTTCCTGTGTTTGTCGAGTTATAACGTTTCTTTTTGGCACATAGGTGTCTTTTTAAAATGTCTCGAAATGGTTTTAACAGTTTTTTACCTTTAACAAATATCACCTAAAGGGTGAAAAGAGGGAATTTTGATTTCAAGGACGCCTTAATATCTTCTAGGATCAATAAGATATAGACTTGGTTTTTGCTTATAAAGATTACCCTAATACAAATGCCGAAAAATGAATTTCAGGATTTTATCTTAATCTACCCCTAAAGGGGTGAATCTACATTCGGGTTGAATTATAGAACTCTTTGTATTTCCAGCGGTTGTTGAGTTATAACATTCCATTTTGGCATATATGAGTTTTGACAGTTTTCTTTCACTCCTAAAGGGTAAATTAGTATTTTTTTGTTAGAAATAAAAAATTTGGAGAGTACATTTTTCAGTATGACGTAAGAACCCACTAAGAAAGGATTTTTTCAAGTTTGACCCCTATCTGGTGAAAAGGAGTAAAATATTTTTTCCCGGATTCCTCAATATCTCTTAGGACAGATGAGATATCGACTAGATTTTTTGTTAAAAAGGTTACCCATACACAAGTTTAAAAACAAACTGCGGATTTTATGCCAATGTGACCATCAATATACCGTAGCGAAGCACGGGTTTTCAGCTAGTTAAACATAAAACAAACAGGTAAATATAAACATTATATGTCTGGACTACACTCATATATTACATATGATGATTTTTAGAAACTCTGCTATTTCCCCTTTAATACAGTTTCTAATTACATTGAGATTTTATGCAGTTGTTAGCATATATGTAGGAGACTTTGCTGGTGTTCATAAATCAACAGCAGGAAAAATAATAAAAAGGTTCACCACCGCTCTTACAAATCTTGCACCAATTTATATACAATTACCACAGGATGAACAAAGCTTGTTGACAACGAAACAGCAATTTTATGTAATTGCTAGATTTCCAAGTGTAATTGGAGCTATTGATTGCATTCACATAAGATTACAGTCACCAGGTAAATTAATGAAATGTACAGTGCATTTAATCATATTTAACAAATGTTTTCTTACAGGAGGACCTAATGCAAAATATTTCAGAAATAGAAAGGGCTATTTTTCATTAAACGTTTAATGTTTATGTAATGCTAATTATGTAATCACTGATATTGTGACTCGTTGGCCCGGTTCGAGTCATGACAGCAGTGGCGCAGCCAAGGGGGGTGCCGACGAGCCTGGGCCCCTCCCAGGACCAGCAGATTACGCGGCGTTGCTCGGAGAGTTGAAGATAAAATTTGTTAACCACAACCAGTGGCGCAGCCAAGGGGGAGGCGAAGGGCTTGGGCCCCTCCCAGGACCAGCAGATTACGCGGCGTTGCTCGGAGAGTTGAAGTTAAAATTTGGTAACCACAACCAGTGGCGCAGCCAAGGAGGGGGGGCTGGGCCCCTAGTCAAATTATAAAACTCGCCCAGTCAAATGATAAAACTGTTTTAAACAACTAATTACTCGATTCAGATAAGATAAAGTGAAAATCTGACTTCGATATAACCTTCCGAATGTAATTTTAAAATGACACCTCAAACGTGAAATAGAGTAGAAATAGTAGAAATATAATAAAAAGAGTAGTTTTGGAGACAATCGCACTCTTAAAATTGGTATGTATTTGGTTTTATTTTGTGGATAAATGTGAATATCAATATCTTCTTAGGTATTTTTGAAATTATGATGTTTTACACCCAAAAAGGACCGATATAAGTTGTACTGAACAACAGTGGGCACAAGCCCCCTCTGAAGGTTCAATGAAATGAAAATTCAACAAATTTATCATAATCGTACAGCTAAATAACTTATGTATTTTACAATAATAAAAAGCTATATTTTATTATGATTAGTGTTGAAATTAACAGAAAATACATATTTACATGTTATTTTTAGGTTTTCGTAGGTATAATCCTTATTCCGTCACATGAGTCTGTTCGTTCAGGACATATTGTGGCCAAGCGGCTGATTTAGAGAACTGAACATAAGTAAGAGAAATATTGAGACTTCAAAAATATATCCCGCGAAAAATATAAATAAATATGTATTTATCGAAGAAAAAATCAAGTGAAAGTTTTTGATACATGGGTTAGAGTGAATTCAAATAGAGTTGAGTTCATCAATAAAACTTTGCAGAAATGATTTTTCGTATGGACGGGTCTAATTTACTTATAATAGGGGTGTTAGGTTTACATTAGTTCATACGACGTGTAATTGAAAGACCGGGCCTTAGGTTATCTTTTAGACAAGTGTCCAATAAACTAGTGAAGACCGAATCAAAATCCACGGCTATCCCCCCCCCCCCCTCTTGTCGGGCGTACAGACAGATAGACATTTTCCTTTCCTATTTAGAGCAGTAGTTCCCATTGTTTTCGAAAAGCGGACCACATACGTATATTGAAAGCCTCGTAATAGGAGGCCGAATTGAGAAATGGAAATGTATTTTTTTGTATATGTATGTAAATTAATTACGTATTAGAATGCAATAGGTCGAATATCTGGGAAATCCCATAATTCAGCAAGCGTTGGTACATTGCATGTTAGGCTCCTTGCGCACTGCCGACCAGTCGCCGAAGCCCAATCTGAAGTCTCCGACGACCACTAAATACAATAACTAAAATATATGATGTCGTACATGGTCGCTGAGACCATAAACATGGGCGTTCCCAAAGAAGACCAGCCGGTATCCATGAATAGTGAGATGCGTGTAATCAAATAAGCTTTTTCAGATTGCGGACTACTACTCCGTTTGTAAAATTGTCACAATGAGTTTAGAGAGATATATTTCTGAGCTCAAATCTCGCAATGACATTTGAGATTTGTTTTATATGGAGTATTTTAATCGTGACATTCAGGGCTGTATTGGAGGGTATACGGCGTATACCCTGTGGTTTGATTTTAACGAATAGCGTATACCCTGTGCTTATTGAAAAATCAAAACATGCAAAGATATTAAATTTTCAAATACTTAAATATTTTAAACTGTTAATATTTGCTTTCAAATTTTTTATCTTTAACTGTAATAACCAAATACAATAATATGAGCGGCGGTGAATCATTACTACTGGCATCGCCGCTCGATCACTTGTATTCTATCTCGGTAGTAAATCACTGTTTATTACACCATATTCCATTTTATTTACATTTAACGAAATTATAAACGACAGCGGCGTTGCTTTAGTCTCAGTATTCGTACAAACTCTTCTATAGCAAATCTTGTCTTGTGTACTGACAGTGTCTGACAGTTTTTTGTGTTAATTGCGATTTATAAAAGAAGTGTAATAATTTTTACTATGGATCAGTGGTTACCAATTGGACAATTATGTTCAAAAAGAAAATTAGATGACGACGAATTACATGCAAATAAACAAAAGGGCAAAAAATCGGATGCTGCAATTTTAATAGTTAAAATGGCCCGAGATATGGAATGAGTCTCAGTGGTCAGAATTCCAAACCAAATATACTTGGCTTATAAGTTCAAATGGTAAACTTGGATGTAATATTTGTTCCACTCTAAAAAACTTAAATGTATCAAAAAAAGAAAGATTACATATATCTGATGAATGGAGTAAATGTTTAATTGAGGGGACAAGAAAAGGTCGTGCTAATAAATTGTCTAATTTGCGGGTTCAAATTAAAAAAATCAGCTGTGGTCACCACAGAACCGACCGCCATCACAAAGTACTTGTATAAAATACCTACATTCTAACAGCAGAGTAGAAATAGCTTTGCCTAATATTTTCTAACAGGGATATTATTTATCATGATCATGGAAACGTTACATATAAGTATGAAAAAATAGATACTTTGAAATATGAAGTGTGAAATTTTTAAAAAAATTTCAAAAATTTTTCGTTTTATCAAAAAATGTCTCAAATAAAAGTTATTAGTTATTACATTTATACCAACTTTTGTCAAATAAATTTTTTTGAAATATTTTTCTGTTGCTAAATATTCGCAAAATTCTTAAAATCGGCATGAGTAAACTCCCATTTTTAGTCAAACGATTTTTACCAAAAGTTGATCGATTTGTGCCATTGATGTTAAAATATGCAGTTTCATAAAAATCCTTTTAGCCGAATTTGCTCTGCATGTGCACACAGACAGACGGACAGACAGACCGACAGACATCATGCTAAAAATAGTCAAAACGTTATGTAGGGACCTCAATTCGTGGAAATCCATCGAAATCCTCGAAAAGTCAAAATCGGTATGATCACAATACCTCTCTTATATATGTTGGCGGTCGGTAAAAACACGTTGATTCGGAGACTCATAAAATCGCTCAGAAAAAGTGCCATCTGTGAACGCAATCGCAAGTGAATTCTAAAATTTCCAAATTTCCAGGTAATCCTTTATAAATTTTTTCTTAAAATTAAAATTCACACCATATTAAACTCACCCAACTACATATATCATTATCCACTTTCACTTCTCACCCTTGTCTAACTCATTTTTATAACCTTAAAATTAATTACATGCTTCATAAAAACCGTCATATTAAAAATTATTACAAATAGTGACATCTCTTTTCCACGTACATAACCAGCTCCGCCTGGCAAGACTGTCTTTGCAGACTTGTCAGGTTTTGCGTTTATCGACTTAAGTCACTAAGATAATGCAGTGTGCATGTTGTTACTGTTTAAGCGCCGTTTTTAAAATAAAAAATAAATTTTAAAATAAACCAATCGCAGCTAAACGCAAACAATACAGAAAACATTATGACTCAGCAACCATCTACATCATCTCCAAACCAAACTCTACCAATTACAACACCAAACAAGAAAATGAATTTCGCAAATGCCATTAAAAATAAAACTTTTCCGAAAAAAGAACAAGGAATAATCATTCAAAATCCAATTGAAGGTATCAATCCAGAAGAGTATATCTATGCTATCGGCGACATTGTAGGCCCCCAAAATATTACGCATACCTCTAGGAAAAATAAAAAAATATACATATTTCTTCCAAAAAAAAGATCAAGTAGATAACCTTATTAATAATCATAGGAACATCACTGTCCAAAACCAAAACATAGAGTTGAGAAGACTAATAAATCCTGCACAACGACTTATAATATCGAATGTTTGCCCGACTATACCACATGATATCATCATTCAAGCACTCGACCAACAGAATCTAAAAATGGTTTCCCCAGTCACGTTTCTTCATGCTGGTTTTCAACGTGAAGAATATAAACATATTCTAAGTTTCCGCTAACAGGTGTATATTACTGAAGAGGAACAAACACTTATCCCTCATAGAATTGAAATAGAGCATGAAGAAACCACATACCAGATCTATCTAACAACTGACGCTATCTGCTCAAAATGCAAGCAAAAGGGGCATTCTCTAAATAGCTGCACAACTAAAGAAACACTGCAATTAGAGTCTATAAATACAGAGGAAACAGATAAACCAGAAATCAACAACAAAACTCAAGAAAATACCTAGAGCAATATTCCAAAAGAGCACACAATCAGCGCACAGGATGTTAATCAGGACACAGAAGAATATACTCAATCGGGCAGTCTTAAAAGACAAAGATCAGCAACCAACCAAGAAGAAAATATACCGGAAATAATTACCACAGAACCGACTATCGAACCAATAAAAGAAAATAACGAATCTGAACTGAAACATGGAAACTCGCAGGATGATTTAAAACAAGGATCCAAAAGACACAGGTCTACTAGTCCACGTAGTATAGCATGATTGTCCATAGATGAACAAATAAAATCAGTTAAGCCTGTATTAGAAAAAAATCAAAAAAGTACAAGATAAATTATAAAACATTAGTGGAATTCATAGAAGTTCAAAACACGAACGAAAAATTGAAAATAGCCCGAAAATACTTCACAGACGTACCGGATCTATTAGAAAACCTAATAGACTTACAGCCACACATTACTTATTCAACTACCAAATCCAACCTGACAAGGCTTATAAACAAAATTAAAGAACAACTTAATATCGAAGCAGATTTATAAACACATATCAACTATAATAAAATTTATAATAATGTCAATAATACAGTGGAACTTAAACGGATATTACTCCCATCTTGGAGAACTTCAACATCTCATATGTACACTTGATCCATACTATATCTGTCGACAAGAATCCCGCTTGAAAAGTCATCAAAACATCTTCATGAAGGACTATAAATGTTACGTTAAAAACCGTGATACAAATACCATTGCCAGCGGAGGAGTAGCCATTATAGTCAAAGAAAATATCCAAGCTACCCTAGTTAACTTAAACACAAGCTTTGAAGCCATTGCGATAACAAGCCACATACCAAACCTGGGAAAAACCACCATATGCAACGTATACCTACCACCAAATTTAACAATCACTCAAGATGATTTAGAAAATCTAAAAAAACAGCTTCCTACACCATTCATTCTACTAGGCGACTTCAACAACCACAATACCCCATGGGGATCTGAATCCACGGATAATAGAGGTAAAAAAGTAGAGAAACTGCTGAATGATGACAGTATAGTGCTTCTAAATGACTCATCCCCAACCCATTTATGTTCAAAAACAGGCAAACTTTCGTCCATAGATCTAACCATCTGCGACGCTTCATTAGCTCCTAACCTTTCATGGGATGTCTATCCTGATCCAATTGGCTATCACTTTCCTCTAATTATTGCATTCCCTCCATATCACACTTTAGATAATAACAAACCTTCATGGAAGATAAAAGAGGCAAACTGGGATCTTTTTAGACAATCTCTTTCAGACATATATAAAACCAAAAACTTAACAGGAAATTTTAATGTAACACAAGCAGTAGAGGATCTCATTAACGACATAAATAACGCTGGTGAAAGATCTATCGGAATAAAAACAGGAATTAATCGTAAAAAAACAGCATCCTGGTGGAATACAAGATGTGCAGTCGCAACCAGAAAACAAAAACAAGCACTTTACAAATACAGAAAATTCAACACGATTGACAATCTAATAAATCTAAAAAAATACAAAGCTGAAACGAGACGAATCATATTAGAGAGTAAAAAACAATCCTGGGAAGAATTTACGTCTTCGATCAACCCTAGCACACCCCCATCAAAGATATGGGAAAAAATAAGAAATATAAATGGGAAAAAAACATCAAATTTGACAACAGTACTCTACCATAACAATTCAACTATAACATCACCTCAAATATAGTGGAAACGCTAGCAGAAAATTTTGAATTCACATCAAGTAATACCAACTATAATAACTCCTTCAAAATACACAAAGCCAGAGCAGAAAAAAAAAATCGAAATAGAAAATACACAGACATACATCAATAAACCATTTAGCAAAAGAGAACTGCTGGCCGCCATACATAATTTAAAAGATAAGAAATGCCCAGGTTCATCCTCTCGTAAATGATTAAACAACTGCCCAGTGAAGTAACCAACCACTTATTAACCATATATATATATGGGAAAACGACGACTATCCCGAACAGTGGCAAAAAGTCAACACGATTCCAATACTGAAACCCAGTAAAAATAAAACAAACGCTGATAGTTATCGACCCATCTCAGTTTCGAATAACTTCAGTAAAGTTCTACAGATAATGACCAACAAACGACTTACTTGGTTCCTGGAAACAGAGAATATTATTTCAAATAAACAAAGAGGCTTCCGTCCAGACAGAGCACCCTTAGATCACATAATCTCATTAACCTGTGAAATACAGCAAACATTCAAAAACAAAGAACACCTTGTAGCTATATTTTTTGAGCTCCAGAAAGCTTATGACATGACAGGGCGTTTCAACATAATAAAACTGCTAAAAGAAAGCAGATTGAATGGTAATATCCTCAAATATGTTACAAACTTCCTCCAAAATAGAAAATTTCAAGTAATTGCAAATGGATACATCTCTAGTGAAAAAACACAGCAAAACGGCGTACCCCAAGGGGAAATATTAAGTGTAAACCTGTTTCTCATTGCCATCGACAAAATCTTGGAACACATACCAGAAAATATAAAAACTCTCCTCTATGCGGACGATCTTGTGATTTTCTGCAGAAACAAAGACATTAAACTTATCAGAGACTCACTACAAGAAGCAATCCTCAGTATAGAAAATTGGGCCGATAAAACAGGCTTCACCTTTTCCTCGACTAAAACTAAAGCCATGCATTTCACAAGAAAACATTATTCGCATTATAATCCAAAGTTAAAACTGTACGGTGACTCTATTACATATGTAACGAAGATTAAATTTCTGGGAATCACACTGGATAGAAAATTAACCTGGCAACCTCATATCCAACAACTTAAAAAGGATTGCATGCAAAGGATCTATATCTTGAAAACACTGGCTCACTACAAATGGGGCGCCCACAGAGAGATATTATTGAGGCTATATAAGTCACTGATACTGTCGAAAATTGATTACGGTAGCATAGTGTACAGAAACGCAAAACATACTCATCTAAAAACATTAGACACAATTCAGAACACCGCAATCAGGATAGCCACAGGAGCTTTAAGAACAAGTCCTATAGTCAAAATTACTAGTGAAGCTAATCAACCACCACTTCATTTCCACAGACGTCAACTCACCTTCTCTTACCTAACGAAATTAGCAACAAATGTGAATAATCCCACATATAACTATATGTTTCAAAATTTAAATAACCAAGTACTCCTTAAAAATATAATACGTTTTCATCAACAAGTACAAGAACAATTAAACAATATGAGTATGACATTTCCACAGCTAGGTCCAAACCAATTTAACACGATACCCCCCTGGATTCTGAACGCACCAAATTATAATCTCCTTCTAACTCGCCATAATAAAAAAGAAACCAGTCCATCCATCATTTTAAAATCTTACCATGAAATCATGTCCAAATACAAGAATCACACTGCCATTTACACAGATGGTGCTAAAATACAAAATAAAACCGGGGCCGCAATGGTAGTTGAGAAGAATGAAACAAGAAAATACCATCTTCCAAATATGACGAGCGTCTTCACTGCCGAAGCTTATGCATTACTCCAAGCAACAGAATATATAAAAAGCACTCTAAATAAAGAAGAATTCATAATACATATTGATTCCCTCAGCACCATTGCAGCCTTGAAACAAAGCTATTCAAAAGACGCCATCATCCAAAAGATTCAAGATAACATCCACTACTGTATTGACCAGGGGAAGAAAATCACAGTATTATGGGTTCCATCACATCGCAACATCCCAGGAAATGAAAAAGCAGATGAAGCTGCCAAGGAGGCCATACACCAAGAAATAATTCAAATGCCCACCACTACATATGATGCCAAGAGTTTTTTCAAAAAGAAACTGCAAGAAGAATGGAACAACATCCGCCACAAAATCCAAAGTCCGCAAAAGTATACAACAAGACATGAACAAATAGTTCTAACAAGAATAAAAATTGGACATACACGACTCACTCATCAATACATTTTCGAGAAAAAGACACCACCCATATGCCCCACCTGCAACACACAACTTACGGTGGAACACATACTTCTAGAATGTCCACAGTATACAGCACAAAGAATCAAACACAAACTTCCAACAGACGCACTACAAATTTCAACTAGTACATATGAAAAAAACATATTAAAATTTCTAGAAGATACAAACCTATTAGACAATATATAAAACTTCACATAATTCCTAATAGTTTAATTTTATTATAATAAATATTTATATATTATATTTGATTATGTAATTGATTATGTAATTATACTAAATTTGTAAAACAGATATTCCGGGGTGCTAATAACCAAGCAGTTGAAGCACCCCTAAATTCATATATTAAAAAAAAAAAATCGCTCAAAATATATTAGAACAAGGACAACAAAACCGCTTAGAGAAATACAGTTTGAATACAGTTTACATTGCAGAAGAAAAACCAACCACCAAAGTATTCAGAACTGCGTATTATCTAGCTAAAAATAACAGACCGTTTACCGGCCACGAACATCTTGTTCGATTAAACAGCTAAACGGCACAGAATTAGGTTCAATTCTCCATTCTCGATATACCGCAAAAAATATAATTAATCACATAGCTAAAGAAATGAGAAGCCAGTTAATTTTACGAATTGTTACTTTGCAGTCAAAATTGAGTGTCCTTATTGACGAATCTACAAGTTTGAGTAACAAAACGACTTTAATTATTTATTTGATAACTTTTTTGGGGGAAGAACATCCTGAATGTGTCTTTCTTGATTTGTGCGATCTGGATTCTCAAGATACAGAAAATATTGAAAACAAACTCTTAGCGACCCTAAAAATACACGGTTTTCGCGAGGATTATTTGAAAAATAACTGGATTGCAATTGCCACGGATGGAGCAAGTGTAATGGTAGGCAAATATTCTGGTGTGCTAATCCGACTTCAACAAAGATACTCGAAACTTTTTACTTGGCATTGTTTAAGTCATAGATTCGAATTATCTGTATCTGATGCTATAAAAGATGTACGTGGCATGAACCATTTTAAATCATAGATACCCGAAACTTTTTACTTGGCATTTTTTAAATCATAGACTCGAATTATCTGTATCTGATGATATAAAAGATGTACGTGGCATGAACCATTTTAAATCTTTTCTAGACAAACTATATACGTTATATAGGTAGTCTCCTAAAAATTCTCATGCGTTAGAGTGTGTATGCCATGAAATAGGATTATAATTTAAAAAGGTAGGACGAATTCTTGGAATTCGATGGGTAGCGAGTAGTTTTAAAACAGTGCGACCTATATGGAATTCATATGAAGCGTTACACCGCCACTTCAAAAACTCATGTGAAGATCAAAATTCTAAAACTACATTTCTGGGTTTAAAGAAAAGACTTGAAAGTCCTGAATTTCTATTAGATTTAGGGCTCATGTAGGCCATCCGCAACTACAGTCGCGAACAACATTACCAAGAGCTGAACATTTAATAAAAAGAAGCAAACGAATTATAAAAAGTTTCAAAGAAAATCCTGGCGAAAAAAACACAACTAACTTTAATAACAAACGCGGAATTAACATTTAAAAATATCCCTTTGGTTCGCAATACCAAAATTATACCGATTAATAAAAACCAGTTTATTCAAAACATGGTTGATAGGATGAAATCAACACTTTGTTCTGATTCAAATACTGAAAATGTACAATTTCTTAAGGATATTTCTGCTTTAAATCCAATTAATATAAACACTGATAATATACGTTATGGAGAATCAGAAATAACGAGAATTTGTAGACGATTTAATATCGATGAGCTAGAAGCCCTTATAGGATTAAGAGACTTTATAGAAAATACAGAATCTGTGCCGGAGAAATTAAAACCTCTTTTAACAGCAGTATCAACTTTACCTTGTTCGATAGCCGAGTGTGGACCCGGTTTCAGCTTAATGAATAATATCATAACTGACTTGCGAGCGTCTCTGCTTATTTCAAATGTGTCGAATCTAATGTTCATTAATGCTAATGGACCTCCAGTTGAAAAGTTTCAACCAAAAAAATATGTACGATCTTGGTTAGTAAATTACCGATCAGCAACAGAGACGCAGTCGAAAGTGTGTTCGAGTGAGACTAGTGCTGATTCATCTCGCCAAGCCCTTTGGGATATATTTCAAGAAATATAACAGTAAATTATAACACTATGTTTAATTCAAATTAAATTTTGTCCATTTTTTAACCACCCTCCCCCCGTTTATAGCGTATACCTGCTGATTTTTACGATGAATTGACCGCATACCTTCTGCTGATTTTACCAATACAGCACTGGTGATATTATTGAATATTTATTAATCAGTTGATCAATTAATTATTAATTTATTATTTATTATATATATTCTTTATTCCCTAGGCCTTGCGGCGTTCAGGGTATTAACCATTACAAAAAATAAAACAATCAATGCAAAAAATAAATAAATAACAATCCAATACAATTTACAATGCTTTTTCTCTTTTCTATCTTCTTGCTCCAATGCCCCTCTCCTTCTTTCTGTTCTCCTTCTGGTTTCCCTCTCCGATCTCCTTCCTTCTTGCTTCCAGTTCTCTCGCCCATCTTTGATTTATTTTATTTCATTCTCTTCCCTTCCAACCATTTCTTCACCCCTCCTCCTATCTCCCTTCCTTTCTCCCTATTTCTAGGTAACTTCATCCCCTTCCTTCCTTCCGTTTCTCCCCTTCTGCTTCCCACCGGGTCTCCTCCTTCTTTCCTTTACCCCTTCCTGTTATCATTCCCCAATCTCCATCCTTCTTGCCTCTAATTCCCTCGCCCACTTCTCCACCCTTCCATCTTCGTGCAACAGGTCTAATGTGCTCCCCGACCATACTGTCATCTCTCTACAACTCTTCGCGAGGTGCTCTATATCTTCCTCCTCCTCCCCGCACATCCTGAACATCTTTTCCTCCTGTTTCCTCCAATATCTATTTCCTCTCTCTTCATTCCCGCACCTTAGCCTCGCAATTCGCCTAACTCTCCCTCCTGACCTTCCTCTTTCTCCCTTCAAGTAGCTTGGTACCCCTATAGTTCTGACCTCCTTATATCTCCCTGCGCTCCTTGATTTGTCTATTCTGACTGTCCTTTCTTGCTCCCCCACTTCCTTATCCCTCCTCCACAACTCCTCAATCACGCTTATCCCGTCTTTTCTTCTCCTTACCACCTCTGTCGCATCCACTCCGCATCTCCAGTAATACTCCTTTCTCATTTCCCCCCCATGCGTACCATCTTCCTTTTTGTTCCTCTCTGGCTCTTTCCTCCCGTTTATAGCGTATACCTTCTGCTGATTTTACCAATACAGCACTGGTGATATTATTAAATATTTATTAATCAGTTGATCAATTAATTATTAATTTATTATTTATTAATTCATTTCTAATTAATCTATTATTGATTCTCTCAATAAACCTAGCCATTCGTCAAACGATTTTATATTCTTACATTGTTAAAAAAATTATCTCTTTTTTTTTCTTGTCATTTAAAAACAAAACAATATTCAGGTAGTTCCGTATAAATATTAATAATACTTGCGTCTACATACTTACGTCATTGGTTATTGTATAGAAATGTAGATTGAAATAATATCGTTGTTATTTTGTCCAAACATCGCAGCAAGTTTTTTTTTAACAATGCTGGAATTAGAATAAAAAAAAAAATGGTGTTAAAACTGTAATTGATATTAAATTATACATTTATTTTTTTATTTGCGTTTTTACCATTAAATTATATGTTAAAACTTTTGTACATATATCATAGGTATTTATAAAAAATGTAAACAAAGTTATTATTATTATTATCTGGGTTTGTCAGATTTTGCCAAGCATCAACGAGTCGCACACTTCAGTAACCTTTTGGGTCACGTTATACTAGAGACTAATAGAGCTAAAGAGACGCGGCTGTTGCCCAAATCCTAGGGAATTGCAGTCAAGGTGACTACACCAAATCGAACGCTCTCACAATACGCAGTGATCCGAGCAACACTGCTTTCTACAGATCATAGAGGTGTAGTACGACCTGCAGCCGGAAATGGCTTCCATTTCCCTTTAAGCTGAGGCTTTCAGACCACCGAGGATATTATTATAATTATTGTGATATACCCAATAATAATACTGGCTTTATCGCGGTTGATAAGCATAATAAGATAATTATTTAATATTAATATCATGTTCGTTTTCTGTAAACTTGTAATACGTATTCTTTTGGTATCTCTATCCCACTGTTCAGATTTAATTCAACTTATAGTCTAGTGCCTACGTCGAAAGATACTGCACTTAATGATAATGGAATGCCATTTGGCACACGTATTCTTTATAAAAATTAAATCATTTTGACCCACAGCACCTATTTTTGAATTGAGGCAGATTCAAGATGGCGGCTAAACTAGCGCGCCAATTACGATAACGATAACTAATTTTTATGATATAGCAAAATAGCTAAATACATATTTGTACAATGGACTTTTAGCTACAATATGTCGCACCGTATGCGAATTTTCGTTACTTAGTTTACAAGATACCGTCCATAATTCATTTTCAGACGCAAAAAAGTGATTTCCGAAATGGCTAACGAATTTCGTTTGATATGGCTCGTTTTCTATTAACTTAATGCCGTAGATTACGAATCTGTTAACAAAATTGCGAAAATTATAAATTTTGATAGATTTTTTCCCAATTTCGAGACATGATGATATACTCTATCACTGCAAATCTGCGTATATTAATATTTTGTTTCAATTCTTCCTAAATCAGTAGGGCATATCCTTGGCTACAAGAATATGTGCGGAATTTTTTTCTACGTGGCGCCAAAATTAAGGTAGCGGCCGAAATGTGTAAAGTCTCAAGTTCGTATTATTTTGACACTCTTTATATAGTTTTCAACCAAATCGGACCTGTAAATTACAAAAATGAAATAAAAAATTGCATATGACTTGTTATTATTCGGGTTTTGCCCGAAATGAAATTAAAAAAATTACATATCCGACCGGAACGGCTGTAAATTATGACATTTAAGTAAGATACTCCATGCATATACGGAATGCATCAATTTGTTTAGGTTTGTTCGCAGCACCTGGTCTCAAATGAAGCCGCTTTCGAAATAATACTCGAAAATCGAATTTTGCTATTTACATCAAATTTGTTGAGTTGTATATCAATTTCGGGTAAATTGAAGTCGTAGATTTCAAAAATGGAGTTAATTTAAAGATTTTCTACACATAAGGTTGTATTTTGCCCGAAAAAAATAATTAGATGTATTCTTTACATAGCAGTGAGATTCATTACACGACAGTGAAGTGTCTCTCCATCCAAAAGAGTAGTATATAGCAGTTCTGACAAAATAATATAGATTACTACACACTTAATACGATTCTAATGGTGGCCGAAAATTATTCTTTCGAAAATGTTTAAAATATTCTCTGATATTTTTACCAGTTATTAGGACAACATTTGAATGTGTTGATAGTTCCTCTATGTTTACTAATTATACTGACTTCCAGTGCTACCCTACAAAATAATTTATATTTGTTTACAAATCAAAGTCGAAAGACTCACTAATTGGGTGGGCCAATGTAAAGATAAAATTCTAGTGAAATAAGAGTATGTACATTCATGCCAATGTACTGATTATTGCCGTTATTAGTTTTAATTTAGGTTTATTTTAAAATTTTAAAAGGGTAAAATATCTCAAAATTATAGCTTTAAAAACTACGACTATGAAAACGTATTAAGTCAAGTTCAGGGGCTAATTACGTCCGTTCCCTAATAATTATCAATTACTTATTTTTTCTTAAATTAAGGTTTATTTCCAACTTTTCTTCAATTAGTTATGCAAAATAATGTTTCACACCTGGTTTCGACTTCGGTTCAGACTAGTGTTGAATAAGAATTCATCGAATCTCTTCATTTTGTATACAATTAAGTAGTAGAGGAATTCAGTATTATTGGCACATATAGAGGATTTATCAACACATTAGGATGTTCTCCTGATAACTACAAGGTGTCTCAAAGGAAATTTTATATTTAGTGGATCGATTAAAAAAAAAGTAAGCCGATATAGAAAAAATGTTTATTAATTATTAAAATACACTTTTTGGGGATTTATTTCTTAAAAATAATATCGTCTAAATGTAGACCCTCGCGTTCTCGGCACTCATTTAATCGAACAGTAAAATTACTTATGACGTCTCGGCAGGTGGACTCAAGGATGGCTGCCATTTCGTGACGGATATTTTCTTTCAAATGCGCCAGTGAAGTCGGTTTATTGGCGTAAACTTTAGATTTAAGATAACCCCATAGGAAAAAGTCCATAGGGGTTAAATCTGGACTGCGTGGAGGCCAATTTATGTCACCTCTCCGGGAGATCAATTTGCCTGAGAAAATTTCACGAACACGTGGCAGAGACATATTGGACGTGTGTGAAGTTGCTCCGTCCTGTTGGAACCATGTTCTTTGGTTATAGCCAGGAGAGTTTTGCAGTTCAGGTACCAAGAAGTTGTCTAACATCTCCACATAACGCTCTGAATTCACTGTAACTGCACGCCCCCTTTCGTCTTCAAAAAAGTAAGGGCCGATAATTCCTCGCGCCGACATTGCAGCCCATACGGTCACTTTAGGCGAATGTAGGGGTTTCTGATATTTGCGTTTCGGATTCGTTGCACTCCAGTAGCGGCAGTTCTGCTTATTTACGTGGCCATTAAGATGAAAATGAGCTTCATCCGAAAACAAAATGTTGGTAAACGTTGAAAATCGCTCAATCACCTGATTTACGAAATTAAGCCTCTGACTGGCATCTTGGGGCTTTAATTCTTGCACCAATTGAATTCCCAAGAGCCAGGCTACCGATTGACATAACCCCCGCGCCCCTCGAATATGTTGCGTTCACGCAGTAAGCTAAATAAAAATAAAATTTCTTTTGAGACACCTTGTAGTAAAAATATCAGAGAATATTGTAACCATTTTCGAAAGAATAGTTTTCGGCCACCATTAGAATCGTATTAAGTGTGTAGTAATCTATATTAGTTTGTCAGTACTATATACTACTCTTTTGGATGGGGAGGCACTTAACTGTCGTGTAATGATCTCACTGTTATGTAAAGAATACATTTAATTATTTTTTTCGGGCAAAAGACAATCTTATATGTAGTAAATCTTTAAACTAACTCCATTTTCGAAATCTACGACTTCAATATACCCGAAATTGATATACAACTCAACAAATTTGATGTAAATAGCAAAATTCGATTTTCCAGCGTTATTTCGACAGCGGCTTCATTTGAGACCAGGTGCTGCGAACAAACCCAAGCAAATTGATGCATTCCGTATATGCATAGAGTATCTTACTTAAATGTCATAATTTACAACCGTTCCAGTCGGATATGTAAATTTTTCTATTTCATTTTGGGCAAAACCCGAATAATAACAAGGAATATGCAATTTTTTATTTCATTTTTGTAATTTACAGGTCCGATTTGGTCGAAAACGATATAAAGTGTCAAAATAATACGAAGTTGAGACTTTACACATTTCGGCCGCTAACTTAATTTTGGCGCCACGCAGATAAAAATTCCGAACGTATTCTTGTAGCCAAGGATATGCCCTACAGCCCTACAGATTTAGGAAGAATTGAAACAAAATATTAATATACGCAGATTTGCAGTGATAGAGCATATCATCATGTCTCGAATTTGGGAAAAAATCTATCAAAATTTAAAATTTTCGCGATTTTGATAACATATTCGTAATCTACGGCAATAAATTAATAGAAAACGAGCCATATCATACGAAATTCGTTAGCCATTTCGGAAATCACTTTTTTGCGTCTGGGAATGAATTATGGACGGTATCTTGTAAACTAAGAAACGAAAATTCGCATACAGTGCGACAAATTGTAGCTAAAAGTCCATTGTACAAATATGTATTTAGCTATTTTGCTCTATCATAAAAATTAGTTATCGTTATCGTAATTGGCGTACTATTTTCACCGACATCGTGAATCTGCCTCGATTCACAAATAGGTGCTGCGGGTCAAAATTATTTAATTTTTATAAGGAAAACGTGTGCCAAATGCATTCCATTATCATCAAGTGCAGTATCAACGTAAAATATGGTGCCTAGGCACTAGACTATTAGTGCTAACTGCATATTTCCTTGTCGTATGTACTAATAAGTACAATACATGTATTACATATGTCATCTTCTGACGTGCAAAAAACTTAATTTATCGTGAAGTCGATTGTTGGTATTCTGATGTAATTTGTCGTACTGATTACATATTAAGTCGTGCAACATTTATCGTTCAATGTACATATTTCATCGTACCGTTATATTTTCCCCTATATTTTAAATTTAATACACTTTCTATCCTTTTTTGCACGCTATCCAAAAATCCAGCGATTTATTTGAACGTTAATACTGAATACTAGATGTGATAATTTTACAATTATATGTTTACACTGATTAAATTACCTTTTTCATGTCTTCTTCGGGAAACAATTCTTCTAAATGGACGTTTTTTAGTCCTACACAGCAACTGTTTGGAGCTCCCCCACCAGGTTTGCCCCACGGCCAGTACTTTTCGAGAAGTTGCCGCACCTAAATATCAACGTAATAATTAAATTTGATATTTAATAACAAATATTTCGGCCATTGTGTAAAGATAATAAATTAAAATCATATTATTTTTTATTATCTTCCTATATACAGAGTGTTCAATCTAAGTGTACCACCATTGCTATCTCGAGAACTATAAGAGCTACGAAGAAATTCCATTTTGCAAGTCTATTACAAAACTTTTAACAAACAAATTTTATGTTCAGTGGTTCTCCAAATATTTGGAGAACCCAACTTTCATATTTTAAATGAGAACATATTATTTTGTATTCAACGAATACACAGTTTAGTACACTTACATCACAAAAATTTCTTTTCTTAATTACATTAGAAAAATGCATATTAAATTGACATTAATTTAAATCAAATCGCACAGGAATCAGCGTGCTATGAATGATACAAATGAATAGCAAAATATATTGAACAGTTTAATTCTATGACATTGTACAATTTTAATTATAAATATTGCTCAAAATTGCCTTCATTCTTATTAATACATAATTCAATTCTTAAAAGTAAACTGTTTCGGACCTTTTTTAATTTTTTCCCATCAATATTAGATATAATATCTTCAATATTGTCTTTTAAATATTGTACGTTTGGATGCATAATGCTATAAACCATATCTTTTACATAGCCCCATAAGAAATAATCTAAGGGATTTAAATCTGGAGACCTTGCGGGCCATGCAATGGGGCCATTGGTGCCTATTCACTTGTTTGGAAATTGTTCATTTAAATATTCAGCTACTAGGCCAGGGTTGTGAGCTGGTGCTCCATCTTGTTGAAAGTATACATTTCTAACTACTGCTAAAGGCAAGATTGATAGATTTGTTCATTTGTTTCATTCATAGAACGCTGATTCCTGTGCGATTTGATTTGAATTAATGTCAATTTAATATGCATTTTTCTCAATCTTCTTTTTGTGATGTAAGGGTACCAAATTGTGTATTCGTTGAATTCAGAATAAAATTCCCTTCCGAACAAAAATATTTAAAAAAATATGTTCTTATTTAAAATAAGAAAGTTGGCTACCATATTTGAAGAACCACAGATCAAAAAAATAATAATTTGTTAATAGTTTTGTAATAGACTTGCAAAATGGTATTTCTTTGCTAATTTAACCATTCTCGTAGTTCTTATAGTTCGAGAGATAGCAATGATGGCACACTTAGATTGAACACCCTGTATATACGTATATATAAAAGGGCAAATTGTTTATTTGTTTGTTTGATCGTTATACAGTCCTTGACCCTTTGCTCGATTTGAACTAAATTTTGCACAGTTACTCTTTAGGACCCTGCGCTATTATTGGCCCACAAACACAAAAAATTAAAATTATTTCACGGTTTTTAAATATTTTGTTTTTAATTATATTGACTCATCTAATAGCTCTGAAAAATACCTACATCGAGAAGACAAGAATTTCTTTTGAACAGTTGTTTGGACGGCTGTATAATTCTGCACGGTCTCTGATTTATGATTTCTAGGGTTTTGTAGGTATGACCAAAAAAACCTTATACCGTTATTTTGTCGTCTGTCTGTCTGTCTGTCTGTCTGTTTGGTAAAAATTGTAGCCAAACGGCTAAACTTATAGAGTTGAAATTTGGCATGCTTATACAACTCTTTGACCCGCACATAGGAAAAATACTAAAACACCTAAAAAACATATCCCCCTAAAAATATAAAGAAATATGTGCTCATCGAAAAAAAAACGAATTTAAAAAAAAATATTTTTTTAAAATTCTGAGTAGGGTATCAAATGAAATCCCTTAGTACGTGGATTAACGATCCAAATTTTATTTTTGCAAAATAAATTATTTTGATACGATTTTTGCCAAAATTATGCAAAAAGAATTTTGTCCCACACCCTTAGCCCAGATGGTTTAAAACGTTAAATATTTAATACGTTATATAACAAAGTAAGCCAGTACGCTTTAATGATGTAATGGTTAGCTTTCCAAGTTGCAAACGAAGGTTCGCTTCCGGTCTGGAGACAATTTTATTTTTTCTGTTTTTCTTTTGCATTTTTATTTTGTTTAAATTATTTTTTCACAATTTTAGTTATATTTTGGCAAATGGTTTATATTCTAAATTTTAAAAAATTCTAAGTAATGTACATTGGTGTGAACCGGAATAGTACAACAGGAATTTTTGATCAGATTATGTTTTCGGAAAATAACGCATTTTTGTGATTTTTTGGTTGACGATTTACAAAAGTTATAGTTATGTAACACACTAGACTAGAAGACGTATCATAGTGATATGGTTAGCATACTCGCTAGCTACCCAGAATTCTATGTTCGCTCCCTGTCAGAGGAGACAATTTTATTTTTTGTTTTTTTTTCCATTTTTATTTTCTTTAAATTATTTTATCAAAATTCTAGTTATATTTTGGCAAATGTGTAGGACAAATTTTGATTTGTAGTAAGCACAGCAAAATGCACGATATTTTTAAAATAATTTATCGTCTCTTAATCTGAGAACTTTAAAAACAAATTTTGTGTTAAAACATTTTTTTCAAATTTGTTAATTTTAATTCGAATACATAATACCATTATTTAGGTTTCTAAATATGGGCAGTATTTTATATATATATATAGCAAGGTTCATTAAGATTTTGAAAATTGCGCCTATGGCTTTAATTGGTTGTTTTAAGTCATATGCTCCGCCCCTCTGGTTTCGTATACATGACACATAGAATGAAAATATAATTCCAACAATTCCAATTGGTTATTAAATTCTTTCATAACTATTTATCTCACGTTGAAGTTGTGCGTTCAAGTTGAATGTACGTCTAAAACACCGATAGTAATACCCAAAATTTACGGGAACTATCGTGCAGCTGACGTACACGAGTGAAGAATAATTAGTGATAAGCTAAAATAGTTGTGTCTAAATAAATAAAACAGTTAATAACATTAGTGTATAAAACTTATTGTTCATTTTACATAGTTAAAAGGCTAGGTGTAATAAACGTCAAAGTCTCGTGGCGAGCGGTGTTGAACGGACAGGTTGACAACGGTTCCAGCCGGTCAAAGCATAGAGAACTTACTGCCAGTGGCGTTTCGTGACGAATCATTATTGTATTCTCAAAGCTGCAGTGGCGTAGTGCAAAGGACATCGTATTGTATGTTGTCGGTGTGAATTAACTTCTGGTGTTTAAAAAGCAATAATCTTAATTTAAACAATTATAGTAAACACAAGTGAACGTTAAAGATATATGTGGTTATTAATTTTTCCTACTGTAATTAAATTTAAATGAGTGAAACAGAGGACTGTTCAACGCCAATTAGTAAAAGGTCAAGAGAAAGAGGTAGTTCAGAAGAACTCGATTTAGAAAAGTCGGTATTTGCGCCAAGCAAAAGAATTTTAAGATCACCCAGATATAAGAACAAGGAAAAACAAACGGGAAACGAAATGGATGAAATAAAACACATGCTGAGAGAAATGATGGTAGAATTAAAGAAAAATACAGAGGAGGTACGCAATGTATATGATCGAATGGATGTCTTGGGAGGACAAAATGAAAGTAATGAAGAATAAGTACAAATTAAAGGCAAATCCACAAAGAATATATATTGAAAATGATTTAACGTTAGAGGAAAGAAAAATACAGTGGGAGCTAAGATCTATCGCTAAGGGGGAAGAATTTAAAAACAGGAAAATTAAAATTGGTTACCAAAAAATGTTTATTGATGACGTTGAGTTTAAATGGAGCGCTGAGGAAAATGGAGTGGTAGAAGTTAAGGGATCAGCCTCTACATCAATATTCAAAGCAAAAAACTAGGGTATGCTGGAAGTAGGACTGATATAAAGACAACGACAAGGCAATTGAATAGGTACTGGAATATTGGAACATGGAATATTAGAAGTATTAAAAATAAAGAAATCGAACTAGCTCATGAATTTAAAAAATCTGAGTTACATATACTGGTAATAACTGAAACGAAGAAAAAGGGGCAAGGTAGTAAAGAATTAGATGAAGGACATTTATTAATTTATAGTGGAGTACCCTTAATAAACAGAGCACAGGCAGGAATAGGTTGCATAATAAGTAACGAGTACAAAAGCAAAGTGCAAACTTGGTCATTCATTTCGGAGAGAATAATGACAGTTGAACTAAAAATCAACCCACAGGAAATGACAACAATTATAGCGATCTATGGCCCTAATGAAGATGATAATGTGTCAACAAAAGATGAGTTCTGGAGCGATCTACAGTTAACATTGGACAGCTGCAAAGGCATGGTTTATATATTAGGCGACTTTAATGGAAGAGTAGGAAACGACAATAGAGGGAAGGAGGAAATTATGGGCGTTTTCGGGGAAGTGGTAAAAAACAATAACGGAAATAGACTGATAGATTTTTGCTTGATAAATAACTTGATAATTACGAACACAATTTTTAAGCACAAAGACATACATAAATATACTCGTGAAGAACCCTCTCGCAAAAAAAAATACGAAACTATTTTATAAAGTATTGAAGGAGGCGAGATGTGAAGAAAAAACAAAATTACCACAAATAAAAAGCAAAGACGGAACTATATTAAGTGATAATGGGGAGATCATGGAAAGATGGAGAAATTATTTTGTAGAGCTGTTAGAAGCAAATGCACAAAGCAAGTGCAATACTATGTACCTCAAAACTAATAGTAGTTCCACAACGATTAATAATGAAAGGGGTGGAATCAGTAAAGAAGAAATTTGGTGCAGTCTAAAACAGATTAAAGTGGCAAAAGCAGCAGGACATGATAACATTAGGCCGGAAATGCTAAAGTATCTGGGAGAAAATGGAGTAGATTTGCTACACAGAATACTCAATGAAGCTTGGAAAACTGGGAAAATTCCGTATGACTGGGAATGCGCAATAATAGTACCAATATATAAAAAGGGAGATAACAGAGAATGCAAAAATTATACGGGCATATCTCTGCTGAGCGCTGCAGAGAAACTGTATGAATTGATACTGGTGGCGAAGTTAAATAAACTTACTGAAAGCAAGCTAGAAGCCTCCCAAAGTGGATTTCGAACAGGACAGTACCCAAGACCACATTTTCTCTATTAGGCAGATCCAAGAAAAGTTGAACAAACATAATAGAACTGCATACTTATGTTTCATTGATATGGTGAAAACGTTCGACAAAGTTGTAAGAGATCAGGTTTGGGAGGTATTAAGGAAACTCGGAGTAGAAGAAAATTTAATCCATGCAATCCGTAGCCTCTACACAACCACCAGAAATTACATCAGGCAAGGAAATATGCAGTCCGATGAATTTATAACAACAGAAGGTGTAAGACAGGGGGGAGTCCTGAGTCCAGTACTTTTCATCATTCTAATGGATGATATCATGAAAGAAATTAAAAATAGAGTGAAGAAACTTAATATTGGATACAGTAATCTACAACCAGTGAATATTGCCGAATGTGCGTTTGCAGACGACATAGTAATATGCGCAAAAAATAAAGAAGACTTGCAAGCAAATGTAAATATATGGAAGGAGGCGTTACGTAAAAGAAATATGGAAATAAACCACAGTAAAACCAAGGTAATGGTCATTGATAAAGAGGAAGTTGAGATAAATTTAACTCTGGACGCAGTGAAAATTGAACAGGTCAGCAGCTTTAAGTATTTAGGAGTTATATTAGAGAGCAAAGGGGGATACGAAGAAGAAATCAACAGTAGAATTAAAGATTCAGCAAATGTATTCCAGGCCCTCAATAAAATCTTAATAAATAAGAAAGAAATAAGCAACGACACAAAACTCCTAGTATACAAAACAATTTACCTACCCACATTAACATATGGTTGCGAGTCATGGGTACTTTCCGATCGGCTCAAGAGCAAAGTTCAAGCTGCAGAAATGAAATTTTTAAGAAGAGTTAAGGGTGTCACTTAACTTGACAAAATAAGGAGTGAAACAATACGAGAAGAGCTACATATAGAAGCAGTGGAAAAAACAATAAACAGACAGAAATTAAGATGGTATGGACACATCACAAGAATGAAGCAAGAAAGACCGACAAAAAATATATGGCTAGCCAGAACTTCAGGAAGCAGACCAAGAGGAAGACCTCATAAAACATGGAACCAAACAGTGTCACAAATCCTAGATAAAAAAGGACTGACATGGAAAGAAGCAGAAAATAAGGCTCACAATAAGACAGAGTGGCGCAACTTCATAAAAGAATTAGACTGAGAAGAACAACCTCTACACCGAATGGTAGAAGAGGTTTCTGACTATATATATATATATATATTAAATTTACGCTCTTAAAAATTAAATGCAACATTTGCCAAAATATAGCTAGAATTTTGACAAAATAATTTAAACAAATTAAATGCATCTACTGGATAATGGCCTTAATAACTTAGTCAAAAATGGAAAAAAACAAAAAATAAAATTGTCTCCTCTGCCCGGGAGCGAACCCTAGTTTGCTGCGTAGCAAGCGAGCAAGCTAACCATTAGACCAGGATACGCCTTCTAGTATAGTGTGTTACATAACTATAACTTTTGTACATCATTAACCAAAAAATTGATGTGAAGTGTGAATTTTCACACATTTCAGGGTTTCGCAGGTATTTATTAACTGTGTGATGATTATTTGGGATGCCAAAATAAATTTTATGTCAAAATATTTTTTTATGAATTTTAATTCGAATGCCTAATACCATTATTTAAGTTTCTAAATATGTGCAGTATTTTTTTTAAATAGCAAGGTTCATTAAGATTTTGAAAATTGCGCCTATGGCTTCCATTGGTTGCTTAAGTCATAAGCCTCGCCCTCTGATACCTTCAAATATAGAATTAAATTATAATTTCAACACTTCCCACTGGTTATTAAATTTACGCTTTTAAAAATTAAATGCAACATTTACCAAAATATAACTAGAATTTTGACAAAATAATTTAAACAAACTAAAAATGCAAAAAAAAACTGAAAAAATAAAAATTGACGGGATTCGAACACAGTTTCTCACAGTGGTTTCAACTCACTAAGCGTCAACGCTACCACTGTGCTATACAGGATCACTCGTTTACTATGTTAAATAGCGGATTAAATATATTACATATTTTACTTAAAAACACAAAAAATGCGTTATTTTCCGAAAACATAATCTGATCAAAAATTCCTGTTGTACTATTCCGGTTCACACCAATGTACATTACTGAGAATTTTTTCAGATTTTTAGTTTAAACCATCTAAAACCATCTTAAACAATTGTGAAAAAAATAATTTAAACCAAATAAAAATGCAAAAAAAAAAAAGAAAAAATAAAATTGTCTCCAGACCGGAACCGAACCTTCGTTTGCAACTTGGAAAGCTAACCATTACATCATTAAAGCGTACTGGCTTACTGTGTTATATAACGTATTAAATATTTAACGTTTTAAACCATCTGGGCTAAGGGTGTGGGACAAAAAATTTTTTGCACAATTTTGGCAAATATCGCCTCAAAATAATTAATTTTGCAAAAATAAAATTTTGATCGTTAATCCACGTACCAAGGGCTTTCATTTGATACCCTACGCAGAATTGTAAAAAAATATATTTTTTTTTTCGATGAGCATATATTTCTTTATATTTTTAGGGGGATATGTTTTTTAGATGTTTTAGTATTTTTCCTATGTGCGGGTCAAAGAGTTGTATAAGCATGCCAAATTTCAACTCTCTAGGTTTAGCCGTTTGGCTACAATTTTTACCGAACAGACAGACAGACAGATAGACAAACAGACAGACAGACAGACAGACGACAAAATGACGGTATAAGGGTTTTTTGGTCATACCTACAAAACCCTAAAAACACAAAAAATGCGTTATCTTCCGAAAACATAATCTGATCAAAAATGCCTATTGTACTATTCAGGTTCACACCAATGTACATTTCTTAGAATTTTTTCAGATTTTTAATTTAAACCATCTGGGCTACAGGGTGTGGGACATTTTTTTTTGCACAATTTTTGCAAAAATCGCATCCAAATTATTTATTTTGCAAAAACTAAATTTTGATCGTTAATCCACGTACTAAGTGCTTTCATTTGAAACCCTCCTTTTAGTAATTTTAAAAAAATATTTTTTTTTGTTTCGATGACCACATATTTGTTTATATTTTTAGTGGGATATGTTTTTTAAATGTTTTAGTATTTTTCCTATGTTCGGGTCAAAGAGTTGTATTAGCATGCCCAATTTCAACTTTCTAGGTTTAGCCATTTGGCTACAGTTTTTACCGAACAGACAGACAGACGACAAAATGACGGTATAAGGGTTTTTTGGTCATACCTACAAAGCCCTCAAAATTAATATGAAGTGTGAATTTTTACATAATTTTTGCTGGAATAGAATCGTAGAGTTTTTATGTTTGATTGTACCCAGCAAACATTTTTATACGGGCCAGTACTGGTAAAGCACATACTCCCCGGCATTGAAAGTAATGGGCCAGTACCCCGGTGTCCCCGTGGCCGTTACTGGCCCATTGATGTATCAGTTGCCGGCCCAGCAACGGTAAAGTGCAAAATAATCGCATTAGTTGCAAGATTTATTTCTGATGGTTTTAAGTAAAAAGTATGAGTGAAGAAGAGTGCTTATAAAATGCTGGTAAAGTACTTCGTATAGGCGGAGTGCGAAATACAAATGTGAAGTACATTATTAATACTGGCGTTGCACTTACTTTTGGTGCCAGTAATTTACCAGCATAAAAGCAGTTAGCCGGCATTCGGCCGTTAGTTGAATGTTTGCTGGGTAGTTTTGAAAATGGTTAACATCGAAACTGCAGTCAGTATGACCAATGAATATGTTTTTGAAACTTTACCAAGTGCTTCATTAAAGAAATGTTTACCTATATTCGAGTTTCAACAAGTAAAACTATGAACCATTCGATATATCTAGGGATCTCAGATATCCAAGAAAACCGTGAATTGTCCTGTTTTCGATGTCTGAGACCTGATGTCCCGAGATGATTTTTTCCGTGCGGTATTAGTTATCTTTTCGAAGCTCGGAAACACAAAAATTATAAAAACCACTTAAAGGGGTAGTCATAAATTTAAAATAATTTATGTGAAGTGTGAATTTTCACACATTTCAGGGTTTTGTAGGTTTTAATAATGAAAGAAGCCAACTTAATACTGGATGTATAAAAATATTTGTTCCATAATCACATCAAAATCAACAGTTTCTCGATAATCACTTTTATTTGTTATTTGAGTACTAAGAGTTTTCGTTTATTTATTTTTTAAACCATATTTAAATAATTTGCCAAATATCCCAGCGTGTTTTCTGCTTTTGCCTCGTATTCAAGTCTTTATTAGATTAATAAGAAATATATTGATAAATAGCTCATTTTTTTCTATTTCGGAAACGTATTTTTTACTATTACAATGTGTTATTTTTTTTAAGTATTTCATTACTATAAATGATTTATACCTCTTTGTTAACAAAAATCTCTATTAATACAAACAATAGTTTAAATCAAAACGTATAATAGAATAAAAAAATAACTACCTAAACACTACACACTATACACTACGATGTAGTCTTTTTTAAATATTTCAAAATGGTATTGACAGTTTTTTTAAATTGCATCCCTAAAGGGTGAAAAGGGGGGAAATGTGAATTCGAGGATTCCTTAATATCACTTAGGACCAATAAGATACCGACTTCGTTTTTGCTTCCAAAGATTACTCATACAAATGCCGAAAAACTTATTTCAGGATTTTGTCCTTATCAACCCCTATAGGGGTGAATCTACATTCGGGGTGAATTATACATCCCGTCGTAGTTCTTGTGTTTGTTGAGTCATATTACCATTTTTGGCACATAGGTGCCTTTTTTAAATATCTCGAAATTTTAACAGTTTTTTTAAATTTCACCCTTAAAGGGGTAAATGGGTATTTTTTGCTTACAAAGGTTACCCATACATATATTTAAAACAAAAATTCAGGATTTTGCGCTAATCAACCCCTAAAGGGATGAATCCACATTTGGGTTGAATTATAGAAACCTTTGTATTCTTATTTTTTATAACATTTCATTTTGGTATATAGGTTTCTATTTAAAATATTTAGTAAGCGTTTTGACAGTTTTTTTAATTTCATCCCTAACGGGGTTAATTGGTATTTTTTATTTGATAGAACGTCCCTTGACATAGAGACATGAAATACGGGAAATATATTACCTCCATGACATAAGCACCCACTAATATGGAACTTTCCCAAATTCGATCCCTAAGGGCGTGAAAAGGCCTGAAATGTGATTCCTCAACATCTCTTAGGACCATTGAGATATTGACTTGGTTTTTGCTTGCAAAGGTTACACACACAGATGTTTAAGAACTAAATTCAGGATTTTGTTCTAATCAACCCTTAAAGGGATAAATTTATTTTCAACAAATTTGTTTGCAACAGCGTATTGCAAATTTGTTATAAAAAACTATAAAAAATACACATTTTAAATATATATTAACGAGGTTTAATATTGCTTTAAGTTACCCATACAAATTTAAACTTATTTTTAAATTTTTCCCTAATCAATCCCTAAAAGGCTGAATCTGCATTCAGGGTATAGAAGAACCCTTCATATTTCCTTCGATTGTTGAGTTATAACATTCCTTTTTGTCATATATATGTCTTTTTTAAATATTTAAAAAGTTTTAGACAGTTTTTTTTTACTCAGTATGACCCACCCACTAAGCACCCACTAAGAAAGGATTTTTTGAAGTTTGACCTCTATGTGGTGAAAAAGAGTAAAATGTTTTTTCACGAATTCTTCAATATCTTTTAGGACAAATGAGATATCGACTAGGTTTTTGCTTACAAAGGTTACCTATACACATGTTTAAAAACAAACTGAGGATTTTACACTACTACACTACTTTTCAAATGTGTAAAAAAATGTAGTATGTTCCGTTTGAAATTTCAAAGTTGATATTAATTACTAATAAACCGGAAGTGGTATCATGAATGTACATCCGACATCAAGTAGCTTACATGTTGCTGTATAAATCATGTTATATAAAATAAATTACTAACTTAATAAATTACTAACTTTTTTTATTGTTTTCAAAGCTTGCTACGTTCAACTTTGTAAAACTTATGTTGATTATTATTTCGTAAATAAATGGTCGCCATTTTGAAATGGTTAACATAAAAATATGACTTTTTGGTGACATTGTAAAGCTAATTTAGTGTACTTTTAGGAAAAAAATATAAAATATCGATTCCCTATGCTAGATCAAAAGTTGACATAATTTCCGGTGAAACCGGAAGTGCCTCAGAATTCTTAAAGTAACCTTTAGATGGGCCTTTTTGTCTAGTTTCACTTTTGTTCTGGAGATTTTTTGTATCTTTACAAATAAAGGAGATTTTCGGGGTGCCCCGTTTCAAACAAACACCCTGTATATTTGTTTATATCTCGGGATGTGTTTATTTGAACTTTCAGAATTTTTCCTATATGTGGGTCCAGAGAGGTGGATCAATTTCTACCATACAGACATATACATGAGTAACATCAAAAGGGTTTTTTGAGGGTCATACCTACAATCAAAAATAGTAGAATTTAGAAAACGAGGAGGGAAGGAGAAAAAAGAAAACTGGAAATGGAATAATCAAGAACTGGAGCAAGTAAAGGAAGTCAAATACTTAGGATTTACATTTCAAAAAAATAATGTAAATGCGAACCATATCAAGGAGAGAATAAAAAAGGCAAGAAACGCAATGGAACAAGTTTGGAGTATCGGAGAGAGAAAATTTAAAGATGACTTTAGGAAGAGAATGTTTCTGTTTGATGCTCTTATACTAGGAATCCTGCTCTATGGGTCGGAGGGATCTAGGGATGGAGAGAATGGGAAGAAGTAGAAAGAATACAGGAAATATACATCAAATGGACATTGCATTTAAACAAATCAACACCGAACTATATCGTACTGGAAGAAACAAAGATGGATAAATTGAGAATAATAACAGGTTTCAGGGCGGTGAAGTATGAACAAAAAGTAACATCGAATAAGAATGAAATTCTATACGAATGCTGGAAAGAAAAAGGAAGTAAACAAACAAACTGGGGAAATGACAGGAGATTATTCTACGAAAGAAATGGCTATGGAGCAGAAGAGATAAGGAGGAAACAGGAAGCAGGAGAGGAACTCGCTCCCATATTGATGGGGAGGGACAAAGAGCTACAAAATCAAGAACGGCAAAACAGAATCGACAGATCAAGGTACAGATTTACAAAATAATCCAGATCCAATCAATCCCAAGGTACCTCACAGCCATGAACAAAAATCAAAAGATGATAAGCACGGTTTAGATGTGGAAACGAGGCGGCAGCGAACCAATACTGGAGGACAGAAGAAGAAAAGGAATGCAGGACATGTAGAGAGCAGGCAGAAACAATTGAACATCTGAAAAACTGTCGTGAAATAGGAGAGGAAACTCTTCCTTTGGAAAAAATACTGGACGATACTGGCGGACTGGATGAAGAAGGTCTTTAAAAAAAAGGAAAAGATATCGAACCCGCTATTCCAAAATAAATTTGGGGTAGATAAAGTAAAATAAGATAAAAGGAAAGGTTTTTGATTTTAATTCTATTTATTTAAAAAGGAAAGGAACGCGCTGACGCTCTTGCTAGTTCTTGCTCAAATAACCCTGACTACGATTACTATGATATATCATACAAGTGCATTTTACCAGAATTCAGAAGTAGATGTAATCGCAACTGGCAAGAGGAATGGGACCAGTCATGCCTCATAAAAGGCTCATTCTATCGATCGCTTGTCCCCAGAATACCAAGCACTGCCTGGTATAAGAAACTAAATTTAACCAAACAAGAATCATCTTTATTCATCAGGCTCAGACTCAACCATACTCTTGCCCCCGAACACTTGTACAGATTCAAAATAGTACAGTCGAACCTGTGCAGCTGCGGTGAGGTAGCAGATCCTCATCACCTACTGTTTGCTTGCTCTTCCTATGAAAAAGATTCTCAACTGCTCTATCAGAAACTAGGAGAATTTATGCCACTTCCCTTCTCACTTGCTGCCATATTGGCTGAGCCTAAAGGCACAACATGTAGGATTTTAGCGGATTTTGTGTCAACTATGAAGCTAGTAATATAATACGAAATACAAGCTAATCTTGGTTGAATGGCGAAGGGCTAAACCAATAAACGAAGAAGAAGAAGAATTCTATTTATTTACTTATTTATTTATTTATTTATTTATTTATCTCTTATTATGTATCTCTTATTCAAAGCCGAAAGGCAAGAATAATAATAAATTGATTGACCTACAAAACCCTAAAAATGACGAGTAGAAAAAAATTAGAAAAAACACTTGGGGGTGTGGGCAGAGGCTCAAAAATAACGGGATGGTAGTAAAAATGTAATGAGAAACGATAAAAATTCTTTTTCGGCTGGATAAGGCCAGTTGAATGTTATTCGCCCTATCTTGTTATACACCACTGCTGAAAATAAATTCAATACACTTTTTCCTAATGTATGTCTACTATGTTAATAATTTTAAAATGTGTGATTTTTTTTATAACTTTAGATGATAAAATATCCGTAATTTAAAAAAAAGTTCTGTATACTATGTAGCTGGTTAAATGCAGTCTAGCCTGCTCATAAGACCACCAGCGTAAGGTGATCAACTGCTTAAATTGATCACTTTTTGTTGGTCTCTCCAAAATAAAATTAATTATGTATTATTAACAGTCATTAACATAAATGTATCTTTCAATGAGCAAGAGGGTATGTTTCAAGGTACAAGACCATTTGTAAAATGGAACACTTTGCAAAGGTTTAGAAAATAATTTAAAAAAATAATATAAAAAGTGCAACAGTTGATATAGGAAAAATCTAAGTTTATTTTACATAAGTACCAAATTTTAAAAATAAATATCCACAGTAATAAAATTTAGAAACTGTAAAAAGTGTTCCACGGTACAACAGTTTGTCCTATGAAATAAGAAAAAATATGTTAAAATCTCATTTACTTGACAATACTGTTTTGACATGAAGTAAATAAGAAAGAGAATAAATCAAAGTTGCCAGACTGTATAGGTACATTGTAAAGGAAATTAATCCACTGTCGGTTATGTGAACAATGCGCATGTAATGCAGCAATCATACTGTCAGTAAAGTGTAGCGTGTTGCGGTCCCATGTTTGATAGGCGTAAATGATACAAGAAAAACGATTACTTGTCATGTGATTGCACATAAATCAATTTCCTTATTACTTTCACAACATATTATGTCCTATTATCTCTGTATGTTTATTTATTTTATTTCATTTCCAAACAAGTATTAAATAATTTAGGCTGAGCTGATTGCATAATATAGAATGCCTCAAATATGTAATACTTAAAACGAGTACCTGTTTATAGAGCTATAATAGTACCGGTCGAAACGTCGTCATGACTACGTGGTTTTCACATTTATATCCGGCGGTCCAGAAATTGAGAACTTACCGTTTTTGTCCTTATACGCCTACCTAGGCCTTGGCAACATATTATTTGTCGTTTCGAGAAATTGTCATGAAGGCCAGAGCTGTGCCAAATACTCAGTAAAAGTATTTCAAATACCAAATACCAAACACCGGACAAAGTATTTGAAATAACTTATTTCAAATAATTTAAATGTATTTAAAATACAAGAATTCTTTAAAATACTAGGAAATATCTGAAATACTAGGAAATATTTGAAATAATAAGGAAATATTTGAGATATTTACTCGGGAAATATTTGAAATAATAGGGAATTATCTGAAATACTAGGAAATATTTGAAATAATAAGGAAATATGAAATATTTGAAATGCTAGGAACTATTAGAAATACTTCAAATAAATACTAAAGTATTTCAAATAAATTTTCAGACAACAAATATCAAATGCAAATGCAGCGAAGTTTTTTTTGAAATGTTTTTGAAATACCAGGAAGTAATTGAAATACTTTTTCAAATATTTTATTTCAAATATTCCCAGCTCTGATGACGGCCAAGTGTCGTCTCGAATAAATGTCATGTCGGGCAAGTGCAAGATTATTAAAGTAAAGGTTGTCTCGTAACTTGTAGTGGTGGGGGTAAATAGCAAAGCTACGCGTCATCTGTATGCTAACGGGACGCCAGTTTTTGTTTATCGTATATGTTATGTACACGTGAAGTTTGATTTTTGGCTATAAATATAAAAGTATCGTTTAATTTTTTGATTTTTTACTTAATTTTACTTAGTTTTAATTTCTTTTATCTTCAAAAGGAATGTTTCTTCGTTCTAAATAAATTTTCTTACATTCATTTTTGATGTGAAGAGAATAATAAGTGAAATATTTCAATATTTTAGTTTTAGGGTGTCCCCCTGTAACTACCCTAATAATCATCAAATTTAAAAAATGCATAGAACAAATAAGATTTGATTTCTCATAAACAATTTTTATTGTATAGTTTTTTCTGTTAAGATAGTTCTGTTTGTAAAGGAAATATTTAAAGTTTTTTAGTACCAATTTTAACCCCTTAAGAAATAAAATTTTGAGATATATTGCCTATATTTGAATCTTGATTCTACTCAATTGTACCAGTTTTAAAAACAGATATAACCTCCAATTTTATTAATTTACTATAATATTATAGCAATTTGTTTTTCTATTTTTATTTAAATATACCTAAAATTACATTTCTATTCGATTTTATTGTTATTTATTAACTATAATACAAATACCCATCACATTAAATTTTATATAAATCAGTATAAAATTTACTTAGGTTTTTATTTATAATTTATTCAGTAGAAATAAAGTGAATATAGTCAATAAAAATATTTAAAAACATGCAACATTTATATTAATTTTGTATGCTAGTTTGAACTACGCATACATGTGACGTATTTCCTTTCACGCTCTGATTGGTCAGAAGTTACGAGACAACCTTTACTTTAATAATCTTGTGGCAAGTGTCCTTCTAGTCAACGGCATTCGGGAAAATGTGGTTCGCACTCCTGTTACCATGTACTACTGTATGTTAACGCATTTAAAAATAAAAATTGCATAATTTTCCAACAAAATTACATAAATGTGAAAGCAAGAAAAAATATATACATATGTGCACTGATAAAGAAACATACTTCTCTCTTTTCCTTTGAAACATTTTCTTGATTTACACGCTTTTGTCTTTTCCAAATATTTATTCCTTCCTCCATAATTTTACGTTCACGTTCTTTTCTTTTCGAATCTTCTAATGTAAGCTGGTACATTTTAACTATATTTAAAACAATTGTATTAACACTAAAGATAAAAAGGACTAAGATAAAATTTATGAAATGCTCAAGTGGTAAACAACAACGAAACTAGTGCACATGTGTTGATTGATCTACTGATACCGATCACCAGTGTATCGGAATTGACTTTGAAAGAATGGCAATAGTTGTAAGGCTATATATAAAGGAAAGGATTGACGGGGTATATCTAAAGACACTGGCGGCGGCCGGTACCGGTCCTGCTCCTGGAAGCGTTACCCTTTCCACTTTTACAGAACCGTCTCCGCTTATATTTACAATTTTATTTAAAGGCTAGGTTACACGATACAAAATAACAAGGAAGAATGGCAGAAGATAAGTACTTCTGACGTTTAAATGTTGTATTTCGCATTTTTTGCAAATCATAAAAAACTCAAATATTAATTTGGCCAATGTTCACAATCAAAACAAGACAATCATTTAGTAATGAGATTTTCGGACTTTATTTTACTTTAATAATAAATATCCCTGTGAGCCTGCAGACTCGCAGCTTTTTTTGTAATTTTTTCCAATTTTTTTAAATGACTTTTGTTTTCAATCTGTTCTAAGTATGCTATATCTTTTTTTTTTATACAGGGGAAACCTTTGATAGGCACCGGTTGGGCTCTTGATTTACCCCCCGGTATTGTCGGATTCTCCAAGTGGCCTACCGACTAAAAACCCTGTTTGGCTCCTACAACGTTACCACGGTACTGTCCATAGGACTTGCTTCATGGTAACGAGCCTACCAAGACTTCCTGGTCAGCGTCGGCCTATCAGGCCCTCACTGCCGTAGCTCCCTGCTGTTGTTGTTTCTGTTCTTCGCTCTTTTGTCGAGAGCGCTCTTCCCCCCCCCCCCCTGGAATGCGCCTATCTTCTTTATAGTTCCGGACAGCAGAATCCATTTTTCCCTGCTAGAGATCATCAAATCGATGATGTCACCAGGTCCCAAAACCCCTCCGGCGACAAAGTTTATTTCGCACCTCAGTTCGACCCATCGAGGGAATGCGAAAACTATGTGCTCCGGTGTATCTATTTCGCCACAGTACACACATCTATCGTCGACGTCCTTCCCGATACGATGTGTGTACGTTTTGTATGAACCGTGCCCCGTGAGGAATTGGGTTAAGAAGTAGTCCAGAGACCGCACCTTTGAACTATGCTATATCTAAAGATCCAAAGATTTTTCATATAAATGTTAGATTTTTAAGATCTATAAAATAATACTCAACTCGTAGTGTGCCACATGCAATTTCTAATTTATATATCTACGCAAGTAATAAAAATGAACTGGAAAAGGCAACAGCGGCAAGGTTTAGTGTCTATGTATTGGTGAATTTTGGCTGGTGTCTTTAGCTAAGTTCGTTTCTTTTTACGGTTTTGTAGGTATGACCAAAAAACTCTTATTCCGTCATTTTGTCGTCTGTCTGTTTGTCTGTCTGTCTGTCAGTCTGTCTGTTCGGTAAAAATTGTAGCCAAACGGCTAAACCTAGAGAGTTGAAATTTGGCATACTTATACAACTCTTTAACCCGCACATAGGAAAAATACTAGAACAGCTAAAATACATATCCCCCTAAAAAAACAAATTTGTGCGCATCGAAAAAAAAAAAAATAGTAGTATATTTTTTTTAAATTCTGAGTAGGGTATCAAATGAAAGCCCTTAGTATGTGGATTAACGACCAGAATTTTATTTTTGCAAAATATATTGTTTTTTTGCGATTTTTACCAAAATTGTGCAAACATTGTCCCACACCCTGTAGCCCAGATGGTTTAAAAAATCTGAAAAACACCTAAGTAATGTACATTGGTGTGAACCGGAATAGTACAGCAGGAATTTTTGATCAGATCATGTTTTCGGAAAATAACGCATTTTTTGTTTTTTTTTTGTTGACGATGTACAAAAATTATAGTTATGTAACACACTATACTAGAAGGCGTATCCTAGTCTAATGGTTAGCTTGCTCGCTTTCTACGCAGTAAACTAGGGCTCGCTTCTGGGCATAGGAGACAAATTAATTTTTTGTTTTTTTTTTTCATTTTTATTTTGCGTAATTTATTTTGTCAAAATTCTAGTAATATTTTGGCAAATGTTGCATTTAATTTTTAAGAGCGTAAATTTAATAACCAGTTGGAATTGTTGGAATTATATTTTCATTCTATGTGTCATGTATACGAAACCAGAGAGGCGGAACATATGACTTAAAACAAAATGGAAGCCATAGGCGCAATTTTCAAAATCTTAATGAACTTTTCTATATATATATATATATATATATATATATATATATATATATATATATATATATATATATATATATATATAAATACTGCACATATTTAGAAACCTAAATAATGGTATTAGGTATTCGAATTAAAATGAACAAAAAAATATTTTAACATAAAATTTGTTTTTAAAGCTCTTAGATCAACAGACGATAAATTATTTTAAAAATATCGTTCATTTTGCCATGATTACTACAAAGCAAAATTTGTCCTACACACTCAGCATGCCGCCTTAACTTATTATATAACTGCGAAACCCTGAAAATTTACACTTCACATCAATTTTTTTGATTTGTGATACTCACACGTGAATTGGTTATATTAAAATTAGCGTTCTTAACTATGAAACTAAATCTTATATATAAAAATGAATTTATGTTTATTTATTCTTTGTTTGTTTGTTTGTTTGTTTGTTTGTCTGTTCTTTATACAAAGCCAAACGTGAGGGTTAGTGAGGGTTCCAACTTGCAGAATCATAAAGCATTTTACACAATACATCAAAGATTGATAATAACGAAGTTATCACAGTGTAAAATTTACGCATGCAAAGAAATGTTGAAAGTTGTACATGTTTGTCGCTATTTGGTGCGGAACTTACCAACAGATGGCACTGCTGGAGAATTCTTTACTTCCCATCGCCTAATAATTAATTACAAATTATATTATCGTTTTATATGTTTATCTTTAACGCTGTGAGCGTTATGTTCAACTTTCTTGGATTTAAAGTAGTTAAATGCCGTAGCGAAGCACGGATACACTAGCTAGTTATTGATAAAAAATATTGGTCCTCATCGGTAAAAATTGAATATTTCACAATGGAACAAAAATGGAAATAGATCATTTAAAAGAGATGCAGCGAGCCACTGAAACACTGTACCATTTATTATCAACTAGATAGCGAGCCTATGATATAATAGGAAGTCTGATGATTCCTGACTAAAGGAGTTGGGGTAGTAGGCGTGAGTGTTATCCAGGATTTATCTTTACAACGTTTAAGTAGTAATATTTATCATTAAATGATACATATTACTACTTACCAACCGACTGATCAGGCATCTTATAATTAGTCTGGATCTTAACTGTTCACTTAAGTTCGTAATGAATTTGATTTATTAAGTATAATATACTATTTACAAGAGTAAGTTTGCAAGATTAAAATATTGGTAAAAATAATGACAAAGATTAAAACAAATACAATCGGATAGATCACCAGAATGCCGACACAGTGCCTCTAAGAATTCAACAACTTAGATGTTTACGCTAACCGGACCGAATACTTTCTGAACCCTAATTAGCGGCATCTAATTTTATTTTATTATTTGAATTTTCGCAATTGTTGACTACAAAGTACCCTTTAAAATCCCTAAAAAACTATTGCAGCACTTTTCAAAGAAATTCTTGCGACGGGTGGCTTGTGAAAGTTTGTCATTTGTCCGGGCCGATTGACCTATTCGTTACACCATGAGTTACCGCACTGAGTGATACCAACCTAGTGACGCCACTAATCCTCTACGTACGTTTCTAAAATGACCACCGCGGCGCTACGAACTTAAATTTATTTCCCTATAGGTGTTCTTCAATGACATTACTCAAGTAGAAATAAGCAAAAATCTTGAATATGTGAAATATATTATAAAATTTCACTATAATATTTATATTGCCCTTGAATTAATAAATAAAATATATAATGATTTATTCATATATGTTACACGAAGTTTAAGCAGTTTGACAACAAATATTAAATATATGACTATAGGCTATTCCAAACCTTTAAGCGGTCACTAGCTATTTTTTTTATATATTGAAGTTGACTTTTCCTAAACAAAATTATCAAAAGTTTCAATCAATCGGTAAAAGTTACTAGATTTAAAAATCTAGTTCCGCTTTAACCAAAGAAACCGCCTATATACAATATTTTAGCACACCTTTAACGACTCCTCGCCGCCTCTACAATACTCCGTCAATGTTGCTCTAGCTAAAACGATAGCGATAACCAGACAGAGGAGGATTCTTACGCAGAGTGCAAGAAATGCGATAAAGAAATTTGATAATTTCCACAAATATTTAATATTTTGCCGCTTTTATCACCTTTATTCCACTTGTCTTATGTCTGTTACATAGCAGTAACACATGATATTAGGGTACTAATATTTATTTGCTATTGTTAATGTTTAATTATTGGTGTTCAAAACTATTATTGGTAATCAAAACTGTGACTTTGCCTTGCATTAATATTTATTTATTAATTTCTTACCCTTAACATTTATTATGTCGCCGAAAAAAGTTTTTGCAAATTTAATGATAATTTGCGGAAAAGAATATCCCTTTATAGAAAGGGGTGTTTCAGTGAAACTTTGCATAAAATCTTGGAATATAAACATATATAAAAAATGGTGAGTAGATACTTTAATGCAAGGGGGGGGGGATTGCATTCGTAATGAATTGGCAGCCTTAATAATTTGTCACCTCAGTATAAAGGCGACTTGTAAGAATGTCTACTCCAGGCGCCAAAATCTCACCGCACCTCAGTGACAACCTCGTATTCACGAGCCATATGGTATCTCTTATCACTTTGTGATTATATTGAAATATGTGCTTGGAAAAGTGTCATAATTTAGTTTTACTGTGAATATTAATATTTTAATTGGTAAAGAGAATGGGCCGTGAAATTACCGTGTCACTTCGTGACATAGCCGTTCACGGTAAAATCGTGAGTGAACGTGATTAATATTTTTATTTCGTACGTGATTGTGCGTGATATAAAATTTGCCGTGACACGTCGTGTGTGCAATCACGGCGTGTCACGACTCACGAAGTTTACATTTTAGTAAATAGAAGGAATGAGAAGAAAGAATTGTCTATTTTGTATCATTATTTATGCTGGATTTTGTACCTCTTTCTACGACGAAGCAACATGTCTCCAGTGTATGCAGGTGTTGGAATTATTTTTGTTTAATTTTGAGTGGATATGGATAACTCAAAACAATCTCATTCTAACTAGTTTGCGCTTTTTCTCTAACCAATTGGATTTGAGAGATCATACGGAACGTTAACTAATATTCTTCATTTTTTAGAAAATTTTCTTCATAAGTTATCTTTTCTTAAAATAGATTGAGCCCTGCAAATCCGTGGATTTTTCTGCGGATGCAGATAAATTATCATTTAAATCGTGCGGATGCGGATAAAATATGATATCCGCTTATCCGAAATATACGCGTGAACATAAAAACTTCTTCAGTTTATTAATTTAAAAATAATTTTGTAATGTGTCGTCTTATTTTGCATTTTTTAAATATTAGTAAAAATTAACCATGGTAATTTGCCACATTTAAAAAGATATGAAGCTCATATCAAAATTAAAAAAAAAAAAATTAAAAATATCTTAAATTTCTTGAAATGGTCATGTAACTTTCATCTTTTAATAATAGGATGAATTTAAGAATTTAGTTTTATTATTAAGAATTCATTTATTTAAATTTGCTGATCTTATAGATCTTCCATTGTTATTTATTGGTCCTAAACGTGATAAATTAATCTGTTTAATTATTTCTAAATATCATCATATATCATATCATAATATATTTGGGAAGTGTTGGTATGTATGTTCTATTCGTCTTCTGGTGTATCTTCATTTTTCCGGTAACGCGGAGAGAGGAAAATGAAAGAAATATAATTCTTTTATATTCCTACATAACACTCCTTTCTTATTAACAAAATTTTGGGAGGAGCGTGGGTTGGCCATTCTAACGTGAAAAAAGTCACGATACACGCTGAGTCACGAAGCACGCGAGCGTGACCGTGAAATTTTAAATTTATGATTTCGTGTGCGTGCGTGTTATTTTGTGTAATTTTATTCACGCGCCCAACCTTCTACCGGGTAGTGACAGAGATGTTATAGACACCTACCAAGTGACTGGAAAACACATAGTTTAATGACCCTGAAAACTTTAGCTTACGGGCATAGCAAAACTAACAATCTGAAATAAAATTAGTAATAATTTATACATCATAATTTGCAGCGAATTTTTATCTAGAAAATTAATTAATTAATTTATTAATTATCTTTATTTTTATTTTTTTACGGTATTTAAAATTGTAAAAATAATTGTTATGCAACAGTAAATAAACATAATTTATTTACATGACCGGGAAAATTGTAACTAAAGCTTCATTTTACAAATATGTTTCTAGCTATTTTGTTCTATTTTGAAAATTACTTATATTTATTGTACCTATTTCTATTTTTGCCGCCATCTTCAATCTGCTACGGTTCTTAATATAGGTGCTGCCAATAAAAATGATTAATTTTTCATAAAGAACACGTGTACCAAGTGACATTCCATTGTCAGCAAGTATAGTATTTTTCGACGAAGGTTCTGTACTTTCAAGTCATGTGCAATATATTTAAAAAATTACAGAACATTTGTCTTATATTTATGATTAAGTTATTGAACGATAAATTTTTTACAACAATTTCTTCTACATTTAAAACTATCCTACTAGATATATTAAAACTCGCTGCAAATTTAGAAATATAGATTGTTACTAATTTTATTTCAGTTTGTTATTTTGGTATAGGAAACCTGTAATCCGAGGAGGTTATATGTACCGTTAAGTGTAGTGTTGTTATTTGTTAATTTCTACTCCAACAAACATAATGTTTGCGTGTTGGAATATCTACGAAAATCTAAGTGCAACATCATAATAATGTACGTAATTTGTAGTAAAATTTTTGAATATATATAAGAGTATTAATGCAATAATACGCTCATATTATTATATTTTTAAATTAAAAAATTACAAAAAGAATCAAAGTAAAAACAAACCCTTATTCCAGATCTGCATTTGTCAATAAATATGAAATATCCTTATTGGCAAAATATATTTACAAGCTATTTAAGGAAACATGCGATCGCAGCCTGACTATTGCAAGTATAAATATATCGATCCTTCTTTATTTTCATCTACCAGTTTTATTTTTCTCATATCTGCGAACGTTTATATTCGGGGCCGGCTTTCTTCAAATAATTTCTCAGCAGCATAAAAGCTTCTCCGTCTTCTCATGGAAAAATCGCTTCCTCATCAAATCGCAAAGGGCATATTTTTTCTGGGGCTCCTATATAGCCCAGGGCCCCGCTACCTTGCACCTATAGTCAGGCCCGACAAGAGGGGGGTAGCCGGGGAAAATTACTGGGGCCCCCGGGTGTTGCGGCCCCCGGGTGTTTGGGGCCCCCGGGTGTTGGGCAGAGGCCTAGGAACGGCCTGGCATCGGGGCAAGTGCCTGGGCCGCGTGGCCGTCACTCAGTCACTCACTTGTATTTTGAAAGTGAGGACCTTTTTTTCTCATCACTTGTATTTTTGGAAGTGAGGACCTTTTTCTTTTTAGGTCATCAGTTGTATTTTCAGCTGTATTATAACACAAATTCCTGCTTCATTTGTATATGGGCCAGAGTCTGAGAGAATCTGATCATTACCCGGGGCCCGTAAAGAGAGTTTCTCCCCGGGGCCCGCAAAGAAAATTTGTCCCCGGGGCCCCAGAAGTCCTCTCGGTGGCCCTGCCAATAGTAACCCACATTAGCCCGACCCTGTTGATATTTAGCCAATATTTTTATTGAATGCAAATATTGACACAAGGTCAAGGACGCAGATGTTGTTAATTTCCCTAATAGATTTCAAGGAAAATGTAGAAGCTCGCAAACCTTCACATTTTCTAATGTTAATATTTTCAAAGGTTGTTAACAGGCACGCACATTTGTTAAAATGCGCAGTATATCTTAATATTCTTCCAACAGAATAATTATAAATCATGAACATGTTCTTTGGTATTAAATGACCGACAGCAATGTATTTAATTTCATAATAGCAGTTATAACATTTTTTTAATATCATAAGGCACTCAATAATAGTTATTTATGCTACGACCGAGCAGTGGCGTGAACTTTATGTCTTAAGCCAAAGCACAATGAAATGAGGTATATTTAAATTTTTAAAAGAAATCCAATCAAGCTCAATTATAAATTGCATGAAGTAAGATTTTAGCCACGCCTATCAGGTTTCACGCCATTGGTTCGGTTATAATAACACTAGAATTTTAAGACAATATCTTATGTATCAAGGTGAGTGTACATGGTATAGTCAAACGTTTGTGAAATATTTGTGAATAATAGAAATATATAGTGTGTTGTGTAAGGTGTAAGTTATTATAGAAATTCCTTTACGGAGATGGAACAATTTGTCAAGAATTACGAAGAGCAAACTTTTTCAAAGTTTTGGAAAAGGGTCTGTAGGTTGATTGCTTCTTCGAGAACTCAAAGGCTATTAAGATCATCGTTAAAATACACTGAAATTGAATACTGTTGCATTTATGGGGGACTAAAATTTCGCCCCTCTGGCAAAGGTTTTAGAGAAGTAAGAATGAACGTTCTTACTTCACTTCTAAAAAGAACAACCCTGCCTGGCTCACTTTAATTTAAGAACAACTGCTAGAAAGCAAACAGATTAATGAAAACCATAATCACGATAAAAATGAGATACGTATCAATATTTGCCACATCAAAGAAGGTTGAGTGGTAAAAATGAAGAAATGGCTAAAGAATTATTAGCTTTACTAGCAAATAAAAAATTAATCAAAAATAAGGTGGAACAAAAAACAGGACAATATATTACATTAAAAGATTTATCAAATTTAAAACAAACATTGGATGCACGATCAGAAGACCTAAGTCATTGTGTAAGTGCAATTAAAGACAAATCTAAAGCACAAGTGAATATTTTAAGACATGACAAAAACTACTGTAAAGTTATGTTTATTTACACAAATAGTATGAAAAGTACAACGGAAGCATACTCAGAATTTATTAGTATTGATGGATACAAATTATTAAACACTGGAATACCTGTATTTTTAATTGTCGTAGAAGATGGTAATTGTCAAACGGAAATAGTTGCCTTTTGAAAAAATTTAGAACATGTATCAACAAAAAAAAATGAAGAATGATTGGTTGTGTACAGTATGTCATTTAATGACATACGCGTTTGAATTGATATTAAGAAAACCTATGTTATTTATGTGCAATATGTGCCTCTTGTGGAGGCACATTAAATGTACAACAATTAAAAATATTCCGGAACGTAAATGATTTTGTTGGCAAAGTCAACAAAAAAAATATTTAAAATTTCATATGTTTGTATTTTTATACCATGAGTTCAAAAAGAAATTACATAAGGATTAGCTGAGGAAAAATAAAATAATGTCTATTGCAAGATTTATATAACAATAGACTAACGCATAGATAAAGAAGGAAATAGATGCGAAACTGCCGTTATATTTTTTGAAACCAAATTAGCGCTGTAGTTGTTGGGTTATGGAACTAAAATTGGTAGGGGAGGAAAGGGTTGGGTTTTCGCGGGTATTTCAAATGCTTCAGTGGATATAGTTGTAAGCATAATTAAATGAAACAATTGTTATGATTTATTTTGTCTATTTTTAATATTATTAACGTCAACAATATTAAAAATAGTCAAATGTCAAAAATAGACAAAATAAATCATAACAATTGTATCATTTAATAATAACATTTAATTATGTTTACAATTAAGAACAAGCAGTTAGGAATTATACAGAAACAGAAAAACAATAACTAGCAGAAATAATTATTTATTAAGTAGACTAACATATAACATAATATTTACTAATACTTAATATTTATGGACACTTCCATGGACAAGCCATCCAATTTTGGATTTCCAATGTTCCTCATCCACGTTTTATACAATTCTGGAGCCACACGTGTCTTCGGGTTTGGAAAGCGATATCTTGTAGGTTCATTATCACACCCCAAAACAAAGCATTTAACACCCATTTTCCGAATTGAACAATGAAATTACAAAATTACAGAAGACGATTTTGACACTAATTACAGATTTTGACGCTAATGAGAGAAGCTGTAACAGGCAACATCCTGTCATGCGCGTAGCTATAGCGACTGGCAGCGTCTGGGGCGCTATTCATGTTGGGTTATGGAACGTAATATGGTTTTCGTTTTGCCATTAGAGTTTCACCCCCCTGGACTAACGTTTAGGCACAGCCTTTGTAATCATTAAAATTGGAAATTAATTTTTATTCTTTTAAAATTTATTGTTTTATTGGCCAATAGTCTATACAACCATATTACCCAGCTAAATACAAATTTATACATTATATACAATAAATACAAATTTATACATTACAGTCTGTTCCAAACAGTTAGGCGGAACTAGATTTTGCAATCTAGTTACTTTCATCGTTTAAATCGTGCCTTTCGGCCGTTTTGTTTAAGCTTTGTAAATCATACCTACAATAAACATTTTTTGGTTAAGGTTAATATCATTTTAGAATGTCATTTTCTTTATATTTTGATTTTTTGTGTCATTCTTAATACAAATTTCCCATTTATTTATTTTTTTCTCATTAAAATATTTTAAAAAAATATTTAATTTTGACATATGTCATTCGTTTCCATGGTTTCATTGTTGGAATTTTCAATTTTGACATCCCAACGTGAATAATGAAATACGAAATGTCACGAGAAGGGACCTTGCTTGGGTGTCCCTTCTCGTGACAACCTAAAAGAACTAAATTCCCATTTAGTTCCGCTTAACCGTTTGGAACAGAGTGTATATACAATATATTTTTTGATTTCACAGGTACAGAAAAATAAACATAAAAAACTAAAGAAGCTGTTCGAAATGACTACCGTTTTCCTGCAGACAAAAATTTACTCGTCTTTTCATACTACTAAAAGCATTTATAAGAATTTGGGGAGTTATATTGGCACACTGTTCGGTAATTCTGTTTTGCAGTTCCTCGATATTGTTAATAGGAGTCTTGTATACATTATTTTTCAGATAAGGGAATATAAAGTAATCTAAAATAGTCATGTCTGGTGATCTAGGTGGAAATTCTGGATTTGAACGTAAACTAATTATTCGATCATCATAAAATTCACGAAGGTAATTGATGGTCTCTTGAGCGGTGTGGGCAGTCGTGCCATCCTGTTGGAAGTAGCCTTGCTGAAGCTCATCCTCATGAAGCTGATTAATAAATTCACGTACAATATTCCGGTATCTCTGAGCAGTAACAGTTTCGTGGAAAAATATGGGTCTGATAATACGTCCGCACTGTAAATCCATTCGCCGTTCACTCGAACACCATTTCGAAAATATGATTCAATCATACATTTTTTGTGTTCTATTGTAAAAACCGTTATAATTGTAGCTTAATTGAATTTTCAGAAGAAACTTATGACAACGACAGTGATGACAATTAATTAATTGACAGTTAAAGCTTGCAGTACACATTATTTTATTTTTCCACAGCCAACCCTTACGTAATTTCTTTTTGAACACATGGTATAATCAAATATAAGCTGTTCACTTTTGTAAGAACACACTAAATTTGGTTATTTTGGTTACTTTTATGGTGTGTTACTGACTTTAAATGTCAATTAAAAATATTCATTACGCTGTAAAACCGACTTTAGGTTGATAAGGTTATGATCATTATAATTAAGATATCATTTTTCATTATGACATATGTCAAATGGATTGACATTTTAAAAAAGTGACATTTTTTAATACCAACATGACATACAGCTTCAAAAGTGCAAACTATTGAAAACAAAATTCCCTCTTAGTTTGTTCTTACAAAAGTGAACTGCTTATAAATAATAATACTAATAATTAGAGAGATATTGCAACCTCTGTTCTACTGATCTTTTAATAAAGTTTTCCTTTATTTGACATGTGCGCATGCGCAGTTGATATATCCTTAATTTCTTTCTTTTATTAAAATACCTTTATTTAATTTAAATAACGGCAAAGCATTTTTATTTAAAGCGCCTTAATTTTGACAGGTCTTCTGTCAATTTAACCTCAAAATTAACAACGGAGTAAATTCGAACATAAAATTTGTTGAGTTTTCTTGAGAGTTCTTGTGAGTAATGATGCAAGTTAAAGATAAAAAACGTTTACGATTTAAATACGAGGAAGATGTTATTCTTCTCCGAGAAATTGTGTCACGAAACCCTTTTGCGAATGGTTGTGGTGTGGGAAGAAGTTAAAAATAGTCTGCTGCAGTTAACTCATATAAGGGTTGCAGTTAACTTCTATATTCATTACGATTTCGATTTATCAATTTGGCATATTTGTCAAAATAAAGTATGAAGCAGGAGCACCGTTGCAATAACACTCTTTAAAACATTATGAAAAATTTTAATACAGGATACTTTATTAGAGGTTTCTTTTAATAAAGTCAGATTTTTTCTATTATTTTTAAAAGAAACTCGATTTTTTAAAGAATTTTTTAATCCCAGTTAATAGTTTAAAATAAAGATAAATAGAGGAATAAATATACTCGATTACGGACACTCTACAATACCTGATCAAGTTTAATAAATTATTAGACAATACCGTAGCCGGGTGGCTAGACACCGCGAATAAAATACTAAAAATATCATACTACACAGATGATAAATACCACTAGTCGTCCAAGATTGCTATGGAAGCATATTTTTGAAACATTTGACAAAGTTTATTGATTTTATATTGTTACTTTATAATAGATATTTTATCTTGTGTTGACACAACACCTTTGACTCAATAAACGATTTTGACAATCAGATATATAATTTAATTCTATAGAAACTGTGACTTATTGTTACAATATTATTTAAATATAATTGTATATCTACCCAAAAAGCTCTGGATCCTGCAAATCTAAGGTATTGTTTACACTTTTTATTATATACTTAATCTCCTAAAAATATAATTATAAATACCTATTTATATATAGCATCGATATTAGGTAATGATAAGAATTCAATAATTCAATTATATATTAATAAATAAAACAAGAAAAAAAAATGTAAGCTGTTCCAAACGTTCAAGTGGAACTAAATGGAATTTTTATATTTATAAGTTGTCACGAGCTCACATAATAATGGTTGAAAAGGGTTTTTGCTTTACCAAATGATCAAAAGTCTCATTTAATCGATAGAAATTAATAGTTTTCAAAATGTAGTTCCGCTTAAACCAAAGAAACAGACTATACACCTACATCTATATCAGTGGTATTCAACCTGTTTCCTGTCTTTTCCAGGGGTTCCACAGCTTTAATTAAATGGTTTTAATCTGTTTTTTTGGCGTAGCGTAGTGGTAACACATGTGCTCTGCGTTGCGAAGGTCTCGGGTTCGAATCCCGTTCAGGCATGGAAAATTTCTCAAATAAAAAATTTCCTGGCTAATTGCCACAGCAGCAAAGGCCATTAATTAAAAAAAAAATGTTTTTTTTTAATTACTGCTTGTATACAATGATTTTGGTTAATTTTGAAAATAGAATAACTTTAAATCTGAGGGTTGTAGAAATATCTTAATCACCATTTTCGTCATCAGTAGGTCATATTTATTCCAAAACAGTTAATTTTACTGGACAAAAAGTTCAAATTTGTTGAGTAGTGATTATTATTTACTTCTTATATCATCTACCATTTAAAATGTACTTTGTACTGTATTATTAGATTTTTTGTTTTTAAATTTATAAATTACCATATTAATTTGATTTTATGTTTATAATAAATAAATAAATAAATAAGATTCAAAACGGCATATCGCTAATTAAACGGCATATTCGATTAAATTTTTATTTGTAATTTGCATTAAAAATTATATTAGGTAGGTATTATCTGTCTCATTTTGTAATGCGTAACTAACAGGGAAAGTTCATTTTTTATGTTGTATATTGACAATACATTTATAATATTATCATAGTATTGGTTCACACGGATACGCCGAAGTCTGTTTACACCACAACAGTCACCAAAGTAACCAGATCTAGTTTCGTATTACAAATTGAGACAGATTATATTGCATTCTTTAAAAAGAATAATAGTATACCTACATTTAAAATATATATAAATATAGTCAGCTATAAAATATCAATTTTGATCAAGAGTAAATTAAATAATAAACATCTAAATTATTATTTTAACACGTTTGACCTTTTATTGTTTTGAAAATTGAATTTGACCTTTTATGGTAAATTTTGAAAATTGAATAACTTTATATCTGAGGGTTGTACAAATATCTTAATCACCATTTTCGTCATCAGTAGGTTATATTTATTCCAAAACAGCTAATTTTACTGGA